>OZ024915.1:68010945-68423445 GCA_964017125.1 Flabesymbios commensalis
TCTGGAGACATATGCCAAGTAGGGTGTGTCTGGAGACATATGCCAAGTAGGGTGTGAACGGAGACATATGCCAAGTAGGGTGTGTCTGGAGACATATGCCAAGTAGGGTGTGACCGGAGACATATGCCAAGTAGGGTGTGACCGCAGACATATGCCAAGTAGGGTGTGACCGGAGACATATGCCAAGTAGGGTGTGACCGGAGACATATGCCAAGTAGGGTGTGTCTGGAGACATATGCCAAGTAGGGTGTGACCGGAGACATATGCCAAGTAGGGTGTGTCTGGAGACATATGCCAAGTAGGGTGTGACCGGAGACATATGCCAAGTAGGGTGTGTCTGGAGACATATGCCAAGTAGGGTGTGACCGGAGACATATGCCAAGTAGGGTGTGTCTGGAGACATATGCCAAGTAGGGTGTGACCGGAGACATATGCCAAGTAGGGTGTGTCTGGAGACATATGCCAAGTAGGGTGTGACCGGAGACATATGCCAAGTAGGGTGTGTCTGGAGACATATGCCAAGTAGGGTGTGACCGGAGACATATGCCAAATAGGGTGTGTCTGGAGACATATGCCAAGTAGGGTGTGACCAGAGACATAAACCAAGTAGGGTGTGTCCGGATTGACATATGCCGAGTAGGGTGTGACTGGAGACATATGCCAAGTAGGGTGTGTCTGGAGACATATGCCAAGTAGGGTGTGACCGGAGACATATGCCAAGTAGGGTGTGTCTGGAGACATATGCCAAGTAGGGTGTGACCGGAGACATATGCCAAGTAGGGTTTTTCCGGAGACATATGCCAAGTAGGGTGTGTCCGGAGACATATGACAAGTATTTGGGTGTGTCCGGAGTCATGCGAAGTAGGGTGTGTCAGGAGACATGCCAAGTAGGGTGTGTCCGGAGACATATGACAAGTAGGGTGTGGCCGGAGACATATGCCAAGTATTTGGGTGTGTCCGAAGACATGCCAAGTAGGGTGTGTCCGGAGACATATGACAAGTAGGGTGTGTCCGGAGACATATGCCAAGTAGGGTTTGTCCGGAGACATATGACAAGTAGGGTGTGTCCGGAGAGATATGACAAGTAGGGTGTGTCCGGAGACATATGCCAAATAGGATGTGTCCGGAGACATATGCCAAGTAGGGTGTGTCCGGAGACATATGCCAAGTAGGGTGTGTCCGGAGACATATGCCAAGTAGGGTGTGACCGGAGACATATGCCAAGTAGGGTGTGTCTGGAGACATATGCCAAGTAGGGTGTGTCCGGAGACATTATGTCAAGTAGGGTGTGTCCAGAAACATATGCCAAGTAGGATGTGTCTGGAGACATATGCCAAGTAGGGTGTGTCTGGAGACATATGCCAAGTAGGGTGTGTCTGGAAACATATGCCAAGTAGGGTGTGTTCGGAGACATATGCCAAGTAGGGTGTGTCCGGAGACATATGCCAAGTAGGGTGTGTCTGGAAACATATGCCAAGTAGGGTGTGACCGGAGACATATGTCAAGTAGGGTGTGTCTGGAAACATATGCCAAGGAGGGTTTGTTCGGATTGATATAAGCCAAATAAGGTTTGTCCAGATTTTTTGCCGTCGCAATCCCAACCTTGAAGCGATAGCAAAGGGTGTGGCTGTGTGTCGAATGCGAACGAAAAAACTAACTATGACAAAACATAACAACGCTGATTAACAGAACATAGTAATATAGAATGACTCGGTCCTAAAATCCGTGTCACACTTGACCGCATAGGATCAACGGACAAGGAACGGGGGGCATTTTAGTGGATCCGTTGGCGTTCGTAATGTTCGTTTTATGTCGTATTGCTGTCCAGCAAATGTTATGTGATGTTCGTCTCGTCTGTCAGAAAGATTTCAGCATAAATGAAATTAATAGTGTTTTAGGCCACCTTTGTGCATATATAGGCTTAAACTCGGACAATAGAACCTCCTGAGGCTGATGTTTTAATATTGACATTATAGCAAATCAAATTATTTTTGAACTGAAGTTCTATCACAAACAATTTTAGTCGTCAGTGGCATTTTATGTGGTTTGGAACATGCCTGGAACGTAAATATCGTCCCCTTAGAGTTAAAAGGTGGCAGTTTAGCACCTTTCAACTCCAAGGGTACGCTATACAGGATTTAGCTGGACTGATATGTAGCATCTCTTTATTATTGGAGGAATCATGATGAAGCACAATGCTTGTCCCTTGTCCTGCGCGGTGGTCAGTTTATTTGTGTTGCTCACAATTAAAAACAAATATATTTGTGAAAAAAAAAAACATGCCCAAAACTGAATTATTTGAACAGCGATATTCCACTACAACTTACTTTATTTATTTCAGTGAATTTTGATTAAGTTTAAATTGATAAAATGTGATCAGCAGGACAATGGTTCTGCTCATAACAATCAGTAATTTGTACTGCTTTTTGCGTGACAGCCGTCTGTCTGCCACCTGAATCTTTAGTCTGGAGCATCACTGAGGGTGTTCGGTAACACCCTTTAACCGCCGGTGCCGTCCATATTCGTTTTTTACATTTTTATTAGCATATTACATATCAGCTTTTAAACCTGTTAAAGATAAAAAGTGACATTAATCAGCAATATTTGAAATTTGTTGACCTCCATTTTGTCAAATCTTATAATTTTCACCCACTTGAAGTTGTGGATCGCGTCAGCGAGATACAACTTCAAGTGGGTGAAAATTCCAATTGAATAATTTGGCGGTTAAAGGGCTAACGCCACCACGTCCAACGTATATAGAAGTACAATGTGTGTTGTCCACATGTCTGTCCACCGCCTGCGTTTTCTCTGAAATTGCATGTCATTATGATGTTGTACATTTGGTTTGTCAGCGGCATGTCTGGCAGCTGGGTCTACAGCCCAGCGATGTACTAGGGTGCCATATATCAAATCCTATTATAATAGTAAGTGTCACAGGTGCCACTCAAATAAGTCGTACTTTCAACACGCTGTGGGTTATAGGATTATTTATTAATTTATTTATTTTCCATCAACACAAAAAAAAAAAAATAAAGACAATTTGTATGTCTCACATAACCATCGAAAATAGTAAAAAATAGTAAAAAAATGATGCCTGGGCCACCAGAAACAGACATATATACAGTACATGTACCTTATTATCTATACAAGTGTGGTAGTCCACAATGTATATATTAATTCTATAAAATATATCACGAATGGTGTGATAATCCATCTTTAACCCTTAGAGCGGTGAAATATTTTTTATATAAACCAAGAGACCAAAGGTTTTTTTTAATTTGAAATCACCATAAATGTGTAGTGCGGGTATCGGCGTTAGACGTCAGAATCTCACGTCTATAAATGTCAGATTCTGACGTCCATATCGCGTCCATGCACACGATGGTACTGATAAACGACATGACCTGCATAGAATATAGCATAGTGTAAAAATACCCCTTGTGTGTTTAGCAAAAATACCATACGTTCTGGATATGCCAAATATTTAAATACATCATCACCGAAAAAACCCAAAACGTTGGATGGAAATTAGCTCCAAGCAATTAAAAGGGATATGAATCAGTCAATCAAAAAGACTCATTATGCCTACCGTATGTCTTCAGAGGACCGAGCTCAGAGGCGCACACATCCTTAGCATGACCATGTTGTGCCATAATTAAAACAAACTTTGTTGATGAGGAACCGGGCCGACAAGGAGCTGGGGCGAATAGTTGAGATTTGTATTAGTATGTAGAGTTCGAAGAACGTTAATAGTGTTTGGGCATTGCGCATGGGTTTGTCATTAACAAAAACTTAGAAAATGTCATTTCATTAAAGACAAAATTTCTAGTCAAACATGGGCTACTAGAACCCTACGTGTAACCCAGAAAACCTTAATTATCACATCATCTGTTTTGAGATTTTGTATGTCCAAAGCATGAAATGAGATGGTAACAGTAAAATAATAGGGACGAGCTTTATATTTTAACCACTTATATATGGGGGGTGAACCACAACCTGTCTAGAATAAGGTGGTAGGGTTAAGTAAATGTCTGTCGTTGTTGTTCTGATGTACTAATCTACACAAGCATTATACCATGTATACCCTTGGAGAACAGAAGTTTACGTAATCCTACCCGTTTGTGGGTACCACCATTTAAGCGGTCAAAATATTGATAATAATTGATAATGTTCAAACTCCCATATAAAAATTAGTGCAGTATTGCTGGTTTAATTTACATTCTTGTGATAAGTACCGGTAAAACTTAGATATCTATTTCGCTCAAATGTGCTTTATCACATGTTATTGTGATTAACGTGGGCTGAGGCCCTGGTGCAGTGGTTAAAGCTGCCTGCTTGGAAAGTCGGAGATCGCGTGGCTCCAAATCTTAAGATGTTCTTGATGAAATATTTATAAGTTTGCCAAATTTGGACGAGATAATAGGGCAGTTGTCTTGTTGACAGTTAACCATAGGGCCATCTAGTGAGTAAGGGTGAAAAAGGGGCTATTCACTCGCCAGATGGGGCTGTGACCAAGATAGATTAATGGTGGTCACTTGCTGTTTTGCAAAGTTGTACATGTTTAGTAAGCCCACAGCTCGATCAGATTTATATTATATCTCAGTTTTTTATAAAGAGCGCAGTGAATGGCAGCTAGGTGTTCCTGGTCAGGAGCCAATATTGCCCTTTTATATGGCACTTTTTCTATACTGTATGTGATTTGTAGTTTTTTTTGTTAGCTTGGGTTGCCTTGGACCAGCTAAAGAATCAGTGTAGGCCTAGGTGGCTTTACTCTTACAGTCCACGGCAACGCAATAAACCATGACTGCGTAGCCTACAGCTGTAACATGTAAAATCAAAAATGTTCTGAAATGTAGATATGTATGTAATTAGACAAAAAAAGCATAATAAATGGAACAATAGGTCATGTCGTATAAAACATGCCCAAAAGTCCAATGTAAACAAACAGGCTAGCTTTACAGGAAGTGAAAGTCTGCGCCTGGAGTGACGTCACACTCTCAGGATATATAGGGCCAATGGCCACAAATATAGGGAGATAATTTTTTTTTTCCCTTTTGACAATTACATAGCTTTATGTTTATAAATATCAGCATGTCAAGTAAAAAAACCGCAAGTTTTAGCACCCCTTCCGACTTGAACTTTAAATATATTAAATGTGCAGATCTCAATTAAATCTAAACTATATCACAAGTTTAGGTTTTAAATGTAGGAGTATTTCTGATTCATTGGAGGCTGGTAGTTACAATTGAATATCGCCAAATTATTCAATTGGAATTTTCACCCACCTGAAGTTGTGTCTTGATGACGCAATCCACAACCTCAAGTGAGTGAAAATTATTCAGATTTGACAAAATGGAGGTCAACTCTTTTCAAATCGTGCTGTTTAATGTCACATTATGGCTTTAACTTGCTTAAAAGGCGGTAATAATGTGGTAATAATTGAGTGAAAATATATTCGGCAACGGCGGTTAAAGGATTAAGGTCAGAAGAGGACGGCGAGTATACAGATATATTTGTCAATTATTTTTCTGAGGTAACATATATAATTTTGGTGAATTCACCAAAGGCACTTTTTATGAAAATAATATACACAAAATATAGATGATAAAAACGGCCACCGCACATTCTTTACCTCTAGCTATCTTCCTACGGAATTTAGTACTGTTTTACACTCATTTAAAACTGCAATTTTCAAGCTTATAATGGGTGGACAATTACAATATTGTTGTGTCTAAATAATTACATTGCTTAAGAACAAGATAATATATAATATACACTGATATACAAGCACATATTGTCACTAAAACATATTAGCATTATATCCGGCTCCAGCTGATCAGGGGTTTTAGTCCAGCTAGTAGGCTTGCTAAGACCTCAAAAAATGGCAAAACCTGCATTTTCTATTACAAATGTTTCCTTTGGCATATATGTTATTTATACTCTTGTGCAACTTTTAAGATAAGAACACAAGCTGAGGCGCCCTTATTTTGCCCTCTTTTACATAAGTCCAAGATGGCCGCCAAAAATGTATATCCCCTCATATTTTATCATATACCGGGCTCTAGAGAACATATTTTCAGCATCTTTTGCTCTAATTTTATATTTTAGTTGTTAATGGTAATATAAAATATTAAAAGAAGGACCCTAGATAAAGCTACCCATTTGCAACGTAATTAGCATAAATTAAAAATGGCCGCCAATAGGGTGGGGGTCTATATATAGATATAACCCCATATGTCATCAAATTTTGACCACTGGCGCACATTATGTTAAACATTTTAAGCTCTAATTAAACATGTGATGTGCTAATGGTAATATAACAGATTGAGAAATATATATGGGCTACAAAAGCTTTCACCCTCATCTGAATAGCAAACGATAGAGCAAATACATCCCTATGCCATTATCTCGAGCCATGACAGTGTAGTCTTTCAAAGCCTAGTGATATCATCATACATTTTAGTTTATAAGGTTGTTATCACACCTGAGATAATAACTGACACCGAAGCTAACATTTTACAATAATTTGCACCAATAAAAGATTGAAGATGGCCGTCAATAGATTTTACCACAAAAATTCATACACGCATTTCATTATAACGTAGAAGAGCTACACCATTATAAAATAATGTGGCTATTTACAGTAACCTCTGAGATAAATAGTGCAGATATCATTTTGATATGAAATTACTTTGGATTGTTGATTGTTGATGTTTTATTAAAAAAACATTAGAGAAGTATAAAAGTGTTTGTACTCGTACTTGTACTCGGGTACTTTTCGAATAAAAGTACAAATGCACTTATAACAAGTATTTACGAGCACTAGTCATCTGAAATTGTTTCAAAATAACAAATTGTTAATTACGGGATACGGGATATAGAACATTCAGAAAAAGTAAATTGATTCGTTTAAAATCCGTTTTGCTATTTTATTGAAAAATGATTTAAATATTACTTTGAAATTATGTTGGAACTAGTTCAATTACTTGCATTAAATAAGAGCAAAAGTGCAGCTTTTTTACACCCTTTCTTCATACTCCGAGTTTGACGTAATCGCGTGGTTTGGCGTGAGAGATGGACAGCATAGCAAAAGCTGTGTTTTTGTATTCTGGTAGACAGTGAACGCTGAGATCAACAATTTCATGAAAAATGTGAGATTAACCCTATTCAAATAATAAATTAACATAAAAAAATTGTCATTTGTATCCCAACGGTTAAGCATTGTTCCAATGAGATGTAAATCTGTCAATATAAAAAAGAGAAAGATTTTTGATTGAACAATGACGCATTAATGCATTGCTCAATCGATCGTCCGCGCACCGGATTTTTGGGGGCACAATGAAATGAAATGAATCGGGCTTTAGGCCACCTTTGTGTACATATAGGCTAAACTTGGCCAGGAGAACCTCCTGAGGATGGTGAGATGATTGAGATGACACTGTCATCCAGACACAGGATTCGAAATTCGGGCCCTGGCGGTCTGAGGCCGAGCACGCTACCTCTCGGTCACGGAGGCTCTCCACAATACTAACTTTCACACGTGGATGGGGAAGAAACGATTTTGTTTCTTTCAAACCGCCGAGACCGGGAACCGAACCCCGGACTCTGGCGTGAAAGGCAGCGGTGCTAACCACTACCCTAGGGCACAACCTTACCAATTGCAATGATATATATGACATAGACTGGGTATAGCACACTATTATTGCGGACTACCTTCTTCACAGCTAAACCCCAGCAAACAGGAAGCATTGAACCAATGATGGTATAATGTTGGCCCAACGTTGCAGACGGTGGACCAACAACATTGGACAGACGGCTGATCTAGTTAATAATGTGACAGGTTTCCAACAAGAGAGCTCTTAAACCTTTACCCGCCAAATAATTCAATTTGAATTTTCACCCACTTGAAGTTGTGTCTCGCTGACGCGATCCACAACTTCAAGTGAGTGAAAATCATTCAGATTTGACAAAATGGAGGTCAACTGTTTTCAAATATCGCTGGTTGATGTCATATTTTATCTTTAACATGGTACTTAATGTGCTAATAAAAAATGAAAAAACCTGAATATATGCGGCACCGGCGGTTAAAGGGTTAATGTATTTCTATTTTCCTAATTAAAAGGCACAGATTTAATTTCACCCAATCTGTCATCGCAGTCTTACTTTGCTAAACAAATTAGAAGTAGAGACAAGATTGCGTATATATCATCTAAACACAATAGTGCTTAGTGTCTAGGGATAGATTGGGTGTCACCAAAAGTCATCCATTATGCTTGTTTCATCAACATCCTCATTTAAAATGCATTACTTCAGTGTTTGTAACTATACGTCTTTGTGAAATGATATGGGTGATTTTCTATAGCGTCGACACTGTTCTATACATACTTGGGAACATATGCATAGTTTCGAATTTTAAACAATCTATTCACGCTTGTGTAAAAAATAATGTCCTTGAAATGGATATTTGTAAACCGTCCTTTATCTGTGAAACAAAACTATTTCACATAGGCCATGCCAAACGTGGATTTTATAAAAACAACATGCAATTGTAGATAACCATTTCATTTGGCAATCCATTTATAAGAACAAAAAATAAAAATATTATATTTTGCATTTCCGCACTACAAAAGAAGTGCGATGCAACAAATTTCGTGCACATGTGTCATTCATGTCCCTACTAGTCCCAGAGCTAGGGGGGTTTTATTTGTGTTGAAAGGTCCATACGATCTAAGAGTTCCACCTATAGTGAAAATTTCTCAGGAATCCGAATCTGCGCGTCTTACAAAAATCATCCTGTCCAAAAGTACCGTAAAAACCCTTTAAACACTAGTACCGTCAAAATCGCAAACCGCAATTTGAAATATTGCGTATGAAGTGATTGTTTGCTAAAACTGTGCTAATTTTCATTTGAATAATTTTTAAATTATTTATTATCACTCACATATGACACAGGCTTTTATATGGATGTAAAATATTTTGTTTCTGATCAATGACAAATGCACAATATAGCTTTAAGTTGGTATTTTAACACGTAATTTTACCCATTTTTCATACTTTTCCAGTAAATAGACAAAATACTTTTCTCTCAGCCGATTTTTGTATAGTATAAATGTTTAGTTTTGATTCAAACATGTTCTTGAACTATTGTTGACTTAAAATTAACCCATTTGGAATAAAAATAATGAGTTATGTGAACATATTACTCGCTTTTTTGGTTAGACGTAAAATTAGCTCGCTTTTCTTCAGGCTCGGGAAAATTGACCATATCTCACATTATTGCCCACTGAGTAGTCAAATTTTGAGCTATATCAATATATTTCATATCAATAGAAAGCTAGTGTCACAGGCCTTCACATGGATGTAAAATATTTTGTGTCTGAGCATTGACAAATGCACAAGAGAGCGTTAAGTTGGTATTTTAAAACGTAATTTTACCCATTTTTCATACTTTTTCAGTAAGTAGACAAAATACTTTTCTCTCAGTTGATTTTTGTATAGTATAAATGTTTAGTTTTGATTCAAACATGTTCTAGAACTATCGTTGACTTCAAATAAACCCATTTGGAATAAAAATAATGAGTTATGTGAACATATTACATGCTTTTTTGGTTAGACGCGTTTTCTTTGGGCTCAGGGAAACTGTATGTATCTCACAGTTTTGCCGTATGAGTAGTCAACTTTTGAGCTATATCAATATATTTGATATCAATAGAAAGCTACTGGCACAGGCCACGGATGTAAAATATTTTGTCTCCAATCTTTGAAAAATGCACGAGAGAGCTTGAAGTTGGTACTTTAACACCTAAGTTCACCTATTTTTCATACTTTTTCAGTACATAGTCAAAATACTTTCTTCTCAACTGATTTTCTTGTATAATAAATATTTAGTTTTGATTCAAACATGTTTTAGAATTATTGTTGACTTAAAATAAACCCATTTGGAATAAAAAATAATGAGCTATTTGAATATATTACTCAATTTTTGGGTTGGATGTAAAATTTGGGCACTTTTCTTCCAACCCGGGGAAATTGACAGTGTTTCACATTTTTGCCCAATGAGTACCAGGTACCCAAAATAAAAAAAAACTGTACAAACATCTTTGATATCAGGTAAAAGTAACTATCAAGGGCCTTAACATGGATACTTGACGACTGAATAAGTAATCACAGCCATTTTTAAAGTTATCTCTGCCACTACAAAAGTTATCTTATAGTCACTGGAGAGGTGATCATAGCAATTTTAAACGTTATCTCAGCCACTACAAAAGTGATCTTGACCACTGAAGAAGTGATTACAACCACTTTAAAAGTTACCTCAACTACTACAAAAGCTATCTTGGCCACTGAAGAAGTGAATACAGCGACTTTAAAAGTTATTTTAGCCACCACAAAAGCGATCTTGGCCACTGATGAAATGATAACAGCAACTTAAAAAGTTATCTTGTCAATGCAAAAGTTATCTTGGCGAGTGCAGAAGTGATCACGGCCACTTTAGAAGTTATCTCAGCCACTACAAAGTTGATCTTGGCCACAAACAAACTGGTGTCAGCCAATTTGAAGGTTATCTAAGCCACTACAAAGTGATCTGGGCCACTCAAGAAGTGATCACAGCCACTTTTTAAAATATCTAAACAACTACAAAAGTGATCTTGGCCACTGAAGAAGTTGTTACAATAACTTTGAATGTTATCTCTATCATTATAAAAACGATCTTAGCCACTGGCGAAGTGCTCATAACGACTTCAAAAGTGATCTCAGCCACTACAACAGTGATCTTGGCCACTAACAATCTTATATCAGCCCGTAAAAGTGGTCTTGGCCACAAAAAAACGATCTTGTCTAATGAAGAAGTGATTACATTCACTTTAAAAGTTATCTCAGCTGATACAAAAATGATATTGGCCACTAATAATCTTATGTCAGTCCCTAAAAAAGTGATCTGGGTCACTACAAAAGTGATCATGACCACTTGTTAAGCCATCACATCCACTTCAAAAATCATCTCAGCCACCACAAAAATTATCTTGACCACTGAAGAAGTGATCACAGCGACTCTAAAAGTTATCTCAGCCACTACAAAAGTGATCTTGGCCACTGATGAAGTAATCATAACCACTTTTAACGTTAACTCAGCCACTACAAAAGTGATCTTGGCTACTGGAGAAGTCATCACAGCCACTTTAAAGGTTATCTTAGTCATTGCAAAGGTGATCTTGGTCACTAACAAAGTGTTGTCAGCCACTGACAAAATTATCTAAGCCACTACAAGGTGATGTTGGCCACTGAAGAAATGATCATAGCCACTTAAAAATTATCTTGACCACTACAAAGGGCTCTTCTTAAGTGGTCAAGATCAATTTTGTAGTGACGAGATCACTTTTAAAGTGACTGAGATCACTTCTTCAGTGGCCAAGATCACTGTTGTAGTGGCTGAGATAACTTTTCAAGTCGCTGTGAGCGATTCGTCAGTGGGCAAGATGTTTTTTATAGTGGCAGAGATAACTTTCAAAGTTATTGTAACCACTTCTTCAGAGGTCAAGATCACATTTGTAGTCGTTTAGATATTTGTAAAAGTGGCTGTGATCACTTCTTCTGTGACCAAGATCACTTTTGTAGTTTTTGAAATAACTTTTAAAGTCGCTGTGATCACTTCTTCAGTGGCCAAGATCACTTAATTCTGTAGTGGCTGAGATAACGTTTAAATTTGTGATGATCACTTCTTCAGTTGACAAGATCAGTTTTTTTGTGGCCAAGATCACTTTTACGGGCTGACATGAGACTGTTAGTGGTCAAGATCACTTTTGTAATGGCTGAGATAACTTTTAAAGTGACTGAGATCACTTCTTCAGTGGCCAAGATCACTGTTGTAGTGGCTGAGATCACTTTTAAAGTCGCTGTGAGCACTTCCTCAGTGGTCGAGATCATTTTTATAGTGGCAGAGATAACATTCAAAGTTATTGTAACCACTTCTTCAGAGGTCAAGATCACTTTTGAAGTCGTTTAGATATTTTTAAAGGTGATGTGATCACTTCTTCAGTAGCCCAGATCACTTTGTAGTGGCTTAGATAACCTTTAAATTGGCTGACACCAGTTTGTTAGTGGCCAAGATTACCTTTGTAGTGGCTGAGTTAACGATTAAAGTTGCTATGATCACTTCTTCAGTGACCAAGATCACTTGTGTAGTGACTGAGATAACTTTTAAAGTGGCTCTGATCTGACCAACTACTGGGATAACGTTTAAAGTTGCGATGATCACTTCTTCATTGGCTAAGATAAATTTTGTAATGGCTGATATAACTTTGAGAATGGCTGTGATCACTTCTTCAGTAGTCAAGATAAAATGTGAAACACTGTCAATTTTCCCGGGCTGGAAGAAAAGTGACCAAATTTTACATCCAACCCAAAAATTGTGGAATTAGTTCAAATAGCTCATTATTTTTTATTCCAAATGGGTTTATTTTAAGTCAACAATAATTCTAGAACATGTTTGAATCAAAACTAAATATTTATTATACACAACAATCAGTTGAGAGAAAAGTATTATGACTATGTACTGAAAAAGTATGAAAAATAGGTACAATTAGGTGTTAAGGTACCAACTTCAAGCTCTCTTGTGCATTTTTCAAAGATTAGACACAAAATATTTTGCATCCGTGGCCTGTGCCAGTAGCTCTCTATTGATATCAAATATATTAATATAGCTCAAAATTTGACTACTCATCAGGCAAAACTGTGAGATACATGCAGTTTGCCTGAGCCCAAAGAAAAGCGTGCAAATTTTACGTCTAACCATAGAAGCATGTAATATGCTCACATAACTCATTATTTTTTATTCCAAATGGGTTTATTTTAAGTCAACAAAAGTTCTAGAACATGTTTAAATCAAAACTAAATATTTATTATACACAAAAATCAGCTCAGTTAAAAGTATTTTGACTACTTACTGAAAAAGTATGAAAAAAGGTCAAATTAAGGGTTAAAATACCAACTTAAAGCTCTCTTGTGCATTTGTTAATGATCCGACACAAAATATTTTACATCCATGTGAAGGCCTGTGCTAGTAGCTTTCTATTGATATCTAATATATTGATATAACTCAAAATTTGACTACTCATTGAGCAAAACTGTGAGATACATACAGTTTTCCTGAGCCCAAAGAAAAGCGTGCAAATTTTACGTCTAACCAAAAAAGCATGTAATATGTTCACATAACTCATTATTTTTATTCCAAATGGGTTTATTTTAAGTCAACAATAGTTCTAGAACATGTTTGAATCAAAACTAAACATTTATACTATACAAAAATCAACTGAGAGAAAAGTATTTTGTCTATTTACTGAAAAAGTATGAAAAATGGGTAAAATTACGTTTTAAAATACCAACTTAACGCTCTCTTGTGCATTTGTCAATGCTCAGACACAAAATATTTTACATCCATGTGAAGGCCTTTGTCAGTAACTTTCTATTGATTTAAAATATATTGATATAGCTCAAAATTTGACTACTCAGTGGGCAATAATGTGAGATATGGTCAATTTTCCCGAGCCTGAAGAAAAGCGAGCTAATTTTACGTCTAACCAAAAAAGCGAGTAATATGTTCACATAACTCATTATTTTTATTCCAAATGGGTTAATTTTAAGTCAACAATAGTTCTAGAACATGTTTGAATCAAAACTAAACATTTATACTATACAAAAATCGGCTAAGAGAAAAGTATTTTGTCTATTTACTGGGAAAGTATGAAAAATGGGTAAAATTACGTGTTAAAATACCAACTTAAAGCTATATTGTGCATTTGTCATTGATCAGAAACAAAATATTTTACATCCATATGAAAGCCTGTGTCATATGTGAGTGATAATAAATAATTTAAAAATTATTTAAATAAAAATTAGCACAGTTTTAGCAAACAATCACTTCATACGCAATATTTCAAATTGCGGTTTGCGATTTTGACTGTACTAGTGTTTAAAGGGTTTTTACGGTACTTTTGGACAGGATGATTTTTGTAAGACGCGCAGATTCGGATTCCTGAGAAATTTTCACTATAGGTGGAACTCTTAGATTGTATGGACCTTTCAACACAAATAAAACCCCCCTAGCTCTGGGACTATACATAAATTATTATATTCTACAGCTGGATCAAAACCTCTGTTATCGTGTAAACCTACATCTTAACCTTTTCACTACCATACATGACGGAAATTTCCGTCGTCATTCGTCAATGAACGTAACCATAAAATGACACAAATTTTCGCCAAATATATATACTACATTTATGTATTTTTCGTCATTTGAAGCTGGAAATTGCGTTAGCAATTCCAGCTTCAAATGACGAAAAATAGAACTCCTGCACCAGTATATCTGGATCCTGGCATGCACTTCGGCCTGGAAGTCAAAGGGTTAAATTCAATATTCCTTGTCACTGTCTATAATTTTACGTCTGATCAACACCTACAGGCCGGCCCCGATAGCTCATTTGACTCGGCCAGGCCTCAAAACTTGGATGTATGCCTACAAGGTTCGAATCCCGGCAAGGCCGAATGCTTTGCATCGTGGCTGTGTATAATGTATACATTAGAGTGTTCAATCTGTTCAATGGCATGAAGTTTAGAGTGCTACCGATGGTACAATGCACGGTAATTTAAAGAACCCTTGAAGTTATTCAATAAGTGTAGCGCCTCAACTTCGAGCTTCGGTCTTCTATCGCAATATTGACAAAAAGGGCATAAAATCAACGTAACTCATTATTTTTTCACTACATAATTTATTTATAATAAAATTTATATATATTACCAGAAAGGTGAAATTTTACATCAATTCTTATCGTCCTAGGGAACAAGGGGTGGTGCTATGGAAAATTACAGGCGCGCCTTGAATTACCTTAGTTAATTGTTTGCATGCTAGCCACGAGGCATGACAGTTAGCTGTGCAATTAGACGGGAAACTAGCGGCTCATAAACAAAATCCGGATCGCTGCACATACTAAAAACAATAACAATAATATAAGTAGACGAAATTATGTGAAAGTTAACTATAGGGCCTATATACGCCATGTGTCTAGCGAGCTATAGACAACCCTAATAATATTGATAGAATGAATAATCATTATGTCGTTATGAGTTGCATCGTAGTATAGGTCTTTTGGTAGAAGTGATAAGGTGCTTGATACTGAGCTGGTGGGACCAGTTTTCAACTGTAAAGACAACAGGGTTCACTTGAGAAAGAGTATTTATTTTTCACTCTTTTGTTTTTACAATCATCAATACTGCATTCAAACATTATATTGCAATATTCAATTTATTTCATTCAATTCAACCATTCACCTACACCAGTCGCCCAAACGTGAAGGAATATTTCCAATCCGTTACCATTATGCAATATAAAAAGGACTAAAATAGATTACCTTCTTATTCGATGGAGATGATTTATAGTTGACAATTAGGAAACCACTCAATATTGAAATTTAAAGCATAATTATTTAAAAATGTGTGGATAGATACATTCACCACACAACAGCTCCGATGTTGGACTTGTGATAAATAAATTGGGTCTTATATAACGATTACAGTATCAGGGCCATATCCAGATTATTAGGAGAAGGGTGGGGGGGGGGGCGTTATAGGACAACCATCCGGCAGCGTCCAGGGGGGCATGTCCCCGAGGAAATTTGGAAAAAACAAGGCTCTGAATGGTGCATTCTGTTGAAATATAGAAGTGATATTGACTTATGTTAATAGCAATGTTCACTCATGGATTGGTCTACCCTACATAACAGCAGTACAACGCATTTTGGAGATATGGAAGGGGTTGTTGCAGACCCCCCTCCCCCCCCCCCCCCCCACACACACACTCCTCCCAGCGGGCCACGGCCCTGAGTATGACTAATAACTAACTAACAACTGAGATGTATAGGCCTACTTGCAGTGTAATTTTATTTAACCCTTAAAGCGCTGAATTTTTGTATGAAACCTTGGAAGCCAAAGTGTTTTTTTCGATTTGAAATTATCATTACTGTCTTAGTTAGGTCTTTCCGATTCATTTGAATACCTATGATAATGGTCTACGGACAGTGCAATTTTTTTTTAGTTTACAGTGCTGGGATCGACTTTAGTCGTCAGAATCTGACGTCTAGAGACGTCAGATTCTGACGACTAAAGTCCGTCCCCGCGCTGTAAGGGATAAAAATGCGTAATTCAATCGCTCTTCTTGATCATACTACAGATTATAATTAGAGCCAAACATGTTAAAATGAGCTGACTACAAGCCTAAGTGATGAAATATGGTGCCAAATAACGTCAAATGTGGTCGTCATGGATTTATGCAAATCAGGCTAAAAATGCAAAGCTTTATATTAAACCTTTTATATGATCATTATCATGGTGATAAAAAATGCGTGACTTCAACATTTATTCTTATTTCGAACGTTCTGTATAACCATAACAACTACAGACTATAATTGGAGCCAAGCATGCTAAAATGAATTCTCCACATGCCGCAAAAATGATAAATATGCTACATGCTGTCAAACAGGGTCAAATTGCAACCATCTTGGATATGTTAGAAAGAGGATAAAAATGCGTAGTACCAATTTTTGTTCTTATAATAAACCCTTTGTGTGACCGTTAGCAACTACAGCGAATAATTGGGGTCAAACATGTTAAAATGAGCTCACTACATACGCAAAAATGGTGCCTAATAAGGTCAAATTGCGGCCATCTTGGATTTATGCAAATAAAGGTAAACATGCGTAAATTCAATTTTTATTCTTATAGTAAACGTGCTGCATGACCATTCCGAGCTATAGAGTATATGTTTATATTACATCTTTTGTATGACCGCTAGCAGTTGATTAGCAAATACAGCGCACAATTGGAGCCAAACATGTTAAAATGCACTCACTATGTGCCGTAATATGATGACATATGATGCCATATGGGGTCAAATGGCAGCCATCTTGCATTTATGCCAATTAAGTGAAAAAATAAAGTTTCAGCTTGTGTTCTTATCTTAAATGCTTTATATGACCATCAACTACTATCATGCCAAAAATAACAATTGTACTAAAAAATGCAGGTCACATCTGCTTACCAAGCCTATTAAGTTGCCAAATGACATTTTTTAACTCAAGCGTGTTTTGCGGTATGGACGATGTTTTATGATTGATTCTTGTTATATGGGATATCCTGGGCGGGAATCAGCCGTGTGCCACTTTGATACCCTTGGGCGGAATTATTTAGGGTAAAATCAAAATGGCCGCCAGATATTTCAAGGTCAAATATGATTTTTCAACAAATGAAGCCAGGAACAAGTGTAATACCTCATTTTCATGTGATTTCGACTGGGCAATCCATTTTTTGTATTATTTTTATGATTCAAGGTCATCTTCAAGGTCAAAAAGTCAATTTTAAGGTCAAAGAAACAAAAATACCATTTTTACCAATTAAAGCTAGGAACATGTGTGATACCTCTTTTTATGGGATTTTGTCTGAAAAATCTAATAATGATATTATTTTGGTGACCCAAGTTTTTTTTCAGGGTCGAAAGGTAATTTCCATAGTCGAAAACAAAATGGCCGCCAGATATTTCAAAGTAAAATAGATTTTTCAACCAATGAAGCCAGAAACGTAAAATCATCGGGGAAAAAACATGTAGATTCTCGGCTGGTAAGATATGGAATGCGCTCTCAGTTTCTCTGAGATCAGCTGAAGACTTATTTTCGTTTACGAGAGGAGTCAATAAGCATCTCAGAGAAGAGCTAATTACTGAAGCTTGGAGTGATTTCCATTTCTATTAATCATATTTACAATCATACAGCCTTATAAATATAGGCAGGTATGTTTGCCGATTCATGTGCTCTAGAGATTATAAGGCCATTTTATTCAGCTCGTTTTTTACACATAAGTTTTTAATTAAGCTTAATTTCTGGACGGAAATCTCGGGGTTGCTGGTGAACAGTCAATAGTTCTGATACATTCTTTGGAACGATACCTCTTACTGCTTTATAATAAGCAGTAAAAGTTTAAATGTATTTAATTGTGCCAAGACAGGGGTGATGTGATCGTACTACCTGGTACCAGTCATTAAACGTGCAGCAGCATTCTGTATATTAAATAGGAGCTCTGGAATAATGACGATGATCATTGCGTGTACGAGGTAGAAGTAGCAAATTTACTGAAGAAGAAAGCTGTTTTTATTTACGCATAATGGATATTTAATAACATTAAAAACATTAATATGCCATATACTGCCAAGACGTGAATGTATTTTGTATTATATCAGTTATATCCCACCAACTTACTATGTGGTGAATGTAAAATACATGCCGAAGACCATTCTGACATATGCTTTCTAGGAACAGTGATTCCAAGATTTATTCTTGAGTAAAAAGACGACTATCACATAAATTGCCATTAAAGCAATTTTGTGTTTCAATAGGCGTTTGCAGCCTTTAATGCACTAGATATGACCCTATGTTGTCGAATGTCGATGCACCCTATACTGACTGAGAGGAGGAGCTCAAATCACTTGCCTTTTTTATTGGATCATATTTTGCTACCCTTAACCATGTTGCCTTGACCTTTTGACCCTAAGTGTGGTCTTCAATCATCAAAATACTATCACAAATGATAAGGTAAGAGGTATTTAACTTCTTATTCTAATTTTTATTTTTTTTGTTCCCTTTGCCTCGACATTTACATTTTGACGTTGAAGATGACCTTAAATAATTAAAATATTATCAGTATATTTCTGTCAAAACACACCAAAAATATGTATTACACGTGATCGCATTTGTAATATTTTTATTGTTGGCTTTGAAATTGATCTAGCAGATGACCTTAGATCACCAAACTAATAGCAGCAGTATATTCCCCAGACAAAACAAAATTATGTGTTAATAAGCGCAGTTTTAACCTCAAAATTGACATTTTGACCATGCGGATGACATTGAGTCATAATATTATAGAGAATGGATTTCCAGCATTATTTGTTGAAAAATAATATATAAAAATTGTGATGTGCATATGGAGTGGCTCTCATCTTGGATTTATTCTAATTAGGTATTCTTCAACAAATTGGATTTTAGTGGATCTTTAACATGTTTTTATATTCATTATTCTGAACTGTATAGTAAAAACAAAATACAATAATTTTGTTGTGGGTTTAGATATTTTTTGCCGCAAAATGACTAATGCCAATGGGCTCAAGTTACTGACACCAGTTGGTGAATCAATGGGTGAATGCAAGTAGGGGCCATACTACTAAAAGCTGGCATATACTCATATTCAATAATACAATTGTATAAATGATATATTTCAATGGTATCGCGCTTCTTTCTTTTCAAGTTGTGACTATAGTACTGAAGGAAATTATAGATCAAGAACATGCCCTTTTCTTTTCAAACTTGGTTCATAGCATATTGGACACACTATTTGGACGGGATGAAGTAATAAAATCGGTCTCGGCGGTTTGAAAGAAACAAAAATGTTTCTTCCCCATCCACGTGTGAAACTCAGTATTGTGGGGAGCCTCCGTGACCGAGAGGTAGCGTGCTCTGGCCTCAGACCGCCAGGGCTCGAATATCGAATCCTGTGTCTGGAGGACAGTTTCACCTCGTTCATTTCACCAACCTCAGGAGGTTCTCCTGGCCCAGTATGGCCTATATGTGCACAAAGGTGGCCTAAAGCCCGATTCATTTCATTTTTACAATCTTGTCCGTGTTAGTGTCGTGTAATAAACTACTAGGTAATTGGATGACGCTGTAATGATTACCGACCGGATACGGCCATACGGCAATTTGCAATTAGCGCCAAGTTATAGATGATACGAGAGGTATCTGGATTTTATGCACAAGAGTATCGTCAACAGACATAGGGAAAACGGGAGTAACGGGCTCGACACCATCACGGCATCAGGAGAAACATTTTGACGTGAGAAATGTACTTTGTCAACAAATTTGAAGAATGCGACTGGCATAATCGGTTAATTTATACTTCTCAGAAATGTCCATCCAGCAATAATTCTTGCTGTTTGAGTTTTCTTTACTTGAGTACCGTTCGATGTTGGTAGGTGGCGTACCCAGTATGTTGGATGGCGTTCACGTACTATGGCCCAACGCGGTGTCCAGCGTGGCTCTAAGGATGATAATAATCCTGGTTTCATTAACATAACAGATGTCCCAGGAGCTTATACATTAGCGTCCTGTCTTTTTGTACTCCTTTGTTGATTACGCTCGTGACTTATTTCCTGGTCCTCCGGCTTTAGCCAAATTGTGTGCGATCAGCTTCAGTACAAAATCCATTAGGTGATTTAGAATTTTGCGACTGTAATTTACCAGAACGTCCATAGATAGCTTGAAAGGGGGATACACCCACCGATGAGTGTACGGTGTTACGATAGGACATGAGAGCTTGGCCAATCTGGTCTATCCGAGATGACCCAGAACTGCATGTAAATGACCTTAATATTGACTTTAAAGATCTATGATATCTCTCCACTCGTTAGATTGTGCGTGATATATCGTAGATTTTTTATGTTTAATACCGTACTGTCGCAATAGACCTAACTGTACCTCTGAATTGCAAAATTCTAATCCATTGTCACTGAGAATCAACTCTTGTAGACCGTACTGTGGCAGGTGGCATTGTAGCAGTACATTTCTACTTTTGAACCTGTATTGTGTGATATTGGAAAGGCGTCTGCCCAGCCTGTGAGATGGTCAATAAATGTCAACAGGTATTAATTATGACCGCTACGAGAACGAGGCAAGGGGCCTACAATGTCCATTGTTACAATTTGGTGTGGGTAATGGGAAATGGCCATTAGGGCGTATTTGTACAAAAGCTTTGTTGCTACTATAGAGTTTACAAGGATCACATGTATGTAATTGTGGTTTTATGTCTTTGCACATTCCAGGCCAAACATAATTTAGTTGGCCATGATATAATGTCCGAGCATAAGCTGCATGTCCAGCCTGAATATGACGATTCATAGTGACCTGTTTATGCCATTTTGGTGGCAATACTACTCGTGGATGACGAGGTTGGTCAACATTTGGCCTCTTTGTGGGAACTAAAATACCATTGGTTAAAGCGTAAGTACCTTCTGTAGATGCAGAAGCCAGTAATTCAGGAAAATGTATTTTTTGATGTTCAATCAATTGTTCTTTTGAAAGTTTAATAACTTGGCGAAACCTAATTCTTAATCCACTATGTTACCACAAATACGTCGTATTATCGTCAAGATGTTTGGCAGTATACTTATGATACCAGTAAATAAAAAAGCGGCGGATGTATTGGATTTAATGGTCAAATAAAGGTCAATTATTTCTTAAGACACAAGAAAAAAAATAGCAATACAAAATATTGCAAAAACCATAAATTGTCCTTTTATGTGAGACAAAGATTTAAAAATATGGGGTTTTCTTAAAATTTAGCGGGCCATTTTGTGTTTTGCTAATTTGAAGGCGAAGGTCGCCAAATATAGAATGTTATCTGACAGATTTGAATTCAGCGCACACAAGTTTTCCAAAAACAAGTGGATGAAAAAGTAAAGACTAAAATTTGGAGCGAAGTTGCATGTTTCATATTTCAGCGCAGGCTAAATATACATATTTTCATGAAGAAAAATGTATTACATTTATAAATATAAATAACACACTTTTTTAAGCATACACATATCTGGGTTCAGATAACATAGGCCAGATATGGATATGTCCAACAACTACGATTTATTATGTCGTTTTCTTTGACCATGTTGACTAGTTTGTTTTGTTATTAATTTTGTTTATTTTATAATAAAAAAACATGTTTGGGCGTTCGTGGAGAGACGACTGTTTACTCTATTGCAATGGGTGATATATTATTAGAAAGGACATTTAATTATCGGTTATATGGTATATTGCATGTGCTGATTAAATAATCTGAAAATCAATGATACACTGCCCATGTTATGTTTTAATATTTCTTAATTGTTTCACCATGGGACATACAGAATTAGCTAACCAATTTTGTCCAACTTCACAGCATTGGCATCGCCAATATTTATATTACTTAGATTCATACCTTTAAATTAGTATAGAATGCATCTTGTTAAAATTAGAGTTTGGGTTGTGAAAAAAAATCTCACATTTATCGCAGCACTATATAGTCTTAGTCTACAGTGTCTTAGTCTTAGATAATTGTGATAAATTACAAGACTGTGCTTTGGGATAATAATAATAGGCTTTAAGAAACAGTATTCTGATATCACACATCATAACTTGGTATGATTTTCGTACTGTTATTTAGCTGTTAGGTCACATCACACTTTACCATTAACCTGTCACATTATTATACATGTTCTCATCTCGATATTAAACATTCTGGTTCATTCATTGCCCATTATTAAGAATGGTAAAACTAGCAGAATAGTTTTACCAATTACTTGAATAATGATGGGGGCCGACGTTGCAAATAATAGGGCCACATCGCCTTATTACGTTTATACTATGTCTCACATTATGCGCTGTGTTCGATACAGCATTTTAAAATGTGATGTGTAACTTCAATGTTTGCATTGTAAATTCTTATTGAGTATATTTTGCAATAAATTATTCTCGACTATATTGATACATCAACCCAAATTTATATAGCTTAAGTGGTGATGCTAATTATAAAACAGTTTTTTTAACAGATTTCTAAAGAGACAGGCTAAACGGGAAACAAAGTGTCAGACAGGCATATAATTATATGATATAAATTTCAGGCTATTGACACACCAGGTTAACAACCTTTAGTTACAGGAGGGTTTCTACGTATGGGGTGAAATTTAATCTCAACCTCTGCGCTTCACCTGCTATCCCTGATTAAGTCTACCTATATTGTATCTTACAACATATCGATTGATGTACTAATCTAAACGTTTGCTACATTTTTAAAGCAGATATGCGAATATTTCAAAAACTATAGACACTCTATAATGTTATGTTGTGTCTTTTTCCATATTTCAATAAAAAATATGCCCATTACACTACTATAAAAAAATAGTTTTAGAAGCAATACAGTAGAACCTGCTATGAACGACCACCCTTTGGTCAGAGGAATAGGGACCATTCCAGACAGGTGGCTGTTAATAGGAGTTTCATTCAGTGACGGTTTCGCGGATCCAGAGGCGCCTCCCCCCCCCCCTTTCACGGTTTCAAAAACAAAAACACGCCCACATGTGGGCCGAAATATGCTCCAGAATGCACCATTTGAAGCCTTAGATGTCTCTGGAGCATTTTAAAATGTGCCTGTAAAACCTGTGACGTGTATAAATTATTTTAAAGTCTGCGCCCCCCCCCGTTTGTCAATTCCTGGACCCGCCACTCTCATTCGTACATACATGATGTCAGTGGTAGGAGTGGTAGGAGTGGTAGGCTTATGCAGGGAATGGTACGACATGCATATGTTTTTCTACGTATTTGTGTTTTTTTTTACGGAGTTGTTAGTCTTTCACCAGTATATTTTACATTATCATTGTAAATACACCATTTGCGATAAACTTACAAGAACAGGTTTGATACACATCTGTTCGGATTATTTTTGGAAACTGAAGGATGCATCGGATTCAATATTTTACTATTATTTATTATTATTTTATTTTAATTTATGTGTATAAGATGTGGCAATACCTAGCGCTTTGATTAAATGGTATAATAGCTGGAGACACGTATTTATCTAAATCTAAATTATTCAGTAGATTGATCACAATATTCAAACCATTACCCTTGATGCACAGATCAGAACAAGTTAAGTTAAAAAATAAAACATAATGAGCAGTGGGATAGCCTTTGTGTCATTATCCCTCTTTTGTGCAGTCATATTGATAATTGTGCATTTTTAATTACGATTGGTGATATGAATAACCCTCTGGGAAGTATGCATGGAACGAGAAACCTTCCCATGACCGCTGAACATCGCAGGATCGAGCTTGGATCCATTTTCAGGTGCTTTTAGGCAATACCAGTATATTTTGGTGAACGTTGGGCATATAAGCTGTTCACTTTCCACATATAATTCAATAATATTGTTACTACATCCATTATTTTGACACTAATTTACAATTCTGAATGAAAACGTAACTACAATGATGAAAATGTTATAATATTTAAAATATTGGCCTATGCAGTAGCTTAGTTTTACGATAGAATATATTATTTTACTTATATTATATAGGTTCTAAGGCAAAGCATTTTTAAATATTTTGGATCAGTTATCACATTAACTATGTCGGAGAATTACCTACGGTACTAAACCGAAAAAACCCATATTTGCTGTTCTGTAAAATTGAGCTTTTTTGTGTGAATGCGTTCAGTGTTATACTATTATCATATGACATATATATCATAAACACATACATATTCTGATGTAGTATTTTATTTTAATAATTGTTTGTGTCAAAGAATTTAAATACTTCGGTCACATATTTTAAAATTTGTGAGAGAAAAAATTAGCTGTGACAGCCATCCAACGTCTTAACTCTGTTATAAATGTTTGTTCGTATTCGGCGGTCATTTTGGATTGTATGTCTTTTGCAAATGCCACAGCTGGTATTTACGGCTAATTTATTATGTTTATTTTGCGGGCAATAATAACAATTGTCAAATGAACTGTTTGCAAGAAATTTTAAAAATTGCAATATTTTTTTCAGTTTTTAACAAAATAATGGGTCATTTATCGACATATTGTGTCATTAAAACAAAATAAATTGTTTCCTTATTTTTATTATATTCACACTAAGATATATATGTTATTTGGTGTTCTCTGTGCCACCAATCACGCGGTGCAAATTAAAACAAATGATTGTATTTAGTTTATTTCGCTTATGCGAAACTGGATGTTGGCGGACATCTTGAATTTTGGTATTTTCTCGAGAGGGGATCATTTTAATATGTTTTTCAGGTCTGTATTCTGATTCTAATGTTCCTGGACTAATAATTTAAAATGTCATCGAGTTAAAATATGATCAACTCAATAATAATCACATACATGTAATTTTAATGGACGAAAACTGTTTGCACATATTTGTGTATAATATGTGTATAATATTGAGTAATGATAAGAAAAAATAGAAATAAGTGGGAGTCAACTTTTTGTGTTTCTTATAATCATTCAGTTACAATAATTATTAGGATAAAATTGCACTGCGAATGCTTGCAAACGCTTGCCAATGCCTTACGAGTTGCTAACAATCGTTGCGAAATACGGAGTGAATATGACGCTGGGCTCATTGTTTTCTTGAATTTAACAGTGGTGAGACATTCGCAAGGAATGGGAAAACGGCGAACGTTACAGGCGCCTTGCAAATGCCTTACGAACGCTGCAAATGCTTCCGAATGCCTTTACCAACAATACCAATGGCTTGCGAATGCTTAAGAAAATTGACGGCAAATGACAGCATTCGCAACATTTGCTGAAATTTAGGAGACACTTTCTAAATTGTCCGATATTCGTGAGCAGGTGGAGAATGACTTTGGAACGTTCCGAATTTGTTACAAACGCTTACAAATACTCGGCTGATGTAGCGAATTTTGATCGAATGTCAAATATTTTCATTCGTAAGCACAGTCGCTAGCATATTCGCCTTCTGGCGATTACCCTATGCCTAATATTTGCTGCCAATTACGCTATGCCTAATTCTTTTTTTTTAATTTACCACATTTATACCATATGATCTTAATCATGGTGATATGAAAAATATGTATGTATGTTATCAATAAATGTATTCTTGGGCGTTTAAATTATTGTATATGATCATAATTATAGCTACTTTTTTCACAACAGGTCGGTACGTCGACCCAAAAATATCCCTACAAGTATAATACACGTGAATATATAACTGACGCTGGAAAGTAATCTGAACACACACAATTTTGCTCTATATAAATCAATTCCAACAATTCAGATAATAAAAAATGATTTGGAAGCAAGGACACTATTTCATAATCTGATTTCAATAATTTCAAAACTCAATGATTTAATAAATCTATCTCTAATATCTATCAAGCAAATGTCAGGTTAACTTAAAATGTTTCAAATAGAAAAACTACAATATGGTAGGGAGCTAGGTTTAGAAAGAGTGTGGTTATGTAGGTACTCAATCAACACTGACAATAAAATAATGACTAATTTCACGCATTGCTAACCTAGCGAGACCATATCAGGCAAATGTGTTACCCTCCTCCACCCCCCCCCCCCCCCCTCGTTCCCGGTGTCTTAGTTATCCTAAATTAAAGAGCAGGCCAGAGAACCTCGCACTTGTTCACCGACTCACACACGGGAAGAAAGTGTTTTTTACGTTTTCAGCGACGAATAACAGCAAAAAATGGCAGTGTTCTATGTTTCAGTACTTTTGATTTTCATTGCAACTTTATCCGCCGAAGCTATCTCGTGTAAGTAATACTACCATAGATTAACCTTCCAACACCTCAGAATATATAGTACAGTCGGCACTGCTAGTATAAATATTATTGTATTCATATCTGATCAAAGCTGTACTCCAGTTGATTATGTCTGGCTGATCGAGGAATACAACAAACACGAGACTTTGCCACGCGACTTATTTAATGTCCATGCTAAATACCCGGCCTCTGACGCCGACGTTGGCCCAACAATCAAGAACATTTTTCAACGTCTGTGTTTGCTCGGGTATATAATAGGATGGATGTCAATTGTATATACAATTTAGCTTTTTTGAGAGATTTCACACATATTTGTTATTACTTGAAATATTCCGAAATGAGAAGTCTCGGTCTCCTCATTTATATTGCCACAAAATGCACATGGTATTAAATGACATTTACTCTATAACAACAATGAGACAACTTTCTAATTATCTTTCGTCTACAGTAGGGCCTTTAACGATGCTGCGATTCAAACTATGAGCAAAAATTTTAATCTATATAAGAGTGAGATATGGTGACTGCTTGGGGCTATCTACATTATAAATTATTCTTTGCTTTCCGACATAATATAATAAATTTACAAAAGTAGCGAAAATACATTGAATCAAATTTATGACTACTTTTTGTATCTATATAAAGGTAACACGTCGCTTAATGCTATTTGACACACGTACTATATACATTAATACATTAGCGTACAACTATGCTAGAAAAATTACAGATGAAAGCGCTTAGCTCTAAACATAAAACCATTTAACAGACCGGAGAAAATCGAAATATTACTGAGGTTTAATTTTTTTAATAATAAACATTAATGTCACTGCAGATAGAGGCACAACATTCAATTTTCTTACATACAGTCAAAAATGCAAACTTCAAATTTTACAATTTGAAAGATCTGATATTACTGAACCATAATTAATAGTTGAAATCAATCACTGGTTTGCATTTTTTCTGCTTTTTGAAATGCCTTTTTCATGCACATTGTATACAATTAAGTTCTTGTACTGAGCTTGTAGTCATTTTAGGTCATACGACCAATTGTGTTTCTATAACAGTTCCCGAAGGCATTAATTGCACCCAATGGCATTTTGACTGGAGTTCATTGGAGACTTGGCTGTATGCTAACTTCCTGACTGATGATCTGCCGAGCTGGCCTGGGTTTTGTCTGGATATCTGTGGGAAATCCTTCCCGACATCTTCTCCTTATAATTTGTCTGTGGACATGAAGCTTTTATCTTATGGGGACGATGTGGGACAAGATGGCGTTATGTACAACGTCAGAGACATGTACAACTTCGACTATGTGTACTACAGGTGATCTTTTATTTGAGAATATATTTATGGTACAATCTTTTTCGATTTTTGTTTATAGATATAAATAGATAGATATGTATTGTCGACGGAAAATCTATGCGACATTAAAATGAACATAGTAACACATTATGGTATAAAGTGCGCGATCTAATAAAATATATGTAAATTATATGTACACGTAGGCCCTAATAACTTTAACCTTTTAACCGCCAAATTATTCAATCTGAATTTTCACCCACTTGAGGTTGTGTCTCGCTGACGCGATCCACAACATCAAGTGAGTGAAAATTATTCAGATTTGACAATATGGAGGTCAACTGTTTTCAAATATTGCTGATTGATGTCACATTTTATCATTAACATGTTTATAAGGTGGTACCTAAAGTGCTAATAAAAAATGGAAACCCGAATATATGCGGCACCGGTGGTTAAAGGGTTAAGACCTATAAGAAATATACATGTGAGTGATTTTATACATGCTACATAAATGTTTCCCTCAAATATATTATGTGTTAGGTGTATTTGACGAGAGTTGTGCCTGAAACACGTAAAACACAATTGAAAGTTTTTAGTTTCGTGATAGAGATTACATTTGTTTTGGATGCAGGGTAAAATTTTGCTTTAGACAATCTTAAACAAATATCAAAACAACAAATTCACAAAATATGTAGTGTTAGTTCACAAAATTAATTTGACAAATTGTGCAGCAAACTCAAAAAATGAAGAAACATTACAGCAAATACAATTTAAACAGTATAATATTGACAAATATATTCATGATGCTAAAACACAATTGTTATTATTGTTTTCGTGTATTTTGACGAGTGCCTAGATTTGATAAGTCCCAATTATTTTAATGTAATGGTATGGAATAATATATATTTTAGGTGCAAAATGCATTATTTGAGATATATATGAATGACCATAGCCTAAAATACGGCGATGTTTTTTAAATTGTCATCCACTATACACGTAATTTTTCATCCACTACAAGTTGAGAAGACCAAGTGCGAAAGATTATCGAAAGTGCTTGACCTTGGTACTAGAACAATACCATCAATTCAAGGAGCTCCATCCACTGATAACTGATCTAACTGGTGAAATTGCTATGTTTGCAGGACATCAAGCAGTGGAAACTTTCAGATAGGATACGTGGAGAATGGTGTTGCGTACGATACTGTTTCCGGGGACAATCCGGTGGGATCTCTGCCACCAAGAGCCTGGGTGACCTTGTCTGTGGAAGTATCTGCTGCCAATGCTGTTATCTGGATGAATGGTCTAGTTGTCACGACAGTAGCCCCCCATTTCCCACTCTTGTCACAAGGGGGCGTCTCGATTCCCAATGGTTCACAGAATAGTGTCAGTCATAGAAATTGCTTGGTAACCTATTAATTCAAAATGATATGAAAGTACATTTTGATATTTTATTTCTGGACACTTAGCTACTTAATCATAAAGCTATGCAGAGTTCCGCATTCTTTAAAAAAATCGTTTTAGAAGTAGTTTGCTCATTGTAAAGTTGTTGAATATTTTCTTTTGAATTATAATAAACGCTTCAGAACACATTATGTAGTCCTTGAAATAAACATATGTGTACCTAGCATTGTAGGTCTACTGTTATTACTTGAAAATCTTGGTCACCCATTGACACTTTTCATTCATTTGAAGATGACATAGCTGACAAAATTGCCAGATTTTAATGAATGCAAAATGTTTCACAATATAATATACTGTTCTTCTCCCTAGAAAGTTATCTTCTCTTTTGTTTCTCTTCGTAATCTTCCTGTACAATATAACAAAGGCTATTCCTCACTCACTTCTAATCCATTCAGTAATGTTAACAGGACATTGCCCAACTTAGACGGCAATGACTTTCGGTAATCATTCGACCTACAGCCTGCAAGAACCACGGATGAAAGTTAAAGGTGATCCATCACCCCTTATATGGTATGAATAATTATGTCCTTATATGGGGTGATTGGCTATCATGTTACCCTCTCAGAGAGTCACATGATAGCTAATCACCCCATATATGGGGGTGAATGGCTATCATGTGACCCTCTCAGAGGGAAACACGTGTACCCCATCTTGTGGCAACTTTGATTTATTTGTCATCAAATTATTTATGCTATATAAGGGGTTATATATCACCTTTTAAAAAATGTGCTATGACAATTCAGCTTGCAAATCGTCATATCTCGAAACAATTTAGACCGATAGCTCTAAAAAATCCAGTACTTGATAATTTGCATAGGTGGAAAAAACTTCATATCGCTGCTGTGACAAAAGTTTTCAATATTTTTTTAATCGATTTCTTTTATGTTCTTCGCCTCAATAAATAAAAACGTTTTACTATGTATAATTCAATTCCTCACAAAATTCTCAAAGATTTAACATGTGATTTTTTGTTTAAATGTCTATTTTCTGGTTATTTACCATGGCCTTCACCAGCGCATGCACAGATGCGGGTGCTGTATTGGCTTCACTGTTGAGCGGAGGAACCAGGGTACGCCACTGGCAATCCGCACGAAGATTATGGCCAGATACGAGGAGATAATGTTTTTAATTCTTTCAGTGCAGGGACCGCATTAAGACGTCTGACGTCTATGTAGGTTAGATTCAGACGTCCACAGACGTTCCCCGTGATGAAAGGGTTAATACATCATTTAGTATCTCATCATATCAGATGTTATTGTGCGTCATAAAAAAAGTAAGTATTAATTCATCATTTATTTTCTCAAATTTTATTGCTCAGTATTGATTTTAATATTATTATTAGCAGAAATGCCTAAATACAGTTGTTATGGATTTCTGTTATTATGAATGTATCTTATGTACTCAAATAAACTGTTGGACTAGTAGGGGCTGCCTCACAAAATTGCCTCATGGGTTGACGGGTGGCAGCATGCTGCTTTATTGTTCCTGCCAGAGTCGAATACCACGGCCCAACATTAATTCATCAACGGCGCAAAGTGTCGTGTTTGTCGGGAGCAATGTACGAGGATGGGCGTACAAGAGGACTGCTGCTTGGGGATTCCGGCTACCCATGCTTGCCGTACCGCATGACGCCAATTGCTAGTCCAACAACAGATAATGAACGGCATTACAATCGGTTCATATAATGACCCGGAACATTATTGTTTGGCGTCTTAAAACGATGATTTGCAAGTTTGTACTTTGGCCTCCGCACCAAATTAAGCAACAGATTGATTATAATAATTGTGGCTTGTTGTGTTTTGCACAGCATGACAACAAGAAGACACAGGGAAGTTGATAACTTCAATGTTGAGTTGGATGATGACCATGTCACCATGACAATGATGATGACATTCTTGATCCTAATATGCTGTCACCCGTCAACCCACGAGGCAATTTTGTGAGTCAGCGCCTAGTCCAACAGTTTATTTGAGTGGCCTACATAAGATACATTCATAATAATAATGATATTAAAATCAATACTGCGCAATAAACTTTGAGAGAATAAATGATGAATTGATATTTACTTTTGATGACGCACAGTAACATCTGAGATAATACGTGATCTGTATTCACCCTTTCAGCACGAAGACCGTCTGTGGACGTCTAAATCTACGTGTATGGACATCAGACGTTTAAAGGCGGTCACCGCGCTTAAATAATTGAAAACATTATAATTGCCGTACACTCACAACATAGGTAGGGGCCAACTCAAATGAAGCAGTGAAGAGAAGAGCTAATGAAGATATTTATGATTATTTCAAATTGAAAAAATGATTAATGTCTTGGTTAGCTCGTTCTGCTTCATTTGAGTACCTATGTTATGGGTGGACGGCAATTTTAATTTATTTAAATTCTTTTAGCGCGGGGACTGCCTTTAGACGTCTGAATTTGACGTCTATACAGACGTTAGATTCAGACATCAACAGACGGTCCCGTGCTGAAAGGGTAATTTCCTTTTGTATTATCTCAGATGTTTTTGTGCGGCATAAAAAATATATAATAATTCATCATTCTTTATTTCATATTCAATACTTCATTTATTTTAGCGTTGTAATATTAGGTTAATATTTCATTGTCATATGTATATACAATGAAATCTGAGAAAAGAAAAGATTTAATTAATTCGATTGGTATATTATTATTTAATTACGATAGGCATGCACTTATGTATAATTTTGTTTGGTAAATCACAGACTTGAAAATAAAAAAGCTGACACTCCCAATGTCCTAAAAATGATATTCATTTGCATTTCCATCAAATATTACAAAAACAATTTGTTATGTTGAAATTTTTTTAATGAGTCCACACAATTATGAGTGTCGTCTATTAGTATTCCATCGATAATTATGATAATTATGATAATTTAGTTATTTTTATGATTCGATTTCAAATTGCTATTGCCACCAGCTTCCTTAACCTAATGCTTACACTACCCCCTGAGCAGGGTTAACTTCTGGCAACATAACCCACTGGTTTATCATCGTGTTAAGCCTAAACCAGCTCCTGGCATACCGGTTAGCGTTAAACTGGATGCTACAACATTGTTATAGCTAAACTCTCACTAAACTAGCTTCGGGCATACGGCTCTAAAGGTGTTATTAATTCACCAGATGGGGCTGTGTACAAGGCAGATTAATGTATTTGTCACAAATAGCCGAGTTTTCTCCAGCTCTGGTTAATTAACAAAAATAAAGGGTTGTTATATTATTGTGCATAATTAGTAAGTCCACACCTTGTTCGGATATAAATTATGTACTATATCTCAGAAAGTACGCAGCGAATGAAAGCCAGCTGTTTCTGTGTAGAGACATCATTGCAATTTATTTGCACTTTTTGCAATAAAATTTTAACATACCAAGCAGGGGTGTAGCGATCAATGGCTGTTTGAGTACCATGCCTGAATTAGACAGGATTTTCAACTTGCACGGTTTATTAAGGAGTGCATCGCTATATAATGGGATGGACAAAAACATAGCTATAAAATCTATTATATTTAGTAGCCTTACCATACCGAGACTAATAACAAGTATGTATACATTCATTCATTCACTCATTCATTCATTTTATCAGCTTTCAAAAGAAAAAAACATACAAAAGTACAGTAAATACAACATGATTTTGTAAATATTAAAAGGCACGTAGCATTAAGTTTAAAAGTATTCTGTTTTGTGGATTGTTATTTCCTAAAAGTAGACGTACACGTAAATTTATTCCTGACGACTCGCGAATAGGAGTCATCGAAAATATATTTCAAGAGGGATATGCCGTACTTTTTAAATGTCAGCTTGACCCTAGAAATCAGGTCTCTGTGACCGAATTTTTCATCTGAAGCATGTTATTTTATTAAATGAATATGAAATGGCCGAGCTCTTGACGAGCTAGAGAGCATCGATCGGGTCAACTCTAGAGAATTTCGATCTATAATAGACTCTATTTTACAAATATTAAGAGCTTGTAATATAGAAGAACTTTTACAGAACTTATGAACACCTATGCTTGTTTTTTAGCAATTTAGCTCGTAATTTTTCCATTTTCAAGATTGACTCTTTGTTTATGTGAACAGAACTAGACCCATACAGCAAAACTGGACGAATAGCTGACCCCCATAGGTAACCTAGCATGTTTTCGTTCGTTGTCACATTATACATGTTATACAAATAGGGTTACATAATTGAGTTTCTGCAGAACCGTATAATGTAATCAGAGGTATAATTTGTAACCGGTCATATTATACTGTGCCGTATTCTGTAACCGGTTACATTATACATTGACTGGTTATGCTATATAGTCACAGCGCTAATATAATGTATATTGAAACCTTAATCGTTTTTCGACCTCCTGGTCAAATACAAAGAAAACGTGAACATTTGGCAAATCTTTAGAAATAAAATCTTTACCCATGATGGAGATTTCAATCGTCTTGATACGGACCGGAAATAGATTAGTTTTGTACTCTGTCATCAACAAAGGGCAGTATGGACACCAGTCCTGTTGTCTATATTTAATTTTATATAAACATGTAATAAAATTTGAAATTTTCAGCGCGCCGACCCCCAACCCTTACAACGCTGAATTATTGTTTAATAAACCATGGAGACCAAAGATTGTTTTCCTATTTGAAATCATCATAAATGTCTTAGTTAGCTCTTTCTGATTCATTTGAATACCTATGTTATGAATCTACGGCCATTATAAATACTTTAATTATTTCAGTGTCTTCACACGTCAAAATCTGATGTCTGCAGACGTCAGATCTAGCTGACCTATAAAGACAGTCCCCGCGCCCAAAGGATTATTTATTTTGCCTTGACCCAACTGCAAGAGCGTAAAATATTTTCAAAACAAGTAAACCTGTTTTAGTTTTTTTATATCGAAATGTACCATAAATGTCAAGCGATTTGCATCGCTGAGCTCAACATTAATCCCCCCATAGCGACAAAACAAACACATTTGGATAACAGGAGGTGAAAAATACCCAGAGGTCGAGTGAGGACGGTGTAGAGCCGTATAATGTAAATAGACGTATAATGTAGCCGATTACATTATACGGCACCGTATAATGTAACCGGTAGTATACGGCGACTGGGTACATAAAACGGTCACAACATTAAAGCAGCCCCTTGGGATGACATCAATTTTTGTTTTTAACGTACTGAAGTAGTGTATATATTCCCACGGATCATGTTTTTATTTTTTTTTCAAATTTTTCATATTTTTACAAATATTTTTAATCAACATTTCTATAAAACCAGAAGTAGCCCAAACAAGTTATTTGTATACCTGAAGGACGATTGAATGTTTTCAGAGCATTGGGCCACATGCTGATGACATCGGCCCAGCGTTGGGTGGACAATCAGTGCTGCAGGTGTGTCCTCCCGTGTCCTGACTATGAGACACCAATTAGCGGCGACTGGTTTGATCTTACCGTCTGATACGTGGGAATATGCGATGGAAAGTGCTTAATATCGCTGACTTGTTTTGTTTACATGGCAATATAGGACCTGGAAATACAACTATTTCACTCTTTTTCGGTGCTTTAAAATTGTTTTTTGACTTTTTCCTATTTAAGTTAAGATCAGTAGGCTATATAGCTTAAATAAATTAAATTTTCAAAATTGACAACATTAAAAATGTCTCATCCCAAGGGGTCCCTTTAATGTATAATGTAACCCAGCAAAAAGGTACCATACGACCGCATAAGGTTACTATCGCCGTATAATGTAACCGGGGATAATACTTTTCCACAATTTTGAGGGATTATGTTATGATAATTTTTTATACATATGTTTAAATTAAACTGAACGAGTGCTGAATGTTGTCAAGCGGCGAGTTTTCCGTCCTGTCGTCCGTCAGTTCGTCTGTTCGCTCATACGTCCGTGCTTTCACTCGCTAGTTCGTTCGTTCGCCCGTCAGTCCACTCGTCCGTCTGTCCATAGCAGATCAACAAGACCTACAGAGGTTTGAATTATTTTTAATTTTTTTATGTTTAAAACATCATCATCATATATATGTGCTTATATATTAACGACACCGCATGTTGTTGCATGACTTTTCTTAATTTCTTTTATTTTTTCTTTCTTTCCCTTTTTTCTTCTTTATTTATTTTTTGCGTTTATACCTTCCTCCCTTCATTCCTATATTTTGACTTGAGAGTGAACGGAGAAGAATTTTTTTTTTGAAGAACAGGCAGAAGATCCCGCGATCTCCGGCGTGACAGGCGTAGAGTTTAGCTATCAGAAGACGGCCCCGTCCTGATTTAATTTGAAGAATTCAGGTATTGCAATGCAAATATTTTTAATACTATATTAAAAAAATAAAATGCTCCCATTTATATCAAGACTGTTTTCCTCTGAGGTAAATTGCGGACATAAAAGGAGCGGTTACATTACGTTGATGCTGGTTACAAAATACGTTTATCGCTGTGACCGCATAATGTAACCAGACGTATAATGTAACCGGTCACATTATACACCTGGTTACTTTATACGGTTCTACAACAGTTCAACACGTTCCCGTAGTCAATAAATAATATAAAGATGAGAAACTATTGCAAATGCATCATTGAAAATAATGATATTGCCTATTAAATCAATATATTAGACTCTTTATAAGGTTACTGTTTCCTATTTCCAATCAATTTAAATCTGAGATTGCTCAACACCCACCTCAAAATAGTGCCTGTTTTTTTATGTCTAGCTCAGTTATAAATAAATTATTATTCTCAGCTACAACGTACTACGACGAAAAATGAAAAATGAAATTGATGCACCCTGATAGACAAAATAAAAGTATTTTGGCCTTGCGTTACAGACGTCATGCCAACGTTAGATTGACATTGAGTCAACATGAGAGTGATCAATCGTTTCAGATAAGAAACTACTACATTGTAATCATTTATCTATAATAAACATACATATTCAGGATTATCACCGAAGGTTAGAATCCACTTTATGTCACTGTGGAAACGTTTACACAGGTAAATTGATGTTATACCTAATTATACAAGCAACAGGCGAGTTCAAAGCCAGGGGAGAAATTTTACTGATGATTCTAATATAATAGAGTATACGGTATTGGTATATCCAGGCAGCGATGATTTGAGTAGCACGGAGTACATGGGAATAGCTATATAGGCCACAGACAGATGTATATTCTGGGCACTTGTCAGCGCGGCTCAAGGAAAACGCATCTCCAGCTACTTTTAAAAAGTTGTCCCGCCACCTCCCCAGCTCCACACTCAAGTAAATCTACCTGCATCGCTTTATTGTGGTTGTGTTTCTCTATCTTGCTTTGTGAATTGTGGTGCTTTTGTGTCATTTTCTTTGTTCGTGTTTTTAAGTAATATGCTAGGGGACGGAGACCCCCACAATTTAATGTAAAATATGATTTATTATTACAGAAAAAGTTTATCATTTTGAATACTATTGAAATATATTAGGTAACTAAAGGTAAATTAATAAATATTTAGCTAATTGATTGTTATATAATTTTCGCAAGAGAATGTAAGTTTATCATTTTCAATACTATTGAAATATATTATGTAACTAAAGGTAAATTAATATTTTCTCATCTAATTGATTGTTATATAATTTTTGCAAGATAATGTGATATTACTGTTGATTGTAACATCACACAACAGAAAGTTTTTTATTTGCATACAGTGGCCAAAACATAATTCTATGTAACTTCATTTTGACAGGCCACTGCAAATAATTGTGTATATATATTTATAATTAAATTTAATAATAAAAAGACTTTCATATTTCCAATAACCTGGCGTTTTATTCTTTGCTTGTTGCTTTGGAAATATTAACTTCACGTGGGTTATATATTTGGTTTGGAATGTGAAGTAGTGTACATAAATATACATATGTTTTAATTACACGCTTTCCATTCTACGTATTTACCCGTTCTTCATGTGTTTATGTTATAAAATCGACTGACGGCTTTTTTACGATTTTAAAAATATTTTATAATATAATTTTGAAAACTTCCGTTTAACCTTCTCATATCTGTGACAAATAGAGTTAATATTGCTAGTCATATTACATTTTATTTTTTTATTTAGATAAACAAGTCTAATTACTCCATTTGAGGAGTGATCGCTGTCACCACTATTCTGTGAAACTCAATGACCTCGACCTCCTTTGTTTTCACCCAGCCAGCTGATCGATTGATTGATTGATTGAATGATTGATTAATTGATTGATTGATTAATTGATTGATTGATTAATTGATTGATTGATTGATCGATTGATTGATTGATTGATTGATTGATTGATTGATTGATTGATTGATTGATTGATTGATTGATTGATTGATTGATTGATTGATTGATTGATTGATTGATTGATTGATTGATTGATTGATTGATTGATTGATTGATTGATTGATTGATTGATTGATTGATTAATTGATTGCTAATACAATGAAGTGTGGGAGAGGGCCGAGGGGTCTTATATAACCTTGCTTTCACCGAGTGACGTCACTGCGTTTCACAGAATTATAGAAGAAGAAGAAGAATATTGAAGAGGAAATTATAATAATGAGTTTAATTTGTCAAGAGTTTGCCTAAAATTGTCACGAATTTTAATTTCGCGCGCTAGTAAAGTGTCGTAATTTCTAATAACGTGTGTTATTAAAATAGAAAAAAGTTATCTTTTGATCTCCTTTCATCTTACTATAAGTAACCTAGTGTAGTGATGTTAAAGTGCCTTAGTTGTATTTGTTGTTGCTATTGAGACCACCTGACCAAACATGAGACGTGAAAAAACATTGGATTAATGTTGGGCCACCGTCCACGATACTGACCTAACATTACATCAACATTGTTTCAACGTCTCGAATCTGATGACGATCCCTGCAATTCTGTGCTGCGTAGATTTCCTGGCCTTGACAAATGTGGCAGTACACCCTTCTCCGGCCCGGAGCATCACAGATCACCACCACTGTTGATCCATTGAGTGGGAGTACATATTTATTTATATTTACATTCTATATCAATCAATCAATTTATCAATCAATCAATCAATCAATCAATCAATCAATCAATCAATCAATCAATCAATCAATCAATCAATCAATCAATCAATCAATCAATCAACCAATCAATCAATCAATTAATCGATCAATCGATCAATCGATCAATCGATCAATCGATCAATCGATCAATCGATCGATCGATCAATCAATCAATCAATCAATCAATCAATCAATCAATCAATCAATCAATCAATCAATCAATCAATCAATCAATCAATCAATCAATCAATCAATCAATCAATCAATCAATCAATCAATCAATCAATCAATCAATCAATCAATCAATCAATCAATCAATCAATCAATCAATCAATCAATCAATCAATCAATCAATCAATCAATCAATCAATCAATCAATCAATCAATCAATTAATCAATCAATCAATCAATCAATCAATCAATCAATCAATCAATCAATCAATCAATCAATCAATCAATCAATCAATCAATCAATCAATCAATCAATCAATCAATCAATCAATCAATCAATCAATCAATCAATCAATCAATCAATCAATCAATCAATCAATCAATCAATCAATTAATCAATCAATCAATCAATCAATCACGCAAGCAAGCAAGCAAGCAAGCAAGCAAGCAAGCAAGCAAGCAAACAGGCGAGCAAGAAATCAAGCTAGAAATCAAGCAGCTAACAAACAAACATACCAAGCAAGCAACCAAGTGTATGATATGTTTTGCAGGCGGTTTTCGCTGGCCCCGTTTAATCGAAAAAAATAAATAACGTGGACGTACATGATTTGTTGGATTATTGTTCTGAAGGCCTACACCTTATTATTTCTATTAAGGAAGTAGTTTTATGATGCAAAACGAAAGTAGGCCTAAGTGTATATATGCCTGTTGCAATGGGTATGTCATGGAATGAACTGGCACACATACTGGGTACATACAGGCCAAACCTGGCCATCAGAACATCCGATGATGGTGAGATGAATCAGATGACATTGGATTCGCTCTCCTGCAGGATCAGAAATTCGTATCCCGGTGGAATATATACACAACTGCGAACTAGATGTGATGTGCTGGTAATCCAAAACTAACTGGACTTTGCAGAGGTTCATGTTAGGTCAAACCATCAGTGTTTGTTGAAGCAATGGGGCCAATCATGTTGAGGTCCCGCTGTCATCACCGTAGCTTAATATCCAAGTAAACATAAACCTGTCACAATTCGGATTGAACTCTTTTACCGCTGATCACTGCTATGATCATTTTAAACTATTTAAGTAGGCCTAACAAGTAGCATGTATTAAACGGATTAGGTCACAGTTAGAGGGATAGAATGAGTGTTTTTATATCAAAATTTAAAAATATTTTTGTCTTATATTAAACAAATATTGGTAAATTTCACCGCGACCCACAACTTCAATTTGGTGATAATTTAAATGACATAACTTAGCCTGAAAAGGGTTAATAGAGGTATCACAGCTATTATTATGATTTAGCGATTAATAAAACCTGTATTATTATTTAAAACTACATAATCTACATTGTAATATGTTTGGTTAGAATAAATGATCTTCTTCCACCACCCACACATCGATCCAATGTTACACCAATGTTGGTCCACCGTCTACGCCGTTGGCCCAACATTGGTCTAACATTAGATCGATGTGTCGTGTTTGTTTGGATGTTAGCCCTATGGTGGTTTAATGGTGGGTTAATGTCGCAGACGTTTCCCGTCAATTGAGCCAGCCTAGGGTCAACGTGTTGTCTCTGCTAGAATACTTTCACAGTTATACGCATCAGAGCACAACGATGAGCAACCGAACGTGGAAGTATTTAAGCATCAAAAATATCTAAATATTGATGAAGACACAAATTACATAAATTCACTTTAATTTCGAAGTTTATATATTTAATTGTACAAATTTATAATATTTATACAAAAAGTAGGTTTAACGCGATGTTTATCTATTATAATGTGGGGGTAACATTATTAGTTTTCTTGTGAAATGAAAATGACATGAAAAAAAATTGTAGTTTTATAAATCTAATACATACAGAACATTGTCATCAGAGCATTGTCAAACGGTGCATCAGGTGTGATTGAACTGAATTTAATGATAAGTGCGATTGCGATTCGAATCAATTACTGGTTAAAGCTGCTTGCTTCGAAAATCGGAGATCGCGGGCTCGAACCACTCTTTAATAGGAGAGGTAGCGTGATCGGTCTCAGACCGCCAAGGCTCGAATTTCGAATCCTGTATCTGGAGGGCGGTGTCATCTCATTCATCTCACCATCCTCAGGAGGTTCTCCTGGTCCAGTTTAACCTATATCTGCACAAAGGTGGCCTAAAGCCGCATTCATGCATTCCAAAATTACAATCACAGTAAAGTATCGACCCTGTAAGCGCCGTAGTATAGCATCGTGACGGCATTACATTTGGCCAACAATGCACCCTTAGCTGATCTGAATGGTCAAACTGTGTAAATACAGGAGCGCCCGCGTAAACAACCAAACAAACATCATAGCAGTCATCTCGCATCAAATGAAATGTGATTCACGAAGTGACCCACAAGAAGCTAGATATATATCCTTCTTGTTGACTTAGCAGATCGTGGGGGGGGGGGGGGTACAGTAGCACGAAATGGCCCGGCGTCGCAGACGTTAGGCTTACATTAAACCAACATTTGGTTAACGTCTATTTTCTTCACATGACGCGAACCCAACCTACCTTATTTATAATGCGTAGTACACAGGCTACGGGGTATTCAATAAATTTCTCCATATTTAAATATATAAAGATACCCAGCAAAAGAAAACATTTGTAGAACATTTGTAGAACGTCGACCCAACGTCTTCGACGTTGGTCCGACATTGTACAAATGTTGTACGAAATATTTTGTGTTCACTGAGTAGGTTAAAAAAAGATTCAAATTGCTTAAAACATACCCCTTCGGATAGCTATACAGATTCCCATGCTTTCTCATCACATGGATAACTTTTTAGTTTCATAAACCTCAATGTATTACTACTGTGTAACACATAGGTGGTAGCTACTTACTGGGAAATTAAGTTGTCATTGCGGCACCACAACAGTCGTGAACAGCTGTCTTTGCTCGCACAACGCTGCGCACAACAGCCTTCTAACACTGTTAAATGGTCACGCTTGTTAAATATCGTCTTTGGCAAACAGATCTTTGAAGTATTTATTTGTATAGGTGCTTGTTCAACGAACCTGAAAAAGTTTGAATATAACTCCAGCTATATAATACCATGAATTATATGACATAATGACCATAATAAAATAATATACAGATTGAATAAAGTGGGCCACAGCGTGAGTGAAAATTCACATAAGATAACTTAGTGGGAAAGGGGCAAACATAAGGGTATTTGACTTTGTTTAAAGCTAGCAATTGTTCTACCAATGCCAGCTTCAATTCAAATATGTCACTCTAAGGATGTAAGGTCTCACTACCTCAAATACCAGTCTCTTTGAAGCACATGTATAACATGTATAATGTTAACATTGTAAAAGCCGATTTTACCACTTTCGTCCCTATGGGCTATGGCTACCCCCCAATGTGACACACCACAATAAGGTCTGAGCTGTCCTTTTAGAAAAACAGCTCCGAATATGGTTTGTCAACCAATAAGTTTTTTAACTAGGCCCCCTTATGCGGTAACAGGTCTAGATTTCCCGGATCTCCCCAAATATTATAGCGCCCATTCCCAGAAAAGACATGAATCCGTCTCACCCCATGTGTCCATCTAAAAATTTCACATAACAGTTATACTTTATATCACACATAACGAAAACAGTGTGTGCTTACAATTTATTCACAGAATTACAACATTTCTGTACTTTTTTTAAATCATAAGAAGCGGAAACAACTATTGAAAGCAGTAATTTGGGTACGGATGTTCCAGTCAGTAGCCACCCCCCCCCCCCCCTTGTATTTCAGCTCATTTTGGGTGGTGATACCATATGTAGCCCGACACTAAACCCTTAATTCTTTAACTGCCGGTGCCGCATATATTCGGGTTTTCATTTTTTCTTAGCACATTAAGTATCACCTTTTAAACATGTTACAGTTACAGTGTCGATATTTTACTGTGATTATAATTTAGGGATGAATGAATGCGGCTTTAGGCCACCTTTTTGCAGATATAGGTTAATTTAATCTGAATTTTCACCCATTTGAAGTTGTGTCTCGCTGACGCGATCCACAACTTCAAGTGAGAGAAAATTAGTCAGATTTGACAAAATGAAGGTTACCTATTTTCAAATCTTGCTGATTGATTGATATGACGTTTTATCCTTAACATGTTTAAAAGTTAGTACTTATTTGTAAAATAAAACAATTGAAAAACCGAATATGGTCGGCACTGGCGGTAAAGGGTTAATAATATGTCGCACATATCCAGCTTAGGGCTGCTCATATCGCCGTATATTATAAGGTATAACCCCTGATCACTGGACCTGTTCATTCATGTATCATTTCAAATCCACGGTGAGCATACGGCCCTACAACAAGATGATGCTAGGTAAGGAACTTACCGTACACAATGCAAACATGATTGGGAAAACAGAATAGTGATAGGCCTACTCTTAGCCTTAAACCATATCAAAATATTTCACTATGTGTAATGCAGCATTTCAAAAGGTATAAACAAATAACTGACAACAGGATCAGGGAAACAAAAATAATGATTCTCTTGGCCATCAATGGCAAACTGTCACTATCGAGCAATGAGTATATTAGTGGCGCCATATTTTAAAAGCTGGAAAAAACAACGATTATCATTATTAGGGAACCAAAAATAGTGACCTACTTGGCAATCAATGGCAAAATGTCACTATCGAGCAATGGATCTATAAGTAGCGCAACATCAATGATTAGGGAAACAAACATACCTATTCGCTTGGCCTTACTGTGACGACTCAGGTGTCCAAAATCACGAGAGGGCTGGCATTGCCGCGGTTGATCACTTCGCGCAGGGATCAGTAGTTTGGTTGGTGCGGCATGGAGAGAGCAGATGAGCGGGATACGAGGGAGAAGGACAGGGGATACTGGAAGACTACCTGGGAGACAATGACGTCCCCAATGGGCCTGCTGATACTCTTGACATTCTTGTTATCCGCTACAACGGTCATCCTCACAGGTGAGATAGATATAGCCCCAGTGGCTGTAACAGGTTTCAGCCACAGATTGACCCCGTACAAAATCGTGGGACATTTCCTTGGATCTGTATGTGATGAATGTAAAATAATTTAGACGCCAATAATAAATTACATACATTTCTGTCTAAGAAGCATTATTTTAATATTAAGGGAGTGGGGCTTTTGTTCCACGTCAAAAATTAATACAATAAATTAGTTGAATTGAAAATCTTTTCGAAAATATATCTGAAGAGATTCCACATGGGAGTCATAAAATATATCAAATTATTACGTTCATTAACCCTTTGACTTCCAGGCCGGAGTGCATGCCAGGATCCAGATATACTGGTGTAGGAGTTCTTTTTTTCGTCATTTAAAGCTGGAATTGCTAACGCAATTTCCAGCTTCAAATGACGAAAAATACATAAATGCAGTATATATTTGACGAAAATTTGTGTCATTTTATGGTTACGTTCATTGACGAATGACGACGGAAATTTCCGTCATGTATGGTAGTGAAAAGGTTAAAGACAAACTTACTAAATCACGTGCAAGTTGTGAATGTGTCACGTTAAAATTACATATTTTTGTCAGCATTCGGCTACACCATGTACTGCGAGAAAACAATGAACACATTATTACCAGTAATGGACGGAGACATGAATAAATTGTGTCATAAAAAATGAATGTGTCTTGTTTTCAAGATATCAGTATACTGTTAATGTTCCAGTTCTCAGTGACATTAATGGCAGTGATCCGAGAGGAAAGGCTTACATATTGTCATTTTATGTGTTCCAATAGATTTTTTAAATAAAGTTTGAGTCAGAAGACATGTCTGTCAAGTTATGGTTGTTACCTATGTTTTGCCCGATCTCCCTTGTCGTTGCTATGCTTGGCGTACACAGTTTTCCTGTTATTTAAATTAAGACATTTTATTCGCTAAAATTTTGTTTTAATATAAGATGACTTATTTGAAATATTAGCAGTTATTTTCGTTCCAAAAATAAATATTGCAGAGATATTGTCATATCTGTCAAACTTAGAAAAACATTATTTTTCTTTAGAGGCCAAAGTAGTGAAATTATGACTTGTTTTATATGATGATATATTTGCCAAAGCGTAGTTCCAACTCCCGTTAAAAGGTTACACAACTGCATAATGTATTACACACATTTGTATGGTGAAATCCGCAAGTTGACCATATTATTGTACATGGTCTTTGCTGCTACATCAACGTTCAATGGGCGCCTTACAAATCTGGCAATTAAAATGATTATCGAGGACGTGGCGCAATGGCTAGAGCGCCTGACAGCCTCGCCAGTCATGCAGGTTTGTAGATGTATCTATATATATACCTATAATACCTATAGGGGCAGGTCCGATTTTTTTTGTCATTTAGTCTGTCATCATAAAAGACCTCTCCAAGATGACTTATAAGCGTTCAGAATGGTTTCTTGAATTTTTCAGTGTGAGGAGTGATAATGGATCGGTATTCAAAAAAAAATTCTCCTCGTTTTCTGTCCAATATGGGCGTTCTAAAAAATCCTGGGTATTATGTGATGGAAATACATAATAATAATACATGGCTACAGAAGACATAATTTACACCTAGTTGGTGCTAATTACTCAAAAAGCATTTGGTCAAAGTGCACTGTTACAGGATACCATCGTTATAACTAGCGCCGCTCTCCCCTACGTGTATTTTGGGAACGAATCATGTACCATTTGTGACGAGTCAGATAATTTTATGGCGCATATAAATACAAAATGTCTCACTCTCACCCTCCTAGCAGCCATGACACGTTTACCCAATGTTATAATAATGTTAGGCCACCGTCTACGACGTCGGCCCAACATTAACCCAGCATTGGTTGAACTGTGTGTTTACTGTGTATATTCTGTTGTAACTTTGATAGCTGCAATTCTGTGAAACTCAATAACCTCGACCTCCTTTGCTTTCGCCGAGCTGGCTAATACAATAAAGTATGGAGGAGGGTTCTTATATAACCATGATTTCACCGAGTGACGTCACTGCGTTTCACAGAATGAAGTATGGGGGAGGGGGTGGTATATAACCTTGTTTTCGCCGAGTGACGTCACTGCGTTTCACAGAATAGGGAACGACCATAAAATATTCACCCCCCTGGTCTTTTAATAGGAGCTCCCTTAGCATCCTCGTAGTAGGTAAAAATCTGACCCGTCAGATGTGAACTCTTCTCATGACGATACAATAACCATTCACCCTTTCAGCGCGGGAACCGTTTTAATACGTCAGAATCTGACGTCTGTAGACGTCAGATTCTGACGTATAAAGACGACTCCCGCACTGAAAGAATTAAAATATTATTTGTAATGGGAGTAGACCAATAACACAGCTACTCAAATAAAGCAGGAAGAGCTAACCAAGACATTTATGATGATTTAATATTTAATTAAATCCTTTGGTCTCCATGATTTATACAAAATTAATTCAGCGTTATATGGTTAAATGATACATTTCAGAGTCTGATTAGCCTTTGGCCCTATTTTATATACGGCTCATTAAGTTCTACATCACGTATTAACCCTGACGCCGCCAATATATTCAATTTTAATCCGTTCAATTAGGTGTTTAAGTCGCAGTTATTGGGAGCGAAATGTGTGCCTAAACAATATGATTTGAAAATGTTTCGTCACAAACTATACAATGTGTGTAATTTTTACCCAGTTGAAGTTATGGATCGCAGTGGTGAGACACAACTTCAGGTGAAGGAAATTTTAAAAAATTAACTTAGCAGGATGAAGGTTAAAGCAGCAAAATCTGACTAAAATCATCAACAAATCGGTAATTTTATTTTGGCTTTTTAATATAACCATATTGAAAAATCCTTAGACTGCGAGTCCAATTAAAAGTCCACAGATTTAACAATCTAACGCATTCCAGATTCACCAACATCGTTGCATTTTATAACGGGCTTGTTGACAACAAACAATTGTGCTGGGTCTCATGGTCAGGATCATCTTCTCACCTCTTTATTAATACACTTACATCATGGTCATAACATGCTCACAAACAATAGTCAGTCCTTACTCTATGGTGGTTCGCGCATCTCTCCCAGAGCTCTCTGCTCTTTGTCTCTGGCTGTCTCTATGTTATAAATTCTGCGCCTGCGCACTGGCAGACTTCTCCGAGTATAACATAGAATAACTGTGCCATCCTCTAGCCGTATTCACACAAGTAACTCAGTTTACAAGGAACTTTGAGCCAATGCTAGACTAATGTTGGTCCAACGCCGTAGACGGTGGACCAACCGCAAAACAGCATTGTTTGGTCTAGCTGCTCACAATCATCTCTGCCACCATTTTACCTCTAAAGGTGGGGTCTCAGAGATACGTTTGCATGACCACTATCGACCCTTTTATTTGAATCTAATTACTAATCACACCTAGCTACTTAATGATATAGTCAGGATTACATAATATCTGTATTATTAGTGGGCAGACCTGTAGCTTCCGACGTCACGTTGTAGACCTTGTTCATGGCCTTCCAACCGTGCCCTGGATCCACAAATGTCTGTTTGGCAGAACATCCTCCTATCAATGATATAATGAGGCCTGTTCGCACCTGTCCTAGTGGCCCAATGCGCTCAACTCTGGCATTGCCGACCCAACGTTGGCCCCACTTACCACATAAATACAATGGTTTATTAATAACTGTTATCCGTTATGCATTCAGCCAACATAACACTGCATTCTGAAACTATTATTACTGTTACTACAGGTCTATAGTTTAAATATGATGTAAACATGTCCATAGACTAAAACTGCGAAAAAAAAAATCTTCATGCTGCGCATTTACCAGCTAAGCGAGATATAGAAACGATATTCCCGTATTTCTTATTTTGGACATGGTTGTCCGAAATATGAAATCGGTCAGCAAGGCATACAAAATACACCCTAGAACAATATATCAGTAGTAAACAATAGACATTTTGTTTATCACATATATGAGACACGACACGATAAACCAATGGTGTGTCAATGTTGGAACAACATTACAGACGTTGGCCCAACATTGACACAGCATTGGTTTATCGTGTCGTGTAGAATTAGGACTCATTTCAAGACATTGACAGGCTGGTTTAATAATGTTGGTGGCAGAATGCGTGGGTCAAACAATGATCACAGGGCCCCTATTCTCGTATATAGGCCAACACCACCAATACTAAGTCTTCGATAAATCGTAGCTTGTACAAGAATGTGGGCCCAGATGTCGGCTGTGGTCGACTTTTCTGTGCTTTGTAAGCAGACTGTTTATAACACTGAACATTATCTTGACAGTGAAAAATATGACATGGCGACAAGTCACTTGGATAAAAGCGATGATGGAACCTAAATGGTTAACGCACTGGGGGAACAGTCAAGGTCACTATTGTATTAGTCAGTCCTCGGTCACTTTTAATTTATCATAACAGCCTAGCCGGGATTGACCCTCTTGTGACCAGTGCAATATACCAGTTGAAACATCTGGGCAAATAGGCCTGGTAGAAATTGACAGGGAACTTATGTTTTGGTACTGCCTAAATAATCACAGAACAAAAACGCCAGCGATGCTGAGACCTTGTTATTATACCACATGTCAAACAAGTTCATCCGCCATATCTGTTGACATTAACAGACGTCAAATGTTCTCTGTTTCTCTGAAAACACTATGCAGTCATGCATACAATATTGTTTTAATGTTGTGCCGGAGTTTTTCAATTGACCTTGAATGACCTTCAACCTTTGTTTGATCACTGCTCTCAGACCCAGCTGGACAGTATATATACTGTCCAGCTGTCCAAATTAGAGGAAGTATAAATACTTCCTCTAATTTGTTTCTATAAACATCTCATTCTTTCATTTCGTTGATACTGTCTGCTCGTCGTTGTATATTAGAGCAAGAAAAAACACACACATATACACATTTGCTCATCCAGTATTTTCGAATATTTGATTATATAGACACGAGAAATCTGTAAACTGCAATATCAAATAAGTGTGGCATGTTCACAGCATGTATTATTTAGTCCTAGCTTTATGCATGCTAGCAAAAACAGATCATTTTCAGCATATAGTCTTCTTTTCAATTTATGGGGCCCATCCAGCTTAAATTCTCATGATTCTTCTTATCTTTAATTCATTTCATCTCCATTTGAAATGTTAAGATCTATCCATTTTGTTGTACTGGAAATAAGCGAAAGTTACGATTAATCTCAGGATTCTTGGTGGTACCTGACCTTCTTGAGCAGGTCTTAGTGTAGTCACTCTAATTGGGACTGACAGCAGGCTAATTGAATACTGGGAAATTGAATTTGCACACCACAGATTACCCTAGTGTTGCTGAATTGTTTTCTTGTATTTTTATATGATCATTTTAGGCTGGAGTTGTACACGCAATTCCAAGTTTTAAATATTTATATATGTTATAGACTGTTGAATAAAAGTATTTAATTAACTGAGAATCTGTCATTAAATATTTTTCTGAGTTTTTGTGAATCTCAGTGAGATGTATCCCCTTTAAAACATTGCTTAGAACCGTATATAGGTTAATTTACTTAACGAACAATCAATCAATCATTGACAATCTATCAGCTACAATCAATCAGTGACAATCAACCAGTGACAATCAATTAATGACAGTCAATCAGTAACAAAATCAATCAGGGACAATCAATCAGTGACAATAAATCAATGATAATCAATCAGTGACAATCAATCAGTGACAATCAATCATTGACAATCAATCGATGACAATTAATCAGTGATAATCAATCAGTGACAAAATTAATCAGTGACAATCAAGCAAAGACAATCAATCAATTACAATCATCTAGTGACAATCAATCAGTGTGACAATCAATCAGTGACAATCAATCAGTAACAATCAATCAGAGACAATCAATCAGTGACAATCAATCAGAGACAATCAATCAGTGACAATCAATCAGTGTGACAATCAATCAGTAACAATCAATCAGTAACAATCAATCAGAGACAATCAATCAGTGACAATAAATCAATGATAATCAATCAGTGACAATCAATCAGTGACAATCAATCAGTAACAATCAATCAGTGACAATCAATCAGTGACAATCAATCAGTGACAATCAATCAGTAACAATCAATCAGTAACAATCAATCAGAGACAATCAATCAGTGACAATAAATCAATGATAATCAATCAGTGATAATCAATCAGTGACAATCAATCAGTGTGACAATCAATCAGTAACAATCAATCAGTAACAATCAATCAGAGACAATCAATCAGTGACAATAAATCAATGATAATCAATCAGTGACAATCAATCAGTGACAATCAATCAGTGACAATCAATCAGTGACAATCAATCAGTGTGACAATCAATCAGTAACAATCAATCAGTAACAATCAATCAGTGGCAATCAATCAGTGATAATCAATCAGTGACAAAATTAATCAGTGACAATCAATCAGTGACAAAATTAATCAGTGACAATCAAGCAAAGACAATCAATCAATTACAATCATCTAGTGACAATCAATCAGTGTGACAATCAATCAGTAACAATCAATCAGTAACAATCAATCAGAGACAATCAATCAGTGACAATAAATCAATGATAATCAATCAGTGACAATCAATCAGTGACAATCAATCAGTGACAATCAATCAGTGACAATCAATCAGTGACAATCAATCAGTGACAATCAATCAGTAACAATCAATCAATGACAATCAATCAGTAACAATCAATCAGTGACAATCAATCAGTGACAATCAATCAGGGACAATCAATCAATGACAATCAATCAGTGACAATCAATCAATGACAATCAATCAGTGACAATCAATCAGTAAAAATCAATCAGTGACAATCAATCAGTGACAATCAATCAGTGACAATCAATCAGTGACAATCAATCAATGACAATCAATCAGAGACAATCAATCAGTGACAATCAATCAGTGACAATCAATCAGTGACAATCAATTAATGACAATCAATCAATGACAATCAATTTGTGACAATCATTTATTGACAATCAATCAATGACAATCAATCTGTGATAATCATGCAGTGACAATCAATCAGTGACAATCAAGTAATGACAATCAATCAATGCCAATCTACCAGTGATAATCAATGCAATGAATGAATGAATGAATGAATGAATGAATGAATGAATGAATGAATGAATGAATGAATGAATGAATGAATGAATGAATGAATGAATGAAAGGGAGAATTAAAGAATGAATAAATGAATGAATGAATGAATAAATGAATGACTGAATGAATAAATAAATGAATGAATAAATGAATGAATGAATGAATGAATGAATGAATGAATGAATAAATGAATGAATGAATGAATGAATGAATGAATGAATGAATGAATGAATGAATGAATGAATGAATGAATGAATGAATTCCCTAATTAATCAATAAATAAATTAATTATTGGATAGATACATGAATGGATGGATGGATGAATGAATGAATGAATGAATGAATGAATGAATGAATAAATAAATAATTAAATAAATGAATGAATGAATGAATGAATGAATGAATGAATGAATAAATGAATGAATGAATGAATGAATGAATGAATAAATGAATGAATGAATGAATGAATGAATGAATGAATGAATGAATGAATGAATGAATAAATGAATGAATGAATGAATGAATGAATAAACGAGTGAATGATTGAATGGATGGATAAATGAATGAATGAATGAATGAATGAATGAATGAATGAATGAATGAATGAATGAATGAATTAATGAATGAATGAATGAATGAATAAATGAATGAATAAATGAATAAATGAATAAATGAATGAATAAATGAATGAATGAATGAATGAATGAATGAATGAATGAATGAATGAATGAATGAATGAATGAATAAACGAGTGAATGATTGAATGGATGGATAAATGAATGAATGAATGAATGAATGAATGAATGAATGAATTAATAAATGAATGAATGAATGAATAAATGAATGAATAAATGAATAAATGAATAAATGAATGAATGAAGGAATGAAGGAATGAATGAATGAATGAATGAATGAATGAATGAATGAATAAATGAATGAGTGAATGAATGAATGAGTGAATGAATGAATGAATGAATGAATGAATGAATGAATGAATGAATGAATGAATGAATGAACGAACGAATGAATGAATGAATAAATGAATGAATGAATGAATGAATAAATGAATGAATGAATAAATGAATGAATCAATGAATCAATGAATGAATGAATGAATGAACGAATGCACAAATAAACGAATGAACGATTTAATGAATAAATATTTATTTATTTATTGCACAGTAGACAATGAGTATGCATTCATGGTCAGGAACACTATCCTGAGATTTGATGTGGTCAACATAGAAAAAAAGTTGGAGCCAATTGCAACAGAATTGTATTTTTTACACAATCCGTGTTGCTTTGATGTTGGGCTAGCGCTGCAGACGGTGGTACAACATCAAAGCCACATCGGGTCAACGTCTCGTGCTTGCTGTGATCACCCCATAAAGGCAAAGGAGTAGCAACTGCTTACTTTAAAAGTAATCAGTTACTACTGTGTGCCTTAGCACGGCTGAACAAGTGTACGACCAATATAATCTGTTGTAGGATTCTCATTTCTGCAGAGTGGCAAAATATTAACACATCTAGAAAAAGATATGGATAAAGGTGAGCAAAGAAAGAAGTGAATGTTTTCAGTCAAGTGTGTTCGTCATTAGCTGTAAATTCACACCTGATATCCTATATACTATGTTACAGCCCTTTTTAAACCACCTTTAACTCTTGGGCTGCTTAGTTATTCGTTTATTCGAAGCTGGAATTGCTAACGCAAATTTCAGCTTCAAATGTCGAAAAATATATATTTATATTAAAAATAGACATATCCCAAATTTAATTATTTGACTAACTGAGCATCTATCAAAAACTATTTTATCAATTTCAGTGGATTTTTATTTGGTTTAAAACTAGCTCCAACCCGTGTGTATACGGTTACAGCAGGATATGGTTTAAAGTGCTTTGAAAAAAGTATTGGCTTACAAACTGACAAGTTGCAGATTATTTTACTACGAAGTGTGGTTCGAGCTTATTAAATTTCCATTTATTACAATTTGTCTATATATGCCTACACAATTTGCTATATTCAAATTAATAACATCAATGTGTTATTGTCGCTATTTAGATCAAAAATGATAAATTAAAAACAACGATGTTTTTTCAGGAATTTATTTTACTACTAATATAATTTTATTTCTTACTAACAGAAGATGCATTACATCGTCGACAGGCAAAATAAGTGAACAAAATCCCATTGTATGCAGGTGCAAAATGTAATAGATTTTAATATGTAATATTTTTTCCATTTTCAGATAAACGTGCACGAAGAAAACCAAATATAGTCTATATAATGATGGATGACTTAGGTTTGTTTGCAACGATAATTATTTCTCGTTTTATAGTATCATATGAGCATATGCAGAATATTTTCTATCAAATTGTCCTTTAATATATGGAGTTTTTTTGCATGCTCTGGCAGCGTTGGATCAACAGCCTGCTTAAACCAGCAGTAGCCGACTTATAAATAACCGATTGAATAATGTGCTAAAATAAACCAAAAAATCACATCAAAAGTAAAAGTGAATGAATATATCTAGATATTATTAAGTACGCAAATTAAAGCTCACAACCTACTTATTGCTATGGAATATATCATATTTTAGTTGATAAATTTCATTTAACCCCTTATCATGTATTGGTAAACTGGTTTCATGGGAATTTTCATTCTAAAACCCATAGTTGTAAAAAAAATTAAGTCTGTTTTCAGGGATGTAGAATGATGCTTAAATGCATCGTGAGGGCTTAAAGGGTTATAATATGTCATGTGGTGCAGAAATGCGACGGTAAAGTGCGATGACGTTTGATATCATATTTCGAGTTACCATTAACCCCTGGAACACTGATGTTGACTAGAATAGACATTATGTGTTTTTATTGGCACCAGTATAACCCCTAATAACCGGCTGTTAAAAGAAAAATATGCCTTCAATTTTGAAACATGATATATTTTGGGACCTCAATTTTACAAATCTCATAAATTTTCAGACCCGGCACAAATTGCAACAGAATATTTTTTTCACAATGCATTTTGGAAAGAACTCTAGATCAACATACTAAAAATGCCCCGAAATGCTTCTTTGGAAAATATGTCAAATTTGCATCAATCCAATATGGCCGCCAAATTTCCAAAAGGCTAGAGATTTCTTGATATAACTGATTCTAAGCGAGCTATATTTATGATTTCAAAGTTTCATATGACTAGGTGGATGTTTAGAGGACACAGAGGCTTACTTAGATAATATTTCGAATTTGCATAAATCCAATATGGCCACCCGAATCCCTCAAAATGGCTTTTTCTCCCAGACAAACTGCCAAGATCAACATTTATTTTGATAGTTGGCTGTTTATTAGATGGGATTTATGTATTATATCACCACCTATACTAACACTATCATACAGGAATCATCTTTATATCGTCAATTGAGGTTATGTTTTGGTCGTTCTGGCTTGTTTGTACGTCCGTCAGCAGGCTTGCTTACATAGTTTGCATGAAACTTTTATCAGAGGTGTATCTCGGGCAAAGAAACAATCTAATACATTTTGGGTTATGCTCCGGATTATGATCCGGATCCAGGATCCGGATTGCGATCCGTATTACACGGCAGAGGTTTGCAGTCTCTGACAGATTGTCTAGTAATATATGTTATTGGTGTGCAACTTCCAATTTGCTTCAAGCTATCTAATTGCTGATTCGACTTTAAAACGTCTTTTGCATATGAACAAAGTGCATCAGGATACAGACATTTCAAACCATATATCAGATCAAGTTTTTTCGATATGAGGCAGATAATATCCACCAAAACACTATTACCATAGATGGTTGTAAGTGTGTAACACATTCCATGGTATAGGCAAGATAGTCATTATCATACAAGGAACCAAAATAACTCATCTGCATCTCTTTATGCTCTTTGGAAAGCCTCATGTGGCTCTAAAAGGGGCCGAAATGGTCTAGTTTAATGCAAATGGCGCAGACAGGTAACCACCCTGTACAATCTTAAATATTGTATCTTACTAAGATTCATATGAATCCAAGCAACTTAAGCTATTGTGTACTCCCATGCCAAGAAATATACCTAAAATAACCTTCGACCAACCGCTCTGGTGGAAAGCACCTCAGATACGTGAAAGTCAGAGGCAGAATATCATACTCCGGTCATTTGTATTACGCCTTGGCTTGCACACTGTAATGAGCTTTCTTGGATTCATTGGTCATATAATGACAGGGTCTGGTGTTCAAGATGCACGTTTATGCCAGCGATGCAGTCAGTCATATGTTGTCTGGAAAAACTTGCGAAAAGCCGTCAGGGGACTCGTTTTATTTGATGCTTCACTTAATGCCATGGTAGGCCTTAATGTTCAAAATTGTACATGTAGACCTTTCTGAAAAGAATCAATAAACACTGCACAGCATCCAGAGCAGCCATCTTGGGATGATAACAGTGAGAGAAATAATCAAACTCAAATGGACTCTCAAAACAACAGTATACAAGACAGAAGCTGAACCACAAAAGCAGCTTTTTCTGAAGCAGCTTGTCGAGTTCTATTATGAAGTCACATCAGGTACCCTTTCACTAACTGATCATCACCTCATATTAGGGAGTTCAGTAAATTTTACTGGGTAAGAGTAATTATTTTTAGACATCCCGAATTTCCACTCTGTGGCTCAAGTACACGGACATCTAAATACTTTGACAATTATTTAATTCATTTTAAAGCAGAGAGAACACCAGGTGATTGGAAAATACATTTACAATCCACACATGACATTTTACCTTATTTTACAGAAAGTGGTCACAACCTGTGAGAAAAATCATGATAAAACTACACCAGAAGTATAAGCCTAAGGGTACCATGTCATGCATCGAGACAATCATTTTTGAACTGGACTTTTGCTATATTTATCCATTGAGGAAATCCTTATGAAGTCAGTGCGGTCCACTGGAAGTTTAAAAAAGAAACAGGGATATCATAGGTCCAACAATTTGTGTGGTTGATGTCAAGTCATACATGCCTTGAAATCAATAATTTCAATAATAAACATCCGTTGAATATATACAAGTGACTGAGCAGCACAGAGAGTCAATACCAACTAGAATAGAGAGAGATACCTGTGACTTTTCTGGTCGAAATAAATCTATTCAGTGATAACCCGACTTTACATGATATTAACACAGGAATTACCGCTGATCAATGCCAAAGCTAACAATGCTAAAACAGTAAATACTATGGGGATTAAAATGTATTCTGTGATATTCCTTTAAGAAAAAAAAAGATTTATATACTTTCAATGGCCTCGAATAATTGCCTCAAGGTAAATGATGAAATCATAAATATTGATCCACAACTAGTCTAGTCAACTAGTACAGGGTGGTGACTTGTGAAAGCAGATATAGATAGGGAACCCTACAAGAGGAACTTTAGCTGATGATTTGAGAGAATAAGTTTGATGATCAGGGTTTACACCAGGAATGTTTGAGTGGGGGCGGGACCAAAAGGGGTGGGGTCAGGGTCCTCCCCAAGGAAAAAAAAAGTTTTAAATGCTATGCTTAAAATGACATACTTCTACTCCGGACGTAACCCTGATGCTTTTATTAGGATGATCCAGGATAGTTCAATATTTTATATATTTCACACCTCGTACAATGACAGATATAACGGTTTTGGTGAAAGTTATATATGTATATATATACTAGCATATGAGGTATGTGCTAGTTAGATGAACAATACACGTATATATAAATAATGGACTGGGTGGTAGTGAATGTAGTATTAGATGACACGGTAACTAAAAAATGTCCTCGACAACTATTACTAACCTGTAAATGTTCATGAAATATATTAATTATTTTCTAAGTAGCCCTAAATGCTACCTATTTCTGTGCATAATTTTATTTTCAGATTAAGTGAATAGCCCAGCCGCAGGCCTACATACACTGCTAGTTTTTATGAACAATGTTGTACAGTCCTACAATAATTATGTTCTGTGTTCATGTTAAATGTTAAATGTTTGCTAGTATAATAGATCACTGAGCAATTATTTAGGCGGCCATATTGAATTTATGCGAATTCTGGAAGTACTTTTTTTTCAGCTTTTTATCATCTAATAGAACTAGGTTCAGAAGTACAAAATAAATTTAATAAACTCCTCATAAGGGCTTATGCCGGGTTAATTATATGAAATAGCCGATAGTTGTTTAGATTATTGGCGGCCACTTTGGATTCATGCAAATTCTGAAAGTACATATTTGAAGCTTTTATCATCTAAAAGATTCATAAGTTTCCTTTAAATTTCATTAAATTTCAAAATGGCTTGCTTAGCACTAGTTATAGGAAGGAATAGGTCGTATTCTGGACATTCGGCGGCCATATTGGATTCATGTCAATTTGACATCTTTCCCCAAGAGGCATTTTGGGGCATTTTTAGTATGTTGTTCTAGAGACCTTTCTGAAATGCATTCCAAAAAAAATATTCTGTTGCAATTTGTGCTGGGTCAGGCCATCAAATGACATAGATTGACTAGACTAATTGCACAATTTCCAGCTCCAAATTAAGAAAAACATGTCTATTTATAAAAAAGAGAATTACTACAGATCTGGTAATATTCGCGAGGTTTAATTTTCATGAATTATTATATTAGCGGTGATAAAATAAAAAGGAAAATTCGCGAAATCTAAGCTTAGTGAAAAGTCCCAAAATCAGAAATTTGCGAAAATTTGAAAACGCGAAAATCACTAGATCTATAGTATTTGGTGAACAAGCAGTTTTATAATTTGTTTGTGATATGTTATTTGGTTTGAAACAAGCCGAATCGTATGTATACATTTTTAGCAGCAGCACAAGGCTTAAAATATATAAATGTATTAGATTGTTTTTTTAAATATCGTTAAACTATAGCCTAACTATATAAAATATATAAAGTTATATAATTTTTTGACATACTTGAATTTGTATCACGTAAATTCAAGTGTGTAAATATTTATATTTAGTCACATAAAAATCTGGAAATCTGATTTAACCCTTACAGCGCGGGATCAGCTTTAGTCGTCAGAATCTGACGTCTGTAGACGTCAGATTCTGACGTCTAAAGTCGATCCCCGCATTGTAAGAGAAAAAAATATTTCTAATGGCCGTAGACCCATTACATAAGTATTCAAATGAATCGGAAAGATCTAACTAAGACATTTAAGATGACATCAAATTGAAATAAACCCTTTAGTCTCCAAGGTTTTTATAAAAAAAATTCAGCGCTTTAAGGGTTAATGTTATTCCAGGTTACAATGACATTGGATATCATAATCCAGATGTGAGGACACCGTATATGGATTCTCTGGCCAGATCCGGACGCATTCTGGAGCAACACTATATGCAACAAGCGTGTACACCGTAAGATTAAATCACTATAATTAAAATTTTGTGTTACTGAATGAAGAATAGTTCACCAAAAATATTGTCTTACATGTATGGCTGAAGAATCAGCCACACTCCTGTGTGTTTTTTTTCTCCCCAAAGCATATAACCTATGTAGGTAATTTCAAATCTTTATCGTTTGAAAAATATACTGATTTCATTGAAATGATTATTGCTATGATCTCAACAAGAGGCCGATGAAAAGCCATATGGTCGCTAACGATCACCATAGAAAATATTTATTTTCGCGACAGATTATCACGAACTCATGAAATAATAGGCCTATTGAAATGAAATGAAATTATTCGGGCTTTAGGCCACCTTTGTGCACATATAGGCCAAACTGGGCCAGGAGAACGTCTTGAGGATAGTGAGATGAATGAGATGACACTGTCCTCCAGACACAGGATTCGAAATTTGAGCCCTGGCGGTCTGAGGCCGAGCACGCTACCTCTCGGTCACGGAGGCTCCCCACAATACAATATGCCTATTATATAATATATTAACTATACTAGTCCATGCGCATTTTTGAGGAGTGAATATTATCCGCGACGGATGGTGGTCCTCACCAGTCAAGATTCTAGAGACTTTTGTAATAAACCATTTATGTGGTGCAATGATGATGATAAAAAGAGGGCGGGGCCCTCGTGTGGTCGTTAAAGCTGTCTGCTTGGAAAGTTGGAGATCGCGGGTTCGAACCCCACTCTGGTCTTCAAGTTTCAAAGAAAAAACAAAATGTTTCTTCTCCGCTCACTCGCAATGATTCAATATTATGGGGAACTCAGGAGGTTCTCCTGACTCAGTATAGCCCACATGTGCACAAAGGTGGCCTAAAACTCCATTCATTTTATTTTTTACTTCAAAGGAGATTATCCTGCCACTATACTGATATTTTTAATGTTTATTTATAACATTTTTAATCATCTACAGTTATGAAAGATACATTGAGTAAAGCGCTGACAAGTTTCCCATACAAACTAATGTGGCACGTTTCTCGCTTTTGATATTTAGGTTTTACAAAATAATAATGATTTTTCCTCCGTTTACCTGTATGCGTTTAATATTGTTTTGAAACATCGTGATCGAGGCCACGGACAACCACATCGCAAAGCTCAAATAAAGTTATAATTTAAATTTTGCATCTTCACCAGATTCGACTGATCCAGCTTATGCTGTATGTGCACAAAAGTACCCTCATTCGGTGATTCATCATTTCATTCATTCAATTCTTCGTTCATTCCTTCGTTCAATCACTCGTTCGTTCGTCCGTTCGTTCGTCCGTTCGTTCGTTCGTTCGTTCGTTCGTTCGTTCGTTCGTTCATTCGTTCGTTCGTTCGTTCACCCCCTCATTCGTACATCCGCTGGCTCGTTTGTTGGCTGATTTGTTTGCTTGCGTCCATTCATTCATGCATTTATGCATTTATTCATTCATTTATTCATTCATTCATTCATTTATTCATTCATTCATCCAATCATTCATTCATTTATGTATTTATTAAGTGTGCATTTTCGATCCATTTATGGCAAATTGATGCTGTATCTTTGCTAAATAAAAATGAAAAGATGTTTTATTTATGACAGCTCCAGACATGCTTTCATGACGGGGATGTATCCGTTCAAGTCCAAAATGCAGGTATAAATAATCTTTTCTCTACATAAGGCTGTATAATCGCTATTAGCTGTGTCATATTTTTGTTACAAACTCTACTGATTTATATTATCTGAATGGATAGAAAATTTGTTGATGGATGCATTGATGGCTGGATGGATGAATGCATGGATGGATAGACAGATGGATGCATAAGGGGTTGGGTGGATGGATGGATGAATGGATGAATTGATGGCTAGATGGATTGATATAATTGAATGAATGAATGAATGAATGAATGAATAAATGAATAAATGAATGAATGAATGAATGAATGAATGAATGAATGAATGAATGAATGAATGAATGAATGAATTGATGAATGAATGAATAAATGAATGAATGAATGAATGAATGAATGAATGAATGAATTAATGAATGAATGAATGAATGAATGAATGAATGAATGAATGAATAAATGAATGAATGAATGAATGAATGAATGAATGAATGAATGAATGAATGAATGAATGAATGAATGAATGAATGAATGAATGAATGAATTGATGAATGAATGAATGAATGAATGAATGAATGAATAAATGAATGAATGAATGAATGAATGAATGAATGAATAAATGAATGAATGAATGAATGAGTGGATGCATGGGTGGATAAATGGATAGATGTAATAACAGGTAGAATGATGGATAGATAGATGAAAATATGGATGTATGGGTGGATGGACGAATGGGTGGATGGATAGAGCGATGGATGGACGGATAGATGGATAGACGGATAGAATACGATGGATTATAAACTCGTCGTCATCTGGCCTTTGGACCTACTAATGATTAAAGTACACAATGATTCACTATATTTGAGCGGAGGTTATGCCATTGATCTTGTTATTTCAAACTGCCAGCCTCTGCACTGTGAGAATGGCCTGATTACCTGAAATGAGTGCAATAAACAACACTCATCTTTAAGCTCTATTCATTATAATCTGTTTATTTTCAGCATCTTGTTTTGAAAGGCTGCACACCAAGCTGTAGTCCTATAGACATCGATTTTTTACCGAAAAAATTAAAACAAGTTGGTTACAGAACACACCTTGTGGGCAAGTAAGTGTCCATGATAGTATGTTTGATTTGACCCTTTAACCCTTTAACCGTCGGTGCCGCATATTTTCAGGTTTTTATTTTTTATTAGCACATTGAGTACCACATTTTAAATATGTTAAATATAAAATGTGACATCAACCAGCAAGATTTGAAAAGTGTTTACCTCCATTTTGTCAAATCTGAAAAAAATTCACTTACTTGAAGTTGTGGATCGCGTCAGCAAGACACAACTTCGGGATGGTGAAAATTCAAATTAAATAATTTGGCGGTTAAAGGTTTAGCTCTAAAAAGAGCTCAATTAAATAAAATAAATTTTCACGTACTTTAAGTTCTGTCTCGTTACCGCGACTCACAGCTTCAAGTTGGCGAAAAGTATTCATATCTGTGTTATTTGAGAGAAAACATCTTGATGTCTAGCCCTTGGTGAAATCTTGATGCTTAACGTTTTGACCGCCAAATTATTCAATTTAATTTTTTTCTCACTTGAAGTTTTGTCTCACTGACGAGATCCACAACTTCAAGTTAGTGAAAATTATTCAGATTTGATTAAATAGAGGTCAGCTCTTTTCAAAAACTACTGATTGAATGTTATATCTTATCTTAAAAAATTTTAAAAGGTGGAATTTTATTTGGTAATAAAATTATGAAAACCGAATATATTCGGGACCGGCAGCTAAAGGGCTAAACACCCATTTCATTCCCAACAGCAATGATTTGACTTGCTAATAAAACAAATTATAACGACGGTAGACGCGCAAAGCGGGTTAAACCTTTAACCCTTTAAGCCCCCACGATGCAATAAAGCATCATTTTACATTCCTGAAAAAGACTGAATTTTCCAACAGCCAAGGTTTTTAGAACGGAAATTTCCATGAAACTGGTTTACAAATACATGACATTTTTCTTTAATTTTTAAACCACATCAAATCATCTTCATCCACTACAAGTTGAGAATTGCGACAGCAATTCGCGGCTTGTAGTGGATTAAGATGACAATGTAAAGTCGGGCTTGAAAAGGTTAATATCTCATGATGCGTGAAATATAGCAGTATTTTGCATTCCTCAAACTTGCCTAATTTTTTAGACCCATGGGTTTTAAACCGTCAACCACTTTAAATCTTCTTTCTCCTTGTGGAAAAAAGCTCGATGTTCTTCCCCCTATTTATTGATAGACATCATTTAAAAGCTCAATCAACAACTCTGTATCTGATTTTAAAGCGGCATCCAACTTACGAACTAGGCGAGGAGCCACCTGGCGAATAACTTCATAACTGCACCTTTTAAATATATCATGTATATGTTAAAAACGAGGTCCATAACCATATTGGTGGTCTAATTTTATCCACATATGATTATTTACATGTGAAAATACATCTTTTTGATAAAACAAACCTTTTGACTAGTTTATTTAAATAATTGAAAAAATATTTTTTAATGATAAAAATAATTACAAATGGGATTAAGGTTTTAATTTTATGGGTTTTTTCTTTTCTTCAACAATCGGGTTTTTATTTAAAAAAAAAATAATGATGAATAATGAATTTGTTTGTACTAGACTGAATTTGTGCACATAGGTCACATATAATGTGCATAGGGCCCTATTATTTGCCCATTGTGAATTACAATTAGTTAATTTTGACTGCGATATAAATGAACTTAACCCTTCAGGGATCGTCGCCGCTTTTATCGCAAGCCATTTAAAAATTAAATTCGCTGAATAAATTATGGCATAATCCGTCACATTTAGTTCTTTATGGGAGATATTATGAGCCCGTATTTCATAAAATGGGGATTAGCTTCCAACATTTTACTGGCATTTTTACATTTTCATTCACCTTGAGATGGACATCGCGGCAGCGATTGCGACAGCAATCGCTGCCGCGATGCCCACCTCAAGGTGAATGAAAATGACGGTGTAATCCTCGATGCTGAAAGGGTTATTTCAACATTATGTCAGCATGTGATATCGGGTTGCGAATTTTCAGATAATAGACATATAAACATAACAATGCTGATTGCTATAGATTTAAGTGTGATTCACTGTACTCATCATGTCCATATTCCTGTACTCAAGATGGCATGTTGGATCTTGTCAGAATGCCTGTCTACCTCTGGAGCGCGGGCTCGACACCTTTTCTGGCCTACTTGCCGGCATGACGGATCACTACACGCATGTAGGAGGTGAGTATACTTGGGGTGGAACAGCATTGGGAAAGTAAGAAACAAATCAGCAACGTTGGCAAAATACTCAATAAAAATATACAATCTGCATCTATTTTGTGCTGGTTAACAGATTAATCTAAGTGGTGAGGCATTAGCAATTATGTGTGACATCATGTATGATGGCGCACCCAGGTATTGACAGGGGCGCAACATTTTGCAAATTTTGTCTACACACCACAACTGGTACAGCCAGCCTATAATACGCTAGAGGGGTCCAGGGGTATGCTCGTCTGGAATTTTGTTTTGAAATATTATGTCTCAAATGACGCATTATAAAGCATATTTCGGGTCCAAACATGGTTGTGTTTTTGTTTTTGTAACCATAAACGGGGGGGGGGGTGCAACTGAGTTCCCCTCTGGATCCACCACTGACTACAGCATATTTCGCAAGCCTTTAGCATGCTTAGGCCTATGTCGCCTTCACATTTACTTGTGGGTTGTGCGCTTGTCAATTCTCAACCAAATGCAATGACATTGTACTATTTGTAGTCTTCCGCCAGCAACCCTGCACATTTATAGTGAGTATTTTGAAGGTTCAACCATTTGAAATGTAATGGATTCAGGGCTTAAAACTGACCTTAACTCTAATCAATTTAATACGTTAATGAAGGACGTCGTATTTACTATGCCTACATGTCAAACTATGCAATATTTTTTGTTATGAAATTTCCAAGGTTTTTGGCGGGGGCTCGAAAATAGCCCATGCTAAATTTCATAAATATCAGTTGAGAATCGGCGAAAACATGTATTGTTTTATTGGCAAAGTTTTTTTTACTATTCTCAAAATGATCCAGTTTTAAAATACCATACAAATATATCACGTACATGTAAAAACGATTCGTTTATTTGTTGTAGTTCTTCCTGAGCCTGAAGTTTATGACTGGTGGGATCAGACCCAACTTAATTATTCAGTCAATGGCACCCATAATACAGTGAGTGATTTACCCTATTTGTGCATAATTATATGTTATTATTTAATGTATATCATAATTTCGAGGACTAGATGGTTACTCCATAAAAAGGTTAAAAATTGTTTATATTCCCATATTTCATGCAGTAGCATGAGTAAATTATTTTTGTGTGCGATCACTGTTAAGGATGGAGATTTTTCTAGCTATCTGAATTGACAATAATGGATGATTTTTGCTGACATTTCGAGTGTTTTTTTATGGATATACAGCGCTATTCACAGGATACCGGTAGATTTGATGTGTTAAAAAAACACAGAAATTGAAAGTTCGTCATCACAAGGCCAAATTCGCTGCCCTGAGCCCCTGCCTGCCAGTTGGAAGCACACCAGTATTTCCTGGTCAGGCAGTACGTGACCTGGGTGTGACCCTTGATGCGGAAATGTCTCTCTCCGCTCGTATGAGGCACATAGCAGAATAAGGCACCACCACGCTGATACCAAACCCGTGAAGGTGGTGATAGCACTTGTAATATCACGCCTGGACTATGCCAACTCAGTCTTGTATGGTGTTACAGACTATCTTCTGAATAAACTACAGCTTGCACAAAACAATGCTGCCAAAATAAAATGAAATGAAATGAATCGGGCTTTAGGCCACCTTTGTGCACATATAGGCTAAACTGGGCCAGGAGAACCTCCTGAGGATGGTGAGATGACTGAGTTGACACTGTCCTCCAGACACAGGACTCGAAATTCGAGCCCTGGCGGTCTGAGGCCGAGCAAGCTACCTCTCGGTCACGGAGGCTCCCCACAATACTGACTTCACACATGGATGGGGAAGAAACATTTTTGTTTCTTTTAAACCGCCGAGTCCGGGAATCGAACCCCGAACTCTGGCGTGAAAGGCAGCGGTGCTAACCACTACCCAAACAATGCTGCCAGGCTAGTAAGGAGATCGAAAAAATACGACCACATCACACCTGTCCTGAAAGACATGCATTGGCTGCCAGTCAAGTCTCGTATTTATTTTCAAAGTTCTCTCCATTGCCCATTCAGCCATGCACAGCCCAGCAAACACAAAACATTTGTATAACATTTATGCAACATTGGCCCAACGGCTTCGACGTTGGTCCAATATTGTATAAATGTTATACAAATGTTCTGTGTTTACTGGGAGCGACGCGTGCCCATCATATATATATCTCCGAGAGCTCTGCGGTCTGACACTGATGCGATGCTTTTATCTGTACCATCTACTCACCGGTGCCTTGCATCTTAAGATTTTTTCATCGGAATTTTCACTCACCTGAAGTTGCGTCTCGTGTTTCTACGGGTATACCACACAACGCCATAATGTGTGCTATTCTCTCAGACCAGCATCATCTAAAATGTTAGATCACCCCATCCTGTGGCTTAGTCTGGTAAACCACACGACAAGCAGCATAAATCAATCAATAAATCATTAAGGTCAATCATTCAGCTACACGTTACATCTTTAGGAATGACATGTGACGAAACATAGTAATTCATGTCAGTATTCATATTGCATTTCCGTAAAATATCGGTGAAGAACGATTTTCATTTTCTTGTATTTCCATCATGATATGCATTCATCTGGTCAGACTTGTGTTTGGGACTTGTTAACCCTTGAGGCCCTCACGCTACATTAAGGCATCATTTTACATCCCTGAAAACGGATTTAATTTTACCTACAAGAAAGGGTTTTAGAACGAAAATTTCCATGAAACTTGTTTATCAATACATGGTAATTTTCTTTATTTTTTAAGCCACTTCAAGTCATCTGGATCCACTACAAGTCGAGAATTGCGACAGCAATTCGCGGCTTGTAGTGGATGAAGGTGACAATGGTAAATTCAGGCTTGAAAGGGTTAAGAAAGTATCAAGTATGACCTTATTTTCCAGGATCTCGTGACGGACCGAAGCATAAAAATGTTAAACGAACAGAATCCTGGTCAACCATTCTTCATCTGGATCAGCCATGCCGCTCCGCATTATCCAATGCAGGTGAGATTAAGTGATTTCATGCATGTCTTAGTGAGTTTATGAGTGCGTGGGTGAGTGAGAGAGTTCGTGAGTGAGTAAAATGAGGGAGGTTATGAGTTAGTTCATGATTATTTTTATGAGTGAATGACTTCTTGAGTGACGTCATGAGTGTGTGATTTCATGAGTGAGTTCGTGAGTGAGTCATGATTGAAATTGATAGCCTTAATCGTGGCTTTGACTTGAAATACTGTATTTTCACGATTTTGACTGCCTAACATTAATTGGCCTACCTCCACCAGTAAGGTAATGTTTTTGGCTTTGTTGGTTGGTCTGTATGTCTGTCTGCCCGTCGGATTACTTCAAAAGAAATGAGTACATCTGCATGCCTCGGGCCAAGGAACAAGCGGTTAGATTTTGAGATGACCCGAATTACGATCCGGATCCAGGATACGGATTACGAGGGATTGCTGTCTCCGACTGACTCACTGTCTAGTTTAATTTATTTCAGTCAATATTTTTGTTGTAAATAAATTTGGCAACGCTCAAACTCGTCGCTGGCAGATCAGAGCACGATTGCATGCTTATATCCACCATAATATACATGTGTTCTGATTACATGTGTATCTACATGCGATTTATTTCAGGCTCCTCAGAAATATTTAGATAAAAATATTCATGTGAAGGATGAGAAAAGAAGAATAACTATGGGTGAGTCAGACCAGCTCTAAATACCAAAAGTGCCAGAATAAACTGTTATTATATAATTATCATGTTGTGTTAATTTTCATCATTCCAGTCACCCGTATAATTTCGTCTTGGTATTAAAGGATGGACTATCCAGGGGTTCTAAAGGTTCTTATCTTCACTATATAATGTGGCAGATATGTCCTTTAAGTAGCAACAACTGGTTACTGGAGTAATGCTCTGCATAATTTGATCTTGTGAATTTTACATAAATAATCTGCATTGATTGATTGATTGATTGATTGATTGATTGATTGATTGATTGATTGATTGATTGATTGATTGATTGATTGATTGATTGATTGATTGATTGATTGATTGATTGATTGATTGATTGATTGATTGATTGATTGATTGATTGATTGATTGATTGATTGATTGATTGATTGATTGATTGATTGATTGATTGATTGATTGATTGATTGATTGATTGATTGATTGATTGATTGATTGATTGATTGATTGATTGATTGATTGATTGATTGATTGATTGATTGATTGATTGATTGATTGATTGATTGATTGATTGATTGATTGATTGATTGATTGATTGATTGATTGATTGATTGATTGATTGATTGATTGATTGATTGATTGATTGATTGATTGATTGATTGATTGATTGATTGATTGATTGATTGATTGATTGATTGATTGATTGATTGATTGATTGATTGATTGATTGATTGATTGATTGATTGATTGATCGATTGTTTGATTGATTTGATTGATTGATTGACTGACTGAATGACTGACTGACTGACTGACTGAGTGACTGACTGACTGACTGACTGACTGACTGACTGACTGACTGACTGACTGACTGACTGACTGACTGACTGACTGACTGACTGGGTGGGTGGGTGGGCGGTTCGGTCGATCGGCTGGTTGACCTCTCTAAAGCAAATTGCAAATTTGAGCGGTATGAAATGATAACTTTTAAATTGTTTCACATTTTTATTGTTTTTGTACAAGCCATGATGAATCATATTGATGATAGTGTTCATCAGATTGTGGACACGCTGAAGGAGCGAAGTTTATATGACAATACACTCATCATAGTAGCTTCAGATGTAAGTATTAACGGTTATGTATCCAGAATAAATCATAAAGAAAACTAAAGATAAATAGCGAGGCAGTTGCATAACTATGTAGTTTCAAAATCAGTGTCTGCCCGAGTATGGTATTCTACCCCTATTAAAAAAAACTTAATTACGGCGATGATTACCTGAACACGTTAATAATAATTTAATAAAGATAAGGCACAACATTTCACACAACATTTGCGATAACGATGAGTCCCGATTTTCAATTTAGGATCATTTATATATTAAAGCGACACAATCAGGCTAAAATCATCAATAAATCAGTATTTTTATTTTGGCTTCTCATTTTCATATGATGTAAACATGGTCATGGACTAGAACTGCAAAAGTTGTTTTTATTTTTGTGTTGCGCATGAGATATAAAGACGAAATTCCCGTATTTCTTCTTTTGGACATGCATGTCCAAAATAAGAAATACGGGAATTTCGTCTTTATATCTCGCTCAACTCGTAAATGCGCCACACACAAATTTTGCAGCTCTAGTCCATGGTCATGTTTACATCATATGGTCATATTAAAAAGACAAAATGAAAAAAAAAGATTTTTCGATGATTTTAGCTTGATTGTGTCACTTAAAGCCAAATTCGTTGAGGTAAATACCACACTTGGTCCTATCGGGTAATCGTGATTATCGGTGCTTTTAAACTTTGCTGCTGTTTATTGATGTTGTGATCAGAATGGAGGGGACATATCATCCCACCATGATAACAGCCCACTGAGAGGAGGTAAGAGCTCTGTGTGGGAAGGTGGATCCAGGGCTGTGAGCTTTGTGACAGGTCCATTTGTCAGAGGAGGCAACACCATCCACAACGGGTAGGTCACCACGATATCACACTCAGGCAAAGCTATATGTTCCATCCCTTCTAACCCTTACAACGCTGAAGTATTCCTGTATAAATCATGGAGACCAAAGTTTTTTAAATTGAAATCAGCAAAAATGTCTTAGCTGTTTCTAATTCATTTGAATACGTCCATTATAAATGTTCACCCCATTTTTACTGTTTTAGTGATGATTATATGAGACATATAAATTGTAATTGTTGTTTTTTGTGTTGATGGCAAATAAATAAATAAATAAATATTTTTTATTCTTACAGTGCGGACTTTAGTCGTCAGATTCTGACATCTAAAGCTGACGCCTTTAGACGATTCTGACGACTAAAGTCAATCCTCGCGCTTCAAGCGTTAACTGCAATATTTTATGTTTTTCATCGATTTCACAGATAATAGATCACCACGGCATAACTTTAGTCGTTTTTAATTTGCTTTATTCGATGATCAAAACACCGTTGCTGGGCACGAAATGTGTGTTCAAACATCCAGATTTGCAAATGTTTGGTCTCAAATTAAATCAATCTGAGTAATTTTTTCCCTCTTGAAGTTGTGGGTCTTGGTAGCGCGACACAACTTAAAGTGGACAAAAATGTAAATAATTTAATTTAGCGGTTTAACGTTAAATGAATTATTTTCTAGTCCTACGGAAACCACCGAAAACTTCCGTGAAATTTTGAAGGAACGTTATTTCGAAAAAATGACATACAAGGCCATTCCGCCAAATAGTAATGAAGTTTAAGAAAAAAAAATTATACCTGTGTTCCAAGGTCACGATAATTATACTGCCCTCATTTTTTTGGATTTCGAAAATGGGTTTCAAAAATGAATCTTTTACTCAACGTTTCTTTTTTATTTGCAGTTTGATTCATGTCACAGACTGGCACCAGACAATCCTAAGCATTGCTGGGATAAAAACAGGTAGGCCTAAAAATCAACATATTACTGTATTGTAACCTATGACTTAAATGTAAATAAAATATTATTCCCAAATATTAGGTAATTTGCTACAAATATTTGAAATATTTTTAATTTTTCTTGCTATATAACACTTGACCACGACTAAGAGATACTGATCTTTCTTTTGTCACGTATATTTTCGTATATTTTAAATGTAATTGTGGTAATAGTAGTATAACACACTATAAATGATTAAAGGGACAGCATATCGTCGCCGCGAAGCTAAAGGATTCTATCTGACACTCGTTAGAGTGGCAGATAGGATCCTTTAGCTCTGAGGCGACGATATGGTGACATGTCAATTTTGAAAAATATGTTTAATATGAAGCTATGTAGCCTACTGATCTTAACTGAAAATACGAAAAAATCTTGAAAAAATAAAAAAAACTGAAGAAGACTAGACTAGTTTTATTTCCAAGTCGTAGGCCTATGTTGCCATTTAAATCAATCTGTTTGCATTATACAACAATTTATACCACAAATACCTACCCTCTCAGACTGTCGAATCTAGGGTACTTTAGAAGATGCCGCAGTAATTGGTGGGTGAATGTGAGGGATTGTCTACCAACGCTGGGCCGACAGCATCAACATGTGGCCTAATGCTGTGCCAACATTCAGCCATCCTTTATGTGTACAAATAATATGTTGGGGTTATCTTTGGATACTTAGAAATGTTGATAAAAAATGTTTTTAAAAATCTGCAATTTTTAAAAAAAATGAAATTATGATCTACTTCATATAAAACAAAATACCAAAATTGATGTCATCCCACGGAGGCTCTTTAATGTAAAGGTGACATGCGATAATCTATATTTTGATTTCACCTCTGTGTCACATCCATGGACGTTTTCGTTAATTACCAATAAACCTTCATTTTGATCTGTCACCATGGGTATATCGCTGCCTTGCTCTACTTTGCTCTGCTCTGCTCTGCTTTAATTTGTATTGATTTGCTTTGCTTTGCTCTGCTTTGCTTTGCTTTGCTTTGTTTTGCTTTGCTTTGCTTTGCTTTGCTTTGCTTTGCTTTGCTTTGCTTTGCTTTGCTTTGCTTTGCTTTGCTTTGCTCTGCTAAACTTTGTACCCTTTCTATCTTTAGTCCAATATGGACAAGGGCGTGAACGTGACTGTAGACAGCTATGCCAATATTGCCGATATTGTTTTTTAATGATACATCATGTTATATCATGATAATGTATTCAGTAAAATATACCATTATTGGTGCAAAATAAATTTTAAAAATACACGTTTGTATTTTCCAGGCTCAAGTAGAATATATTTTCGAATATAAGTAGATGTCATTTTCCTACATTCTGCTTTGCTTTGCTTTGCTTTGCTTTGCTTTGCTTTGCATTGCTTTGCTTTGCTTTGCTTTGCTTTGCTTTGCTTTGTTCTGCTCAGCTCAATACTCTGGTCTACTCTACTCTTCTTTGCCCTTTTTTTTTTGCATTGTTCTGCTATGCTTTACTGTGATTTACTTTGCTTTGCTCAGATCTGATCTGCTTTGCTTTTCCTTGCTTTGCTTTGCTTTGCTCTGTTCTGCTTTGCTTTGCTTTGATTTGCTTTGCTTTATTCTGCTTTGCTTTGCTTTGCTTTGATTTGCTTTGATCTATTTTGCACTGCGACATGTATACTATGCTAAGTTCTGCTCTGATCTGCGCAAATCTACTTTGTTCTTCGTTTCTTTGCTTTGTTTTGCCATGTTATGTTCTGCTTTGCTCTTCTCTGCGTGGTTCCACTCTACTCTGTACTGCTCTACTCTGTTCTACTTTATTTTGCTCTGTTGTGTCATTATACTGTTCAGCGTTAGCGGGGGCCTAGGGTAGTGGCTAGCACCGCTGCCTTTCACGCTAGAGTTCGGGGTTTTGGCGGTTTGAAAGAAACAAAAATGTTTCTTCACCCATCCACTCGTAAAACTCAGTATTGTGGGAAGCCTCCGTGGCCGAGAGATAGCGTGCTCGGCCTCAGACCTACAGGGTTTGAATTTCGAATCCTGTGTCTGGAGGACATCTCACTCATCTCACCATCCTCAGAAGGTTCTCCTTGCCCAATTTAGCCTGTATGTACACAAAAGTGGCCTAAAGCCCGATTCATTTCATTTCATTGTTATCCTGGCTCGAACTGTCCTGTCGTGTCCTCTCTTACCTGTTGTCATATCTTCCTAATCTACTAGAAATTGTAGATCCGGTACAACAATATATATTCAGTGTTGCAAGGTTTATTATAGATGATAATTTGGATGGATTTGATCAGTCAGACATGGTGCTGAGGGGAGGTGATTCAGTCAGGAAAGAACTGGTTTACAACATTGACATGGACACCGAATTTACATATGGACAATGCGCTTTAAGGTGGACATGCTATATTTTACCAGGCTGAAACCAATAATATTTCAGAATATTACTTCCACATAATATTAAATAACGTATATTATAAATTATGACAATAACAACTCTGTTTGTTTTCACACGTTAAAATAAGCGTAAATTATTTCTTAATACAACAGAAACACAAACATATTTAATGAGTGTTTATTTAATATAATTTAAACACACATATTTATGATGTGTGCTTGTTAATTTAAATGGCACCATGTATATTATAAAGATTCCTGATGACAATGACCTATTAGATGTAAAATCCCTTATTGTTACACCATTGCTTACACAGAACCGGTGATTTCAAACTTATTTGGGGTTTTGAGGGAGTAAATGACGGCTGGGGTGAGAACAGTTCCCTTGTCTGGAGATATCGCCCTAACCTGGAGAAACTGGGGCTGGATGCTGACACCTTGTTACAGACAGATGTGTCCTTCGTGGGAAGTATGAGGAGCTGGGAGCTAGACATCCTACAGCAGCTAAACCGAGAGAGAAGGTTCCATCCAGGCGATATTAATAGTGGAATAACACACTACTTCAACCTGATTTGTAAGTTTACTGTCTTTTAAGGCTAATGTTAGGAAAGCACACTGAATTAAGTACACTAAATTAAGTACACTGAAATAAGTATACTGAATTAGGTACACTTAATTAGTACCCTGTTTTAAGTACACTGCATTATGTACACTGGATTAAGTACACTGTATTATGTACACTGAATTAAGTACATTGAATTAGGTACACTAAATTAATTACACTGAATTAAGTACGCTGAATTAAGTACACTGAATTAAGTACACTGTAATAAGTACACTGTATTATGTACACTGGATTAAGTACATTGAATTAAGTACACTGACTGAATTAAGTACACTGAATTAAGTACACTGAATTAAAATATTGTCGCCAGTCCTATAGATCCTTAACCAGCCTGGTGCTTCCACACATTCACACTACATGTATCTCAACTTGATTGGCAATTTTACTGCTATTTATTGCTACCATTAGACATAGAACACGTGGTCAATTTAATTAAGTGCTTTGACTGAAACGGGGAGGGTGGGGCTTACTAAAAAGTAGACTGACCAAGGCAGCGTACTCGTCATGAATTTTGCACATTGTTTTCTGTTTTTTTTTGTCTTCTGAGACGCACTCACTCACTCACTCACTCGCTCACTCACTCACTCACTCACTCACTCACTCACTCACTCACTCACTCACTCACTCACTCACTCACTCACTCACTCACTCACTCACTCACTCACTCACTCACTCACTCACTCACTCACTCACTCACTCACTCACTCACTCACTCACTCACCCATCCACTTCCTCACTCACTCACTCACTCACTCACTCACTCACTCACTCACTCACTCACTCACTCACTCACTCACTCACTCACTCACTCACTCACTCACTCACTCACTCACTCACTCACTCACTCGTTGTGACTCGTTGTGATTTCAGCTGATCCGTCTGAGGAGATTGATCTGGCGAGTGATCCTGAATATCAGACTGATATCCTGGTGATGAAGGGACGTGTTCTTGAACTTCTATCAGATTTAGTGGATCCTGGTGAACATGTACACGAGTGTAGACTACAATCCCTATTAGACATGTCCAGTGACGGCGGGTATACCCCTGGATGGTGTCAGGATATCAATCTCAAACTTTAAAACACACTACTACATTATTCGTTTTGTCCGCCTCTACATTCAAAGCCAGGAATGGAGAGTTATTGTTGATCAAGCACAGACCAATTATCATGGCAGGCCTATGGTGTTATAATCAATCAAGTGTGACCGAGCTGATGATTACGAGGGGTCCTCATTATGGTCGGATGTGTTTTAAGTCAGTTAAAACACTCGGACCTCTACAGTCTTGGCCTTTTCCACAGCTAAGAATGTAGAGTTCGAGGGCTTTATCTTATACGTAACACTGAGTAAATCCAACAAACACGAGTCGAGCATTCGATGTTGACCTACAACGTATGCCAATAATAGGTCAACATTGTGTCAATATCTCGTCTTTGATGGGAATCTGCCATTTTTATTCGTGTTGTATGTATCCGCTCAAAAGTGGGCAAAGGTCCTGGTCATTCAGCTAGTCGTTAATTCATTCTGGTGAGATAACATCAGACGAATGTTTTATCAAGAAATGGGTCAACTTTGAAACAAATCTCATTTATTCACCAGTCTCAAGTCTACGACCAATCAACCGCTTTATTAAATAATAAGTCTGATCTTAACCCTTTGAGTGCGGGGACCGGAATTAGACGTCATAATCCTTTCACCGAAAAAAAAAAATCCTCATGCTACTTTGAAAAAACAATTTGGCTTGGGTTGCTGAACTGCCTCCAGAATCGTACAGTATTGTGTATCGCAATTAAAAAAACGGATGAAGGAAGCGTACACAATAGTTTGTGGCGAACGACCGGTCAAAAAAGTAAATCTCGCAGAAAAAACCCTTCTAGCCCCCACGGTCTTTAACGGCCGCTCCTTAAAATTAATAACCTGAGTATACCTATAACATTCACTTTGTTATGTTTATGTATTGTACTTTTATCACATACAGTGTACTAGGTATTATTTTATTTATATCACTGGCGTAGGATAATTTATAATGTGATTTAATGTTCGAATTTACGCTATATAGATCCTTATGTTATTATTAAATAAAGTTATGGGGGTTGAATTAATAAATAAAAGAATTACAATAAAATGGGTTGTTCAGGGCATATTTGTTTTTCATCTCAAACACTGCGTGGGAACAATAGGGGTGTACAATTATTTATTTAATAGTTCTATATTTTATTGAAGAAATCCACAGGAGTGGGAAATAATAATATGGACTGAAACACTGAGTTGATAGGGATAATATTTGCTAAATACGTTTATCAAATAATTTAAGCAATTTATGCTGAAACGTCAACTGCCTGTTATTGGTCACTAGGCCCGTTCATTTGTATGTCATTGCAATTTCCCCAAGGAATATACCAGGCCTACAGCCATAATGACGCTCGCAATTCATCGATCACATTGACAGGTATTGATCATTTACACCTGAGTGAAGTGAAGCATGCTATACATGTCTACAGTCCAGAGAGTGTGTAATGATCGCGATCAAACTTTGGTGGAAAATATGCTCAATGACGTTGATTTAATTTCTTAGGTTTTATTATCAATAAGCAATTGAAATGGAATGATCACATAGACCACATTGTCCTGAAAATATCACGCATCATCGGCGTCCTAACAAGATTGAAAAATCATATACCCTTAAATATTTTAATCACGCTTTACAACTCACTGTTATTACCACACATAAATTATTCGCTCATAGTTTGGGGACACCAGCCATCCAAACTAACAAACTTGCAAAAGAAATGTATTCAAATTATAACAAAAAACAAAATGTTTGCCCATACTGAGCCACTATTTAAAAACTTGCATATTTTAAAAGCAGAGGATATTTTTAAAATACAGCAATTTAAATTATACTACAAATACTTAAAACACACTTTGCCCACATTCTTTCTGAATCTCCAGTTTAGAACAAGTGAACATAATTATAATACAAGGAATCAAGATCTATATAAATGTCGTATAAAACATGAATTTGCTAGACAGTGCTTATTATATAATATACCCGATGCAATCAATAACTGCCCAACAAATATAAAGGACAAGTTTTTTATTCACAGTTTGCAAGGTGTCATCACTTATGCAAAATCATCAATATTAAACAGCTACGACAGTATTTGTCATATTCCTCGGTGCTATGTTTGTAGCGCAATTCAATAATATATGTTTGTGTATTACAACAAATTTCCCGTCTTTTTAATTATCATATTGCCTATACCTTACAGTCTGATAGAGTGTTAATTTTTGAAGGTTCTAATTTACCAGTTAAGTTTTAGTATTTATTGCAACTGAATTCTCAAATGTATTAGTCATTTTTTTTATAATAAATTTTCATGATACTTAGGCCTACTATTATATAAAAGTTTTTCTATTCACAATATTGGCTTATATTGTCTGATGATAGCTCCCTGTCTGTCGCCTTGGTCTTCGAGCTATCTTAGTACTGAGGTGACAGCCAGGGAGGTAACATCACCTTCATTAATATGTACTTGAAATATTGAATAAACCTGTAATATAAATGTAATGTAATGTAGGTGGCCTCCACGCTAGCGACCATTGCTAGCGACCATTGCTTGATCATCAAAAATATATACAACTGTTTTTATATTACTATGTACTTACTCTCTTTGATCAAATAAATGAATCTGAATCTGATTAAACGTCTCAACAACGTCGTGTGCCCAGTAGGGAGCCACGACCAGTTGAAATTATGCGCGGATAAATAATCCACCCCCCCCCCCACCCCCGGTGATTAAATAGCCCCCCTCTCTCAACAGTTATGTTGATTATAAATATATGGTTGATACATTCCCCCTGTAGGTCCATTGGTAGGCATATGTTCGGGGCTGTTGTAGTGTATAACCATAGTCTATAATCCTACACACATATTGTTTTTAACATAGGCATAATGCCTAGTTAGGCCTACCGATAGGACGTGATTGACATTGAAAGGTTACAAGGATACACAAAAAAACGTGAAAGTTCATGTAGACTAAGTGGTTTACCTTCAATGATTCATAATATTTACCTATGACGGACTCCTTTCCTTATGACGTTGATTATGATGCGCATGCGGGTGGGTCTACAACATGTGCTCAACGATCCAGTCGGTTTAAGTTACACCCCAGTGCTTTTAAGTTGAATTTGTATGTATTTTACACAATACTGGTTGCCGCCCCGTGTGCGCATCAGTTGATGTAGTATTATTATACACGTAATGATGAATTACAACCTTTCTCAAATTGTCAATACTTAACTGCAACAGTTATTGTGATATTGTGATATTGTTGTATTGAGCAGATCGCTTAGAAAGCAGGACATACTTGCTCAATGTATTGTTAGAAAGCAGGACAATGATGGTTAGAATGCAGGACCCTTTATGATAAAACTTTGCTGGATATCGTAGATTTGGAGGCTACTATTTGAGCAGGTGGGATATCGATTTGATGTATTCGACAACAATGTATATTCAGACGATTTTCCGGCGAAATAGAATCAACAAAAGTGTCAATTTTCATGCCGATATCTAGTGAGCAGGCGTCTACTTTACCTTAGAAACACAGCAAATCGATTTCAATTCGTACATGTGTTAGCAAGGTGGTACAACAGCTATTCATAAAATATCTAATAAAACAATTGAACACTTTTAGCATATGTAAATATGCGAAAACTGTGAATTACTGGTTGTCATATACACTTGTTGACGGCTCATTAGAAAGCAGGACACCATGTCAGAGAGAGTATCACGCATGACACCATGTTAGAGAGAGTATCTGCATGACAGGTCTACAGAGGGTGATTTTGGGAGGGAGGGGTAGATTCTCGGAGGGTCGCCCATATAAATTTGTTGAAAGAGGGGGTAGATTCTGGGAGGAGGGGTAGATTCTGGGAGACGTCCAAGATCTGCCCCGGGGTATATTCTAGAATATACCCCGGGGTAGATTATGGTAGATCCCAAAATCTGCCCGGGTATAGTTTCAAGGGGGGGGGGGGATGGTGTTACACCGGGACTCGAGCCGGGAACCTCCATGTTACAGGCCCCAATCGATATGAATGAGCCATCGGTGCCGACCAATAAAATATATGGCAATGAGATATATGTATATGACAATTAGATAAGTATTGAGAGATATCTGAGGGGTTTATTTTTTTATATATTAAATAAGAACATTTTTCGTCTTTTGAAGCTTGAAATTGCGTTAGCAATTCCAGCTTCAAATGACAAAAAATGAAACACGCAATTCAGCATGATAAGAGGTTGAACCCTTTACAATTCGATTCAACATGCGTAGAAATATAACTGATACCATAATTAATTCAGTAATGACCGAAATATGGCTCTTTGTTCTGTGGTGGATAATTTAAAAATGATCATGAAATGAATTTTAAAAACTATCTAGAATCCTGCATTGACCCGACAATTGTAAACTCAAGTAGGCCTACAGGGCAATCGCGATAGCGATTGTGTGTTTAAATAACATCAACAAAATTAAATCCCTCACTTATCACGATTCAAGTCAAAATATCCCCGTTACAATTTACCTCGAATACCCTTAACCCTTTGACTTCCAGGCCGGGGTGCATGCCAGGATCCACATATACTGGTGTAGGAGTTCTATTTTTCGTCATTTGAAGCTGGAATTGCTTACGCAATTTCCAGCTTCAAATGACGAGAAATACATAAATGTAGTATATATTTGACGAAAATAGGTGTCATTTTATGGTTACGTTCATTGACGAATGACGACGGAAATCTCCGTCATGTATGGTAGTGAAAAGGTTAATATGCATGTCCAGGCCTACAAACAAAGACATCTGTTAGAGACCGTGCGTATTATATGCCTATCATGTATATCTCCTGATTAATAATACTTACAATAACTCATTTTGTACAGTTCCAGATTAGATTCAAACAAGTTCAACCCAATTTTTTTTGCAGTTGAAAAAAATATCAAGTCGAAAAACATGATACATATACATGAATAGGCTTATAGATGTATATAGTTACAACACTTACAACAGTAATTATAGGGAAAAAATAGTTATGATTATGTTCATGCCAAAATATAACTTTCAGCCATATGCTTGTACTGAACCTCCATGAAGTCTCTCTATATATTTTCATTTCCGGTCTTATTTCTTCAATTATTCTACATGTTCTTTTTTCTTCGCCATTTTTCCCGCTGGTGATTTCTCAGTCTTTTATTACTTTACACTCCTTTACACTCCTATCTCACTTAGTCTGTCAGGTGATTGCTTTACTTTTCTATTTATATTTCTTTAGTCAGTGTTGTTACAATTTATTTTCAGGTATAGTTTTTCTTAGATTTCCCATACTGTGGTTGCAATGTCTTTCTACCACATCTCATTCTTGTATTCCACATGTTCTACTGTTTACCTCTCTTTGTTACCGCTACTTTATTCGCTGATGATACCCAAGTTATATTATTATACATCATTGTTACATATGCCAACATGTTCTTTTTGTATTCTACTTCCTTCTATGCCTAAATGGTGATCTATCTCTATAAAGCTTCTTTAGCGGCCATTTCCTGATATTTTCTTGTGTGGGATACCGTTAATGAGGGGAAAATAATCTATGTAAAATTAAATAGCAAACGTATGTTTTAGATTCCAGTGCTGCATATAGATTATATTCCCTGCAGTCAGCAGTTTTAATCTTTTCTATGTTTGAACACCGATTCTAATATAAAATATGTCATGTCAAATTCTAATTGAATACATTTGATAACATTGCGGATTAGGCTTGCGTTGCAGCAGAAAGCTCGTAATTTATAAAATAAAATAGTATGGCATCAAACGGTGTTTCACAAAGCGCATAAATAATGCGCATATTTTGTAAAAAAAAAGAGAATAATCATTCAAATTATTGCATCAAACGAGAAAGTGGGAACAATTTTGGCAAAAAATAACTTAGTCCAATAAGTCTCTTCTTTCATCACTACTTCTTTCATCAGAAACGTCATCCACTGCAGACGGAGGCATCATATAATGTTACCAGGAGGAAAAGGGTTATAGTTCATACAATGGTAATAAACGCGAATAAAAATGCATCACGATAAAATATTATGAAAAAAATATTACTAAGATTAAACACAAAATGTGTGAATAAAATTGTATAAGATAAATGTGTCAAATGACTGGACTTGGATGACTTTCCTTGATTACACATTTTCAACGTGATTTGTTTTTATTTTATATTTTTAATAAATTCTGATGAAATAATTTCAATTTGTGGTACACTCCCTTTCAATTATGAATCTACTGTTCCAGATTATGTTGCATGTATAAATTCACAGTTTCTGATAGAAGTAATACAGAATATATTCTGATATGAAGTAATATATATGTTTATGCAACCTGTACACGTGTGATTGTCCTTTATTATATGTGATACTTTTACGATTGTACTTTTTTACCTATATATTCTTGCCATTATTATAATGTGAAATGTATCTTCATTTTGAAGGTAATAAAGACATTCATTCATTTAGCTGTATGCCGACATTTAAATGCAAAATAGGTTTGATTAGTACTGCCAAATGTAAAGAAAACGTTTGATCATATCCATATACTTTGGTCTATATATTTACATGGGTTTATCTTGGTAAAATATCCCATTATCTGATTGTTTACGTGTTGCTGGCTATGTTCACCTCCTCTATACCGCCATGCAGAGAGGAAAACGTAGCAATTATTCATGTGGTGGATCCAGAGTGAATACCCCCGCCAAATCGGCCGTTGGTTTTGTTTATCCAACATACGAAGAGAGTCAACGTGCTATTAAGCCCCGACAGAATCATCACGCAGAAAGTGATTGAATATGATGTTCGCCGTATGATAACCATAATAATATAAGGAAACACTGATACCTAACTATTTTCACTTCACTGGCTCGTACGAACATCGTACTAACAAAAGATCTCTACAAATGGTCCAGAAAATCGTTAGTATAGCGTTCTCATCACAGCAAGCGAGACGGTGGCCCAATGTTCTGTTTATGTTGGTCCATTGTCTTCGCCGCTGGCCCAGCATTAACCCATCACTGGGCCAACGCCTCGTGTTTGCTGGTATATGTCATTATGGCAGGGGTGTTATATTTGTAGCTTTTCACTTCCCTTCGGGTCTAAAGGGCCCTATCTGCGACTCTACGACTCCTAGGTATATACAATAATCATCGAAGCTGCATGCAGGTTCAAAGTATGGATTCTCTTTTAATTAGTGATGGCGAGAGCCACATGACAGACACGCAAGTCTGTCTACATTTGTAAATATACACGTGTTTCATCCCAGTTCCCAGCAAACAGGGAGAATTCACCCAATGCTGTTTCAATGTTGGTCCATTGTCTTCGACGCTGACCCAACATTGAAACAGCATTGGGTGAAATCCCCATCTGCGACGCTCGGTCAACATTAAATCAACGTCTGTTCAGCGTCGCGTGTTTGCTGAGCAGTGCAATTGACATAACTGGTGACGTCTGGCTGGTGACGTGGCTTTACATATAATTATATCAACGTTGATATATTGTTTGTCTCACAAAACCCAATCTTTTTCACTTGGCGAGAGCTTTTGAGAGTACGCCAGTGCACCATAGCCCGAAAATAACCTACATGGACGAACGATGAAGGTGAGCTCGATATATGTTTTTGGATAATAAAATACAAGTCGTGTAATTTCAAAACTATTAATTGTGAAGTAATATTTGTTTTTATTATAAAGTACTTTCTTTATTTATTTTATTTTAAGTATAAATACCGGTAGCTCTCCTACTTCTCTCTTTGGGTATTAACACTTCAAGCAATAAAGTATGATATTTTAATTTCCACCCACCTGAATTTGTGGGTATCAATCGTCCCTCACAACTTCACATGCGTAAAAAATTGTCACATTTAAAAGCAGCTCCTTGGGATGACATCAATTTTCGTTTTTAATTTTTGTAATGAAGTAACGTTAGTGTATCCCCCAAATCATGATTTTTTTTTTTTTAAGTTTTTATATTTTTAAAAATATTCTTTTATCAACATTTCTATGAATCCGCTTAAAACCCAAACAAACTTGCTGTATACCTAAACACTTCCTAAAGGATGGTTAAATGTTTCTACAGCATTGGACCACATGGTGATGCCGTCGGCTCAGCGTTGGGCAGACAAGCAGTGCTGCAGGTGTATCCCCCCATGTCCTGGCTATAAGACACCGATTGGTGGCGATTACTTTGATCTCACCAAGACGTGAGAATATGTGGTGTAAAGTGCTGTAAATTGCTGACTTGTTTTGTTTACATGGCAATATACGACCTGGAAATATAACTATTTCACTCTTTTTCGGTGCTTTAAAATTGTTTTTTTGACTTTTTTGTATTTTTAGTTAAGATCAGTAGGCTATATAGCTTCATATAAATCAACTTTTCAAAATTGACAACATTGTAAATGTCTCATCCCAAGGGGTCCCTTTAAATTTGAAAATATTTAACACAGTTAAGATGATGGTGAGTTTCACACCACGTCACTCCTCTATCGAATATAATATCCATACTTTTGCAGGTATAATTGAAAACAAGCTCTGTTTGAAAACAATACATTTAGGGGGGAATGTACTCCCCAATTTTGCTGACGACCCTGCTGGTGGTGACGGCGCTGTTGCAGCGGAGAGAGTGTTCTGCTTTGTGTCCTACTGGATACACAGATGTCTTCGAAGGCTGTTATATCGTAGGCACAGGGAGTAAACCTCATGCTCAAGCAATAACATCATGTGCTGACTTAGAGCTTAACTCTAAGCTGATTGATTTGGAAACAAAAGAAGAATTTGACGCTGTAGTCGCCTGGACACAAACCTGTAAGTAATATGCTTGAATTAAATCCTGCAAGTTTTAATATAAAAAAATCTGGCAAATAACTATCTATAATCACGTGTTTATGTTTTAAAACATCAAAATACGACAATTATCAATCCACACTTGAAAGATTGATTGCTTTGTCAATTAAGCAGGACAATTTTTAAACAAATGAGATATAAATCTGCAAAATTGCATAATTATGTTGATGAACAAGCTCTAAAGGGCGATGTAGAGGTGCTAAAATGCGCAACAGAAGCGCTAAATGGCGATGGGAATGCGTTAAAGGGCAATGAAGATGCGTTAAAGGGTGATTGAGATGCGTTAAAAGGCTACAGAGAGGCGTCAAAGGGCGATGGAAAGGTGGTCAGGGCGCAGAAGAGGCGCTATAGGGTGATGTAAATTAGGCTTTCCATTTCAACAGAGAGGCGTTCAACTAATACTAGTAACGCTATAAACACACATAAAGGGCGACGAAAAAGTCTGACGGGAGTATGTTTCCATTGCCTTTCAATGCCATTCCATCGCCCTTTAACACATTCCAATTGTCATTTACCAGTTCCTAGTCACCATTTACCGTCTCTCCATAGCCCTTAAATGCCTATTTCCCACCTTATCACGCACCCGGTCGCACTTTAACGCCTCTTCGTCGTCCTTTAACGCCTCTTCATTGTCTTTCAGTATGCCTCCCCTTTGTTTTTAACGCCCTTTAATGCGTCACCATCAACTTTAAAGCTTTTCCGTTGCTATTTAACACCTCTCCGTTGCCCATTAATACCTTCTCGTTGCCTTGAGTATGTTTTATCATTTAGACCCAATACAGTTTATCCAGTCAAACCGCACATAAGCGAGGTAAGATATGTGCACCAAATTGTGGCATATACGTTAAGAAAAAAATTGACCTTGAAAATGACCTTTTGACTTTGAGAATGCCCTCCAATCACTAAAATAATATAAAAAACGGATTTGTCAGTCAAAATTTCAGGATGAAAAGGTATTGCTCATACTCCTAGCTTTATTGGTTAAAAATCGTATTTAAATTACTTGACCTTGAAATTGATCTTTTGACCATAAATCCTCAAAATAAAGAAATGGACTATTAAGTTAAAATCGCAGAAAAAAGACTTAGGCCCATTACCCCTTTTCCTATTTGTGTTTCTTAAAGATCATATTTTTACGTTTTTGCCTTTGAAATTGAACTTTCGACCTTGAATAACCAAAATCACCTGGTTTTATTTGATAAAATTTTAATTTCTTTTACTTGACCTTGAAATAAACCTTTTCCCTTGAATATCACATTGAATAATCAAAATAATTTTAGAAATAGTTTGCCAAATCACATGAACATGAGGTACTACTCTTTTTCCTAGCTTCATTTGTTGAAAAAAAATATTTGACCTTTGAATTGACCTTTTCAAGCTAGCACTCATACATTGGATTTGAATTCAACACCGACACAAGAAACACACACAAAAATATGTATATGTAACAAAAGAAGGCTAGGTCAATTTTATATCCCTAGCTCGGACTATATAGATCCCAGCAAACACGATACATTGATTCTATGTTGGCTCAATGCTGGGCCACCGTCTGCGACGCTGTCCCAACATTAAGCCAACATAGAATCAATGCATCGTGTTTGCTGGGATGGCCCAACATCAAACCAGCATCGCGTCAATGTTTCGTTTGGGTTCTTTGTTTGTTGTTATAGTTGCCGGTAGCGCTACCTATTTGACAGGAGGCACTGGAGTGGGGAGTGAATACACATGGAGCACTGGACCTTTTGTGTCTTACGCTGGAGTCAGTAACGATAACCGTCCCTACACATCTTGTATCATCCTTTTTCCGAGCCTTAACAGTATATTGGACGGAGGATGTGAATCTCGCGCTTTCATTTGCGAACTGCTAGGTAAGTGAATTACCCACACAGAAAACCCGATACGTTGGCCCTTATGCCCTGGTCAGACAGCACTTGACCGCTTAATCACGGCCAAAAAGTTATAAAATCTGTTGGACGTGGTCGTACGTGGTAATTATTGGTCAATTTTGTGATTGGCCGTGCTTTGTACGTGGTATGGCCGTCGGCGGCTGCTCCACTGCTGAAGCACTGCCTAAGCACGGGTATAACCACGCGTGACCTGATATTAGGCTATTCAGAGATTAGATGATTCCAGACAATTTGCAATTATGAAAAAAAAAAAATCGTCGTTTTTGTGACTAATTACGGCCTTGTTTAGCCTATATCTGCAAAAAAGGTGGGCTAAAACCCCGTTCATTTCTTGTTCACCCCTTGCCATCTACACCGCAAGTGCCGAGGTCTTCAGAAAATTACGGTATTTTATATGCCGCAAATCAGAAGTGATACAGAAGTGATTAAGCAGTGATCAATCGTATTTTGAACTTGTTTGAAACGTGCTTAGGTATCACGTGTGTTTAACGTGTGTTGCACGTCCTCACCACGTGTGCCGTCCGTTGTTGTCCGCTCGCTAAAGTTTTGAGCAGTTCAAAACTTGCTACCGCGTCCTACGCCGTTCCGATTTTTCCCCACGTCCTGCCACGTGTACAACGCGGCTGTAGCTCGTCTTCAACGTGAACAACATCGGCTGTTTCACGTGAGACCACTTCTTGACGTTATTTGGTCGTGATTAAGCCGTCAAGTGCTGTCTGACCAGGGCTTCACATCGTTTATTCCCAGCGGACACAAGACGTTGAATCAAAGTTGTTTTAACGTTGGTCCAGACTCGTAGACGGTGGACTAACTTTTTTAACGTCGTGTGTTTGCTGGGCTTGGCATAGGAGTCAATAAAATACAAAATAAAACATAGGGCCTAAATTAATTTGAAAACATCCAAACGTTTGATATTGCAGCATGTCTGAATAAGTATACTTCGTAATAATCTTTAGAAGATTTATTTTTTTATAATTATCTATAGTATGACAGTATCTCAGAAAACACAAGACCATGCGGATACCGCATTATTTCGATTAATATACTTATATATATATACTTATTTATATTGATGAAATAGTACCAAAGCAAGCAAGAGACGTCGGACCAATGTTTGGTTGATTTTTATCCACCGTCTGCGACAATGGCCCAACATCAACCCACCATTGATATTTGTGTCGTGTTTGAGAGTTCAACAATGTCTTACTTAATTCTGATAAATATAAAAACTATTTACGGACAGTCTGTGAAACGGAAGGAGCTTAGCGAAAAGTGAAATCAAACAGATACATTCTATGTATTAAATTATATGTAATAAAGTATGATTAGGTAATAAAATCGCGAAGATATAAAGAAGCGCATACATTTTAATGCTGAATGTGAAAACTACAGTCGTGGCTGACAAAACGTAAGTAGACACAATTCTGTGCATCTTAGATACCGTATTAAGACAATTTACCATTCAAATTATTTATATTGTTTCTTTTTGTTTTTATTTTGTTTCAAAAGAAAAATTATATCTATGTGTATTTATTTATTTTTGGGATACATAACATTACTTGTTATATGACGCATGTGATGCGTAGATTAAAGTGGCCGGGCCGGATATTTGTAATCGTGGTTGTGCATATCCAGTTCTCCAAACTGTTCAAAGGCCTGGAGTGTACAGTGCTGCCTATGGTAATGTGCACTATAAAGAACCCTTGAAGTCATTCGAAATAAGAGTAGGGCATTGTCCCGGCTTTGGGCTTCCCTCTGTCCCGATATTGCCATGATTGCAGAAAGCGACGTAAAACAATATTCATATATGTATAATAAAGTGTATTTACGTCTAATGCATTTATGTTGTAAGACTATTTACTTGGGAGCGTTCTTATCTGTAAAAACAAAACTGTATGTGGCGATTGTGGTCAAAAATTGCAATCTGTTGGAACAAATTCGAATCAGTGGCCACATATTAGTTTGAATCTGTGGTAACATATTACAATCTCTGACCACAGATTCGGTATCTGTCCCCACAGATTACAATTTGTGGCCACAGATTCTATTTTTTTATTTGCCCATTTAACCTTTAAAGCGATTTAAAACACACCATTTCATTATTTTCTTTGTCAGACCTCTACATTCTAAGCCGGGAATGGAGAGTTATTGTTGATCAAGTAGAGACCAATTATCATGGTAGGCCTATGGTACTATAATCAGTCAGAACTGTTGATTATGAGGGATTTTCATTATGATTGGATGTGTTTTTAGTCGGTTAAAAGGTTGAGACTTGGTCCAAATATTACGTATAGGATAAATCCTGAGGAGCTCTACATTCTTAGCTTTGAGAAGGGCCGAGGCCGAAGGTCTAGTATTCTACCCCCGACCAATCAATAAGTGGTTCAGCCAGACTTATCATTGGTATACGGTCATTATTAATTTTAAATTCTTTCAGTGCAGGGATCGACTTTTAGGTGCCATATTCTGATGTCTGAAGTCGATCCCCGCACTGGAAGGGTTTTATAAATCCGTAGATATGTCACTCAAAAACATAGATATCACATGTTATATACTATAATCTATTTCATTACAGTCAACTTGTAAGAAACATCATTCTACAGTGTTCAAGCAACGTTACTGAAAGAACATATTGATGACATCAACATTATTATGGTCTGCTTCACTTGTTGGCTCAACTTGAAAAATAGGCATCAATCGGTAAGAATCAAATCCACTCTTTCAGATAAAGATACACTCTCACACGTAGTGCAACAGGGTACCGTACTGGAACAACTGCTTTATTGTACACTACACAACTCAGCGTCAAAGGCCTAATCTCCAGTTTTGACCTAGATCATCATCTTTATGCCCAATAATATATTTCCTGAAAGGTTAAGAAAAGCTAAGGCTTATCTAGAGAAATTAAAACATAGTGGTTTGTCGGAATGGATGACAGGATCCAAGCTTAGCAAGACAGGTATTTCACAAAATTCCAGAAAATGACATCGCTCAATTACAATGATTTCAAAACTGCCTTCTTAGTGTTTTAGGGCTGCATGATTAAACCGTTCTGTTCCTATATTAAGATTATTGCATCGGCTTCCTGTCAAATTTGTATTCATTTTATTGAATATTAAAATGCATAAATGTATATAATATAATTTGAATATAATATAATTTAAATGGATATTAAAACCTCATTCATTTCATTTTATTTATCCACCCTCCCGCCTGAATTCGCAACTGCAAGACCAGATTAATATTATGTAGACACCATCCCATAAGCACCTTGTACTAGTGTATGGCTGCGTACGTTAGGTAGATGCCACCCAAGGTAAAACCGCATTATTACAATTATAATATCTAAAACCTCAGATTGCAGAAACATGATCAATAACAGGTTCAACTTAACATTTACATAATTTATCGGCTGACATTCGACCATACTCAAATTTGACCCATACACATTCATACCAGCTAGGCTACATCAGTCTAGACTATGCTATACCGCCAAACGAAACTTTCGATTTTGCTAGTGTATTGTATTAATAATATTACTTCAACTATTAATCCGTAAGCTACAGGCCAATAGGTACCAAAAAAACTTGCCAATTTTAATGTTATTTTTTTTAAACATATATCTTAGAGGAATACATTTTTGTTTGATAGCAATTTAAAAGTAGTAGCTTAATGTCATTACGGACTATATTATGATGTCCCTCTAAATTTCGTATTTTCATAAAAAATAGAACAAAATTTAACTAAACATTTGTATTACATATTAAACTTATTCCAAGACACAAATTGGTCAATAAAACTATCAGTTTATGATAATGTACGTCTCTGTGGAGACACATAGCTGAAAAATCTTCTGCACAATTAAGTTTATGGCCGATGGAAAACACCGTAACCATGGTAACTGTCCAAAAAATCATACACCCAATAATATAAATTTCTAGGCGGTTTGAATCATATTGCTGAAAATGGATAAGATGGAAACTATTGCTTATTTCACCCTAATAAACGTTTATGTGAATACATATAGATGTCAAATCGTTTAAAAACTAAATTTACATTCTATAGGAAACACCATAACCATGGTAACAGACCAAATCATACCTTTAATAACGTAAATTACTAGGTGGTTCGAAACATCTTGTTCAAAATAGGTAAACGTAACACTAGAATTAATTTTATCATAATATACATCTACGCCGTCTATGTGGAGATACATAGCCATTGAATCATTTGAAGATTCAATTTACATCCCACAGACAGCACGGTAACCATGGTAACTGACCAATAGGCCATAGCTCTTAAAGGTCGTCTGAGGGTGAAATACAAGATGTCGGCCATATTTAATCGATGTGATTCTTACCATTAAAATCAAACTCCCCTTTTTGTCATGTTTATGTGACACCCCTTTTACGTTTGATGGTCACCTAAGGGTCAAATCCAAGATATCGGCCATTTTTATTCTATGTTATTTTTACCTTTGAAATAATATAACACCCCTTTTTCGACATTATTGGTACCAAACTCATTATTGGTACAATGTGGTTTTTTCATGTTTTAAGATCATCGGTGAGTTTTGAAACCCAAGATAGCAGCTACTTTGCATCCAAATTATCTTTACGTTTAATGTGAAAATCCCAACGTGTCGCAAATTTAGATTTTGTGCGCTATCTAACTTGGAAAAAATTATCAGGATTTTTTATGTCCATTGGGCAACCCTGCTCCGGCCTGAGTATAGTGAGACGAATGTGATGGCACTGCCATCCAGACACAATATTTGACATTTGAGCCCTGCCGGTCTGACGCTAGATTTCGGTCATCCTATCTAATTAGAAGTTTCTAGCTCTTTGGAGTGATAGCTCAGCTTACATGTATAACAAACTATTTTATAAAATATAATGCGACAAAACCATTTTATATACAGTAGATAAACCCTGATAGTCATTCTAAAATTGCATTTTTTACAGCTTTGAAATGTATGTTGAATGTACGTTTTCAAAGCATAAATTAATTAATTTGAATTGAATTGAAGTAACGTTTGTCACAATATTGCCAAAGGGTACCGTACCGTAGTCTACTTAGACGCTTTAAAGTGGGTGCCATTACAACATACCGACTGTTTCACAACCAGCGACGGATACATGATCTAAAGAAAATAAGGCATATTTAGGCCAAATTATGGGAATTTGGTACAAAATAGCACCCCCATGGATCCGCCACTGATAACATATAGGAAAACATTTCAGCTACATGAATACAGAATATTACCAGCTATAAATACCTTGATCTACATGTTTAGAAATGTTAGCGCCTAGAGACAATAAATAACACACATGATCAGTAAGGTGCTACAGTCCCACGAGGCTTTTTAAGCCTCCCGATGCTCTGGCAATGCACAAATTTGGGCATAGCCAGGGCAGCGCCACCATGCACCAGTGTTTCGCCGAATGATCGGCGACGTACGTGGGTAATCGCCATGCTTCGCCAAGGCATCGGGACATCGAAAAAATTTGTAATGCATGCATTGAAATTTTCTCCCGATGTTTCGACGCCAAATACCATGGGCGATATATCGCCGAATGGCGCCGAGCAGTCGGCGAACATTCGGCGATGTATACCAAGGTTAAAAATATCCCAGACACAGCGGCGACACATCGACGACACATCGGCGACCAATCGGCGATGCTCGTGTAAACATCGGCGTAGCATATTCAATATGATAATATCGCCGATGGTTTAGTGACTTATCGCCGATCCATCACCGATGCTCGCCGATGTTCCCGAGCTGCTCGGCGATATGGTTGGCCAACAGGGTCAAAGTACGACCCAATTTGACGAGCCAATTCACGAAAAATGACGACTCAATATTTGGCTTGTAATATGATGTATTTACCAATATTTAAAACATTTTTTTGCTCAAATAAAGTTTATTTCAAATCGGAAACACATTTTAGCTCATATTGAGACATATTATATAGCTTCAAAGGCCTTCGGTATCGAAACAGCGTAGTTTAAATTCTTGCATTTGGAACAGCAGATCTGAGAACAGTACTTTGAACATGTTGAACTGCTTAGCAAAACTGACGACCCAGTTTGTTGGGTCGTAAAAGTGTGTATTCTCGGATAAATAAACCAGATTGACTACAAAAAAATGCGATAATATCTACTAAGTTTTCACTAGGACATTTTACAAGGCGCAAGGCAACGTGGTTCTTCTTATTTGTGTAATAAGAGCTACTTTAAGCCCACCGGTAGGTAGAGATATGTGTATTCATGCAGCAGATAGTGGGTACCCAGCAAACACGAGGCTTGACCCAATGTTGTTTTATTGTTGGGCCGACGTCGAAGACGGCGGGCCAACAATAAAACAATATTGGAGCAACGCCTCGTGTTTGCTGGGTATATACATCTATGTAGGTTACACTCATGGCCAAAATATGTTGTGAAGTATGACTTGTGTGATATAAATAAATTAGGGATCATCCCAGCAAAATTGGAGGCGTTAACCCTATATCGGGCTGGTGTTGGCCTACCTTATACAACGCTGATCCAACACCAACCCGACATTGATCAGCATCTCAGCCACTAGGCATGGATCGATAGTAGAGCATACTGTTGACTGGATTCACACAGGCCGATATTAAAATTTATTGTAGTATATATACACAGTTGTATATACTGATAACTAGTAGTTGAAATATAATATCGCTAGGGGTATAGGGTCTATATTAATATCATATATGATATATAGATACTGTTTCTGACTGGATATAAATAGGCCTTAATTAACCCTTTTAGTACGGAGTCCCTGGCAGAAAAAACATTCATAAATTATTACTGAGAAAAAGCATGATATAAATAATTATTATAGAATTATAAAGCTACATCCCCCCAAGTAGTTATGGTTATTACCTCTATTTTACCCTATTTACCACTTTTGGTGATGAAACGGTGGCTAAAAATTAATACAAATATTTGTAATGGATTTCGCAGGGGAATAAACATATGTTTAGATACAGTTTTTATGAATCCAGGTTAAATAGTTTGAAAGTTATCTTTATTCTTCCCTTTATTACCCCTATTTACCCCCTTATTACCCCCCCCCCATTTCGGGCACTAATACCAGGGGGTTCTTAGAGGACTTTTGATATGTTTTTCTATGTTGTCTCAACAATATATGCTGAAATTTTCAGCTTGTTACGAATTTGTTCCAGGTTTCTATGAGTTTTAGACTAATACCCCTGGACTAAAGGATTATTTGGTAGGCCTACTCTGATAACCCCCTTTCTTCGGCTTTTGTATCAGTTAACTTTTTGTAAACCTGAGATAATACTAATGCCACCAGTTCCCAGCAGAAATGAAACGTTGATCCAATGCTGGTTCACTGCTGGGCCGAGGTCGTAAACAGTGGGTTAGCAGTAAATGAACATTTGGTCGGCGTCTCGTACGTGACTGAGGGGGATTTGCCCGGGTTTATCACGGGAGCTGAAATTGTTAGCAGATTAACGAGCGTGATGACAACTGGCGAAACATACTGGATGCCCGTTCTATCTATTAACCCTTTGACTTCCAGGCCGGGGTGCATGCCAGGATCCAGATATACTGGTGTAGGAGTTCTATTTTTCGTCATTTGAAGCTGGAATTGCTAACGCAATTTCCAGCTTCAAATGACGAAAAATACATAATTGTAGTATATATTTGACGAAAATTTGTGTCATTTTATGGTTACGTTCATCGACGAATGACGACGGAAATTTCCGTCATGTATGGTAGTGAAAAGGTTAAATATAGGCCTACACGTGTATTATGTGTCATGATATCCCAGCAAACACTGCACTTTGACCCAATGTTTGTTTGATGATGGTCCGGCGTTGTAGACATCAAATCAGTATTGATTCAACTTGTGTTTATTCAATGTTGATACATTCAGATTCCAGTACATTTGACGACGGTGTGATAATTCTATGAAAATAAAGCTGCACTGTCATGATGGTCATGTTTTGTTTTATTTCATTTAGTTGACTAGCCGAGTAAACAACGTCTCTGGGCGAGCGCAGCGAGCCACAGATCAGCGCTATTAGTTGACATGATTATATGCATCATAATAATAGATTTATATTTTAGGCAACGTGAACTGTTAGTCTATTTGGTAAACATATTAGCATGATTATAATAGCAGCATAAACAGATCCTGTGAATCGCAGTGATGTCAACGGAAACACTTTTGCATGGCTACCCGGTGAAAATAATGTTATAATTATAAGTCCCCTCTCCCATACTTCATTGTTTTAGATTACTAGGTGAAAATATTGGAGGTCAAGGCTATTGTGTTTCACAGAATTGTACATTATAGTTAGATGGATCTCACAGGCGATAACAGTAGTAATACACAATTGACAGCGGTTTTAGGTTATTTCGTGTTCGGCTTATTCGTTGTAATTCGTGTTTAAAATTAGTAGTACCCTGCTCCCCTTGCAAGAAAAATTCAGCAGTTTCTAATCCTGGTGTTTCCCGGTGTAGTCGCACACATTCGCAAAAACTATACATTCGCAAAAAATAAATCGTATTCTGTCTAGAAAAACTACCAGGGGTTGATTATAACACGACATGTTTGCGGCTTCAGTGTAAAGTTCAAGTTAGGTACAGTTTCTTAGCTCCTGTCACATGATGGTGATGCCAGATCTCCTTGCGAGCAGGCATATTTCGGCCATGAGTGTAGCCTAGATAGATGCATATAGCAACCATCTGCTATATGAATACACATAACTCTACCTACTTGGGGTCGTAAAATAGCTCTTATTACAAAAGAAAGAGCATCACCTTGCCTTGCACTTTGTGAAATGTTTTAGTCAACACTTAGGACATAATTATAGCCGTTATTTCTGGTCAAGTTGGTTTATTTATCCGAAAATACACACTTTTACGACCCTATAAACTGGGTCGTCATTTTTGATACCCAGTCCAAGTATTGTTATCAGATCTGCTGTTTTCACCGACTTAACATAAACTTTATTTGTGCAAAAAATATTGGGTCGTCATTTTTCGTGAATTGGCTCGTCAAATTGGGTCGTATTTTGACCATCTTGGCCAACCATGCGGCGGTGCTACGGCGATGCTTCGCTGAGCGTTAGAAATCTCTTTTCTGATTGGTCACAGATGATCACATGAGCACTATTATAACCCATTGAAAGTGAAAGCGTGGAATGTTGTGTGTGATTGCAATCGGGTATTAACGATATAATTTCTAAAACCTATAAATAAATTGTGTCATGACCCGATCCTAAGGTCAAAATAAGAATATATAATCGAATAAGCAAGAGTTTTTTTTCTCTGAAATGATCCCCGAGCTGCCTAAGTTCGATGACCTTGAGTAATGCTAAAATGTGAATCTTTACTATTGCGGGGAGCCTCAGTGACCGAGAGGTAGCGTGCTCAACCTCAGACCGCCAGGGCGCGAATTTCGAATCATGTGTCTGGAGGGCATTGCATCTCACTCATCGCTACATCGTCCTCAAGAGGTTCTCCTGGCCCGGCTTAGCCTATATGTGGCCTAAAACCCTATTCATTTCATTTCAAAGGTGGATATTTGGTCAAATTTCGTGGAATAAATGGTATGCGTATGGACACTGCGTCATTATCAATAACAGATGCAAAAAACTATTTTTATAATGGCATTGATTCTAAGTTCAGTGACATATAAAAGAGGATAATCGAATGTAGGCTTTTTTGAAATATTCACGAACTGCATAATATTTCATGCGAAATCGGTTTTCTATTTGAAGTTGTTATGGAGGATTGCCACAGTATTGTTTGTGTGAAGTACATGAATGTATTTTCAGATATAGTGATACATGTTATTAAAAAATTGCGCAGATAATATTTCTTGTGCGACTACTAAGAGTATGGTACTGGTCTGTTGTCTCCTGGGAGTGGCTCTGGTGGGATTTAGCATTAAGATTTTAAGTTTTGCCCCGTTGACCACCAATAACGGTAATTAAAGTGTGTTGTTATCCACACATTTAGCTGGATAAACAAACATATTAACGCCTATTGTTTCTAGTTAGCAAAATCTCACCCTCCAAAACACGGTGTAGGGATAGCAATTGCTAACTATTTTTTTCTTTTTTATTAAATTGGTAGTACAGGTGAAATTGATGTGAATAATCTAGCAAAAATAGATCTATTACTTGACCATCTATATATCTATTACTATTACTTTTATTTTTTCGCTATCTATTAACATTACTAAAATTGCTGCTATTACCTTTTACTCTTACATATTACTATGCCCCATCCCTGCTCTCAAAAAGGCTCCATACCATTGCCACGACGTCGTCAAGACATCGCCACGACATCGTCAAGACATCGCCATTACACCCCGACGCATCGCCGAAGGATCACCGACCGTCGCCGCTTCTAAAAGTGCATCGCTAACTGTTAGCCGATGTAGCACCGATTAATCCCCGGATATTCCCCGATGCATCGCCGAATATTCGGCGCTGCATCGGTGATACTTCCACGAAGGTTCCCCAAAGGTTTGTCAATACATCGCGAGTGAGTTTTCTCGTGGGACCACACGTTCGCTATCGGCACCCATCGCCACCAGAACACGTAATTTTCATCGCCAGTTCATCGCCAGACATTTTGGCCCTCGTGGGATCGTAGCATAACAGAACGAGAGGGAAGTCTGGATGATCCTTGTAACAAAGTCGTAATCAATGTAACGCAAACTCAATGATCAAACGTGATGTTAATTTTGCTTCAACATGACAATAGCTTAGAGTGGTAATAAAATCATGGTCAGAATAATATTAATATATGATAAAATGCAATACAGTAATGTAGCAAACTCTTAGTGATTATATAACAAAGTCTTCCTTCCATATAGTTGTGAGAAAGGGGGTACATTCTGCGAGAAATGGGCAGATTTTTGGAGCCCCCCTAATCTACCCCAAGGGTATACTTTAAGATCTACTCTGGGGTAGATTCTGAGGTGCCCACAATTTACCCGGATACAGTCTGGGAGTGGGCATATTTCCAGACTTTAAACCCGGGCCTCTGGGTACAAATTCATACTAGCTGAACTAAAAGAAAAAATATGAGATTTCAGTGACGGATATCAATCATCTCAAACAAAAATCAAAATATGCTGACTGTAATACAAAAGATCTGGACCCATAACAACTTGGTGTAATTTATTTAATGCTTGGTTAAAAATACATGTTTTGAGTTTTTAGGACTTGGAGTGAAGTATGTCAACTTTTCTATACTAGTCAATTCTATGCTTGGATAATCTGTTAACTTCCATCTCTGAGCGCTTAGGCACCAATAATTTTGTTTTCCCAAGATATCTCTGAAACCTTTTAGGGGATTTCGTTCTTATTGCATACACGTCATCCACAGTTTTAGGAGTCCTGGGGGCCTTTTAAAGAAAAATATATTTCTAAAATATCTTGGTAATTCCTTTCACATTTCAAGCTAACATCACCCAGCGCGTGTGGTACTAGTCCTAGATGTGCCTTTTGTGTGTTCCTATGAGGAATTACGGTAGCTCCTCTAATATCTGGAGGTCATTTTGTAGAAAAAAAACCCCAGATAATCTGCTTCCTTTCTGTCAAAATCCATTCGGACCGTGGACAAATGGCAGCCATCTTAAATTACACCTACAATGCGATGACTGATGTGGTTTATGGCCACACCAGTATATTGTGTGTAACTGAAAATATATTATTCTGCTTCACTTCTGTCGAAAAAGGTAATAATTTTTGTTTGACCTTGGAATAATGGCGGCTTGTAAGATTTGTACTACACTCCATAGTCTATGGTGCCTTCTGGTCTCACCACTATGTCGGGCGTGGGCCTACCAAAAGCCCTAAGATGAACACCAAAATCACGAATCAAGTCTGTTGAAAATGATATACATTCAAGATTTGACCTTGAACAAATAGCGGCCATCTTGAATTTGACCCACAATGCAATGATCAGGGTGCTTTCTGCCCACACTAGGCCTACTATGTCGGACGTGCCTAAAAAAACATAAAATAGACATCAAAATCATTAATCTGCGTCCTTTCTATCGAAAATGATATTAATTTAATATTTTGACCTTGGCTAAATGGCGGCCATCTTGGGAAAGAGAACACTAAGATACACACCAAAAACATTAATCTGCTTCAATTCTGTCGAAAATGGTAATAATTTCTGTTTGACGTGGGACAAATGGTGGCTTGTGAATTTTTTACTACACACCAGAGTCTATGGTGTCTTCTGGTCTCGCCACTATGTCGGGCGTATAGGCCTATAAAAACCCTAAGATGAACATCAGAGCCTATAAAAACCCTAAGATGAACATCAGAATCACGAATCTGCTTCAATTCTGTCTAAAATGATATAGATTAAAGATTTCACCTTGAACAAATGGCGGCCATCTTGGATTTGACCCACAATGCAATGACCAGGGTGCTTTCCGGCCACATTACTATGTCGGGCATGCCTAAAACCCATAAAATAGACATCAAAATCATGAATCTGCGGCCTTTCTATCTTTCTATCGAATTTAATGTTTGACCTTGGACAAATGGCGGCCATCTTGGAAAATGGCGGCCACCACTGTCAAGCTACTACTTTGAAACTGCTATCATGATTTTCTTTAATGTCTATGAATATACCTTTCAAATGATACCACAAACGTTTTGCCACCTTGATTGGTACCGTAACCGACCACCCCTGTAGCTGACGGACTATACGGGTCTGATTAATTTGAAACTATTCATAAATAATGTGTTAAAATAACATTCGTCAATTTTTGTTCTAAGAGATTCATTTTATATATATTAGGCCGTTAAGATGTGTTGTGTTGTCCAAATATTAGGTGACATTTCAATTGACATACTGCCCTTCTAAAATGGTCAGTATTTTTTTGTAAAACAGTACGAATGCCTTTAGATTGACGTTGCCCCCACTGATTTCACTATTAACCGGATATATTGTATAGCTTTTTTTGTACAATTATGCTTATCTTTGAACCACAAGGGTCACACAACTTACTATGTGGCACAGAAAAAACTAGTTCATGACATGTTTAATGTATAAGGTACCAATGATATCAATCTATTTACATCGATCCGCACTTTATGTATCCATACGCCATGATGCGAAAAAAAACAAGAGTGAAATGTCCCGTTCAGAGGAGACTGAGTGCAGGGCATCAATTATTGCAGCCTCCATAGAAATGCATATATCGAAAGTTGTGGATTATTAATAAAATACTGTGCTCTACCATTCATGGTGATGTCATAAAGTATAACCATACATCATTGGCCATTGTCCGACATTAATATTCATGGCAGCTGCAATGAGATGAAAATCATTTGCTTCGCATATATCGCCTCTGGTTATCCAGCAAACAAGATACATTAGCTTAATGCTGATTTAATGTTGGTCCAGCGTCTGCGACGCTGGCCCAGCAATAAACCAACATGGAGCTAATGTATCTTGTTTGCTGGGTAATTGCTCGAAACTGTGAGTCAGCATTTGTGGTGTCTGAGCAGGCAAACTGACAAGTGTGTACAACGTTACTTCACAGAACGTGATAGCAGTGTCCATATGAATCAGGTTGTGGAAGAGCTACCTGAACGATGATGTGTGTCTGTAAGGTGTTGATAATAACTGTTGGGTTAAATCTTCACATGCTTTACGTAGCTGGAGTATGTGAAGTAGGACAAGATCAGTCTTTGATTGGATCTCTGTTCACTCACAACCAGCCAGCGTGCAGTGACGTACAACTTCAGAGAGAGAGACTGATTTGCAGAGTGGACAACCAGGAGGACTTGAGGGCGATAGTGAATCACGTTAAGTCGGATTGTCAATCAGAGCACTGCACTGATTTTGGCGTCAGTCGCATCTGCCAGCCTCTGATGACTATGAACACGTTACAGTATAAGTGTCACTGTCTAAACCCGTGGATCACACCACCTGCTGTGCCAGCATCGCACTGGACAGACTGGCAGAAACTTCAGAAGCCATTTCGTGAGTTTCCTTACTCACGACAGCTCGTCCTTACTGAAGACACCAGTGTCTGCTTGGCTGAAGAGTTCCACAGGAGACAGGCGCGATACATAATGCACCACTATCAACTGGTGGACATCGACATGTCCGCATCGTCAGAAATAGCACATTATAAAGTTGAATTTGTTCGCTATGACCCTGAAGCAGAATGTGGTTGGTCTTCAGGAAATGGTGATAAAAACCCCTGGGTGCAATTTATCTTGCCTGACGAATACGTAGTGATCGGAGTTCTGATCAGAAAAAGCTGCAACAATAATGATAGACCAGATCGAGTTGAGGTGTCCGGCTCTAAGGACGGCATCACCTGGAATGACATCGTGTCTCGGGATGATATGCGTAGTACCCAGTATGGTAAAGGAAGTAAAGGTGCCGCCACGGTAATGTTCCCAGAACCGTACACTGCCCGTCATTGGAAACTCGCCGTCAAGGGACAGGGGTCATTCACTGAGATGTTTTGTGATTTAATTGGCTTCACTGTATAATTATTTTTACTCTGCATTCATATTAATCCTTAAACCGCCGGTACAAATTATATTTGTTTTTTACATTTTTTATTAGCACGTTGCATATCAGATTTGAAACATATTGAAAATAAAACGTGACATCAATCAGCAAGATTTTAAAATAGTTTACCTCCATTTTGTCAAATTCAAATAATTTTCAGTCACTTGAAGTTGTGGATCGCGTCAGCGAGACACGGCTTCAAGTGGGTGAAAATTTAAATTGAATAAATTGGCGGTTGAAGGGTTAATGGGACCTAAATCTCACAACTCACCTAAATTTTTAGTCACTTGAAATTATGTATCGCGGTAGCGAGACACAACTTCAAGTGAGTGAAAATTTAAATTGAATAGCTGATTGGTTTCCGTGTATATTTATTTGAACTCGGCATTCATAATAACACCAAGTGCACTGATGTCGACCACAGTAGATATTGTGTGTCTTTATTAGCATCTGTATAACCAGTTGTTAAACAAAACTATGTTTTAAATCTTTAAGCGCCGGGACCTTAATGTCACAAATCACTTTAATTTCCAGTCAATTGAAGTTGTGTATCGCGAGAGCGAGACGCAACTTCAAGTGAGTGAAAATTTAAATTGATTATCTTGTGCAGTGCCCTGGGGGGTTAACATTCATATAATGATACGCCATGGGGGAAAGATGAATGTTTATTTCAATGGGTATATTTATATATAAAACTGGAATGATTAACACTATTTATATCTCCAATTTAAGGCAGAAACTTGAAGTCAACATTTGTTCAAAGTCTTCCATTATGTCTGGTTGTTATTTCGAAATCACTCCCACTCGGACTTAGAAATAGGATGATATTCATTTGCTGTTTTTATGCTTAAAAACACGAAGACAGGCCTCCATATGATTATAAAATAATATCTAGGTAATATCGTCCATTTGTCAAGGCTGTGATTCGTCTACTGTAAGCCCATTTTGCCAGAAGGGATGCTCTTATCCAGTTATTAAATATATAGCCTCCCTAGTCACCAATCAGGGTATTTCTGTAAAAAACTTACATGCATAATAGTCTGGTCAACAAAGCTAAAATATCCTTATAGGGAAAGTTTTCGAGATTGTTGTTTTTCTTATAAAGCTTCTATATTTATGACCTTCTTAAACTAAAATAAATAGTTTGCCAAAATCTATGGTGGACTAGGGTCACATCAAGGTAAAATCCAATATGGCCACAGAATCAAACGTAACTCCTTTTTTCCACATAAATGTGCTTACAAGCGAAAGATAGCTCTAGCTAAAGGGGTTGACCAATACTATTATATAACATTTTCCAATAGCTTAGGCCTGTGTGTTTCCTTTATCTGCCTTAGATCAGAAATAATTCAAAATCTAATGAGAGAGGGCAGAAAAACATCTAAGAGAAAACATTGAATTTATTTTTTGTAAAAGTTAGTGAGGGCCACCAAATTAAAGAAACAATTGACAAATTTCTAGAAAAGTAAATAAAGGCGACGGAAAAAAAAAACTGTTGACCTATTTTTAAAAACCTTATCGAGGGGGACGAAAAACAAGCAAAAAAATTAGCTGGGAAAATGTTTTAAAAAAAATGTTTTTTTAAATTGGCAACAATCTTATGTTTGTTTTTGGTAAAGCGCTGCTTAAATCAATGAGCGCGCTCATCTAAAACAGAGAAAAAACATCCCCAGTAAACACGACACGTTGAAACAATGATGTTTCAATGTTGGCCCAACGTCTGCGACGCTGGTCTACCATTAAAACATCATTGTTTCAACGTGTCGTGTTTGCTGGGGTGGCCTTATGCATGTTACGAAATATTGACAATTGATGCTATTATTATGCCTATATCTTCAGTGATATTTAACACAGTTGCAACGTTGCAGTAATGATGGTTCGGTGGGAAAATATTTCACAATGCAAATGGTATTAAATATCCATCACCTAGGTCCGATAATAACGTTAAGGTCAGCTGACATCACCTTGGTAACGAGGTTTACAAAGATAAGAAAAGAAACGACATCGAACAAGTAAACATATAAAATGCCTTAAAATGCGTTTATACTGCAATCAACTGCAACATTTCGAATGGGAAAATTTACCTGCACATCGTGTGATAATTGTTTTATTTATTTATTTTAACAACACTTTTTTAAATGATGTCATGTAGACCCCTATCGTACATTACGATAACAAATAACAGTTATTTTAAAGTGTCAATTGAGCATTTCCTTTACAAATGACGTTTTAATATATAGCCTATGTGCAATTATATTGCAACCTAGGTCGGTTGAAACACCAAGTTTTACTCGTGGACATTTTTGTACCACTTATTCCTTAACGAATTTAGCACTTAACTCTTCAACTACGACAACACTGCTTTATATATATGTAATGATTTTGTAATCACATTGTTTACAATATTAAACGTCGTATTACCAAAATATGCATTTGTTGCTATCTATTAAATATCTTAGTTTTTAGGGTTTTCGTTGTACACTCACCTAGAGCAAATCGCTGTTTATGGCCACCCAATATGTACCTGCCACACAACAGTTATATTAATTCTGGAATACCAGCTATATTAGAACCCACTTTGAGATGTTTATGTACCGTAAGGTGGCTTTTATTAACAGTACATCCATCCAAAACGGGCGTCAACGGCGGGCAGTACAGCCCAGCAAGCATGAGGCATCGACCCAACGCCGCTTTTCGAACCCCCTATTCAGACTTATTTTATAGCATTTATTCAGTGAGATATATTCAAGTGATACCTGACGATTAAAGTGGGAGGCACTAAAAGAATTTAAATTATACCGCAATGATTTAAAACCTCCACCTCCAAATATTCTCTGTCTTATAAAAAGTGATCCTGTTAATTGTAAAAAGTTCATTTTGATGTTCTATTATTTATTTCACCAAATCACGATTTGGGTCTTATAGACCTAATTTAATTCCCATACTGTCTTACTTTGCCTTTTCTAAACATGCTAAAATGGCTAGGAAAGAGTTCCCAAAAGTAACTTATTTTACTTGTCACACAGTACATGGTATGAATCCATAAGAATAATCCTTGAATCGTTGAATTAAATAATTGTAATTTTCACCCACTTGAAGTTGTGTCTCGCTACCGCGATACACGACTTCAAGTGGGTGAAAATTACTCATATTTGTTCAGCTTGGGACGAAACATTTACAAATCTTGATTGTAAAACAGACATATCGTTCCGAATAACTGCGAGTCAAACCTCTAATGAAACGAGTTAAAAACGACTATTCTTCCGTGCAAAGCCAAAAGGCAGTATCTGCTTACTTTACAAGTAAGCAGATACTGGCTTCGCAGAGCAGTATAATCTTGCTTAGTCTTGAAAGGGTTAATGTCAATAGATTATTGTAGATGCCACAATATGCCAGCATCATCAGATCATATCATATGTTAGTCCGTAATCATCAGCCCCAATTTTCTAAGTTTAACCCTTTCAAGCCTGAATTCACCATTGTCATCTTCATCCACTACAAGCCGCGAATTGCTGTCGCAATTCTCGGCTTGTAGTGGATGAAGATGACTTGATGTGCGTGAAAAATTGCAGAAAAATGCCATGTGTTGGCAACAGTTTCTAGGATTTTTCTCTTCTAAAACTCCGTAGGAAAATTAAGTCTGTTTTCATGGATGTAAAATGATGCTTTAATGCATCGTGGGGGCTTAAAGGGTTAAGCAGCGCAATGCGATTAATTATTCAACCCACGATGTGAGTCCAAGTATTGGAACGCTTTGTCATCATTGCACACAATAATGACACATGTAATAACGATAATAATAATACCGCTAACAATAATAATACCTTGTTATCAGACTATAAACCGGCACCTGTACATTCACATCTTTATGTATTTTATTTATTATGATTATCAGTGTAGGAATATGCGGCTACAATATTTGTCACATTAGAATGGCAGTTGAAGAAATAAAAAACGCCAACCGTGATGGAAGCTCCAACATGTATACTGATCATTTAATTAAAGCGACACAATCAGGCTAAAATCATAAAAAAACAGCATTTTTATTTGGCCGGGTCTATTTGCCCCGTCACGGGGCACACAAGGCAAGAAAAGTGTGTTGGATAACCCGTCACGGGGCAAATAACAGTTAAATGCTCTTCCATGTCCCGTGACGGGGCGTGGAACCGCTGATTTTGTGCCTTCGATACACCGTGGCGGCCGAAATAAGGGAAAATTAGAGTTATACAGCCCGCTGCGGTGTATGCAAGATAATTAAAGTGTCCTTGGGCACCCCGTGAATGATGTAAGGAGGTTTCTTATTGGTTGTCAAAAGAAGCATGATATTGGGTCCATTCGACTAGCACAATAAATATGTCGACATGCCAGAACCATAACGGCATAACTCATTTTTCTCAACTTTTCAGGAGAGACAAAAAACTGTTTTTCACAGATGATACACAAAATATAAAACCCACAGTGATGCCACATGTGGTGAACAAAATTTGATATTGATGATCACAAATTATGCAATGTAAAAAAACGATTTTTATTTGTTGATACCTTTTGCCTTTGCACTTCACATGACTAATGTCTGCCACATAATGTCCGAAATGACAGTTATGACTACATGATTTCTTAAATCTAAAATGACAAAATGGCTTATCTGGCAGTTATGACGTTTTGACATTTCTGAGCTCACTACTATTCATCATCTGAAATGTCGTATCTGGTGGAATGTGACTATGAAGAATGGATAAAGCGTAGCAGATAAACACCTTCTAGAAACGAGAAATAACCACTTAACAAGGAAACAATTTTGTTAAACATGTTTTTTATTAAAAAATAATTTAGTAGTCAGATACAGTGGACCTAACCTGTTTCATGTTATTTCGACTCAAAAAAACATCTCTGGTAGGGCCTACAATTTCGATTATTAAACAAAGGTGATCTTCAAGGTCAAAGAGTCAATTAAAAAAATAAATAAGCGAACATCGGTTATTTTTAACATTGAATAAATTAGCTAGGGGGTACCATTCCATCTCTAGGGGGACTTCAGGGCGATTGGGGGTCTGTTTAAAAGTGACGGAGATGCGTTAAAGGGTCATGGAGAAGCACTATAAAGGACATCGAAAATTAAAGGGCAAAGAGAAACTTTAAATCGAAGAGTAGTTGGGTGCGCTAAAAGGTGCCGGGGAGGCAATAAAGGGCGACGAGGAAGCGTTACATGACAATAGGAAGGCGTTAAATGGTGACGACAGGGAGCCATTAAAGGATGATGGGGACGCAATAAAGGGTGCCCAGAGGCGTTAAATGGTGACGAGGAAGCTTTAAAGGGCAGCTGAGATGTGTTAAAAGGCGACGGAAAGCATTAATGGGCGACGGAGAGGCGTCAGTAGGCAAAAGGAGGCGTTACATGGCAATGAACAGGCAACGAAAAGACGCCAGAAGACAAAGATGTGCTAAATAGCAATGGGGAGTAGTTTAATGGCGACAAAGAAATATTCAAGGTTGGCAGATAGGCATTAAACTACGACGAGAAAGCCTTCAATTGCAATGAAGAGGCGCTAAAGAAGACATATATGCATGACAGGCATGGCAACATCATTAAAGTGCGACGGGGTACATTGAAAAGTGATGTACAGGCATTAAAGGACGACAAGGGTGGCAAATAGGCGGTAAAGGACGACGAAGAGGCATTAAAGGGGGACGGAAAAGTGGTCAATGACAACAGGTAGGCCATCAATGGAGAGGCAATGGACAGGCGTTAAAGGGCGACTGAGAGGCATTAAAGGGTAATAGAGTCGTTCAAAAGAGTGGCAGGAAGGCAATGAAGGGCGACGAGAAAACGTTACCAGTAAATGATGATCGGAAGGTTATAACTATGGAGACCAAAGCTGTTTTTTTAATTCGAAATCATCATAAATGCCCTAGTTAGCTTTTTCTGCTTCATTTGAATACATATGTTATAGGTCTACAGCCATTATAAATATTTTAATTGCGGGGAGCGAAGGGTTAGAGGGCAATGGGGAGGCGTTAAAGGGCTGATTGTTGCATAGTACTTGATAGGTAACTAAACAAATCGTAATAACTGGTTCATTTTATTAGACACTGGAAGCCAATAACGACCTTGGCAGAGGAGAGTGCCTCACTACTCAAGCCAAACAGTTTTGAGCTCTCTGGAGCATGTTTATTTCTCGATTTGTGACATTATAGAAGAGGTTGTTGCAATAGTCCAGTTTACTTGCAACCAGTGTAGTTTTAGCTATGCTTCAGATATCAAGGACTGACACAGGCAACGTAGGCCCCTATGTCCCGAATGACTCCAATATTTCGCGTCGAGTCACGATAGATAATTTTGCAGGGAAATGTTGCATCAACTGTTTTCATTGACACGTGGCCAGACACGTGGAGGCTGCAGCTTGCCTTGAATAATCACTGTAGGCTGGTGCTTTCGTACCATCTCATGCAATAGATTCCTAATGACATGTCATTACTAGCATCCATTCCATTAGGCATACCCCAGTTTTGGCCAATGTTAACCATATTGGATGATATCGAAAGTAATAAGTGAAAATGTTAATCTAACACGAACAATTAGTTTATCACGTGAAAACATCAGGAAATGTGGTATTACACATGTTTCTAAGTTAAGTGGTTCAAAGTTATATATACGATATGGCTAATAGCGGCCATCTTGGATTTCATACACAATCACATTCGCATCGCCGATTTAAAGAAAAACTATATTAAATATTTTTAGATTTAGCTTCCAACAATGTAATATCAAAATCTTTCAAATCGATTAAGGGGTTTTGTCAAGTTAAAACAAATCCCAAAACTCGGAAGTGGGTGGGTGGGTCAAGCCCCAACAAGGGCGCATCCAGGGGGGTGCTCAGGGTGCTCGAGCACCCCCCTTAATTTCCAGAGTGATAATTTTCCATCTCAATAATTAGGACCGGCCGTAGTCCGATATCCTATTAAGTTTATTTTGCCGAGTTTGTGTCCTATTTAGGGGAAAGAGGAGTGCTGTGTGTTTTGTACTTTCGTGTTTAAAAAGTTTTCAGAAAAAAGATGTTTACGATTATATTCGTGGCTAAGAGCTTAAAGGGTTTTGGTTGGAATATTGTTGGCCCAGCGTTGCAGACGATGGCCCAACATTATTTCATAATTGACCCAATGTATCGTGTTATCCGGATAGTGGCCTTTCGGGGGAGAAAGTGTCACCCGTATGGCAGTCAGAGCAAACACGGGGCAATCACCCAATTCTGTTTCAATGTTGGGCCAGCGTGGAATACGATTGACCGGCATTGAACCAGCAATGGGTTGCGACGCTGGCCCAGCAATGAACCGGTATTGAGTGGGTACATTGTGTTGCATGGATGTTGACCAGCAAACACAAAACATTGTATTACCTTTGTACAACGTTGTACAAATGTTATACAAATGTTTTGTGTTTACTTGGTTGGCCAGCACCGGCGATGGAAGGAATAGGCTTACACGTTGAAGATATACTTGTCTCCTTGTTTATCTCAATAATTATATCCTAGACACTTAGGATTCTGGCCCATGAGGAAGACCAATACACTGTCATGTTTACAATATATTAGGCCAATTTTTTGTCTAATGCACTCAAGCAGACTAAAGCCGGGCCTCGGAGCTAGTTTCCTATAAAATTAATTCACCAGTGTCCGGCATGTTGGTGCCAGACCCCTTCACACCTAAATGTATGCCCCATCCCATTTAAAGGCTGGTGTCTGGGATGCATCATTAGTGCCATTAGAGACTCAGAGTAGACAATGAACTGTTACGGGGTAGGCAAGTACTCCCCACAATGACATAGCCTCATGTGGCGACAGAAGCAAAATCTTTGCAATGCAAATCTTTAAAATTGACCATTCAGAGCACCTCAAAGTAGAAATTGCCCACCCTCAGTGTGACTCACATTTTTCAGAAATTCATTTATTTCTTCGGAAAAGAAAAAAAAATATGTCAAACTTTGTGTTAGTTTTGGCTAATAATTGAAACGTTGAGTTATGTAAAAATAAATATGCTTAGATTGATAGTAGCTATAATAGACTACTCTACCCTATGATGATTATAACACACCACAGGCACAATCAACAGTAGGCTATGGGGATCGCTTAAAACGGACAATGACTTAGAGCTGGACGTGTTGCTCTCCCAAGCACTTGACGCTGCATAAAATAAAAAGAATAAGGACCACGATATAAAGAATATTCCCCAATTACCATATTTTTTTAACCTGCTTGCTGGCGAATTTATTTCTCAAGATATATCATCTCTGAGACTCGGTCTTGAGAACAAATTGATAGAAACAGGATCGCATTTTTATTTCCAAAATTCCATTGTTGTATTATGTTATTTCATAGACTTTGCATTTGTTTTAAGGGCTTATTTGAAATCGTCGTATTTTCTCAGTGCTATAGTAGATGGGTAAAACCAAAAATTGGGGTAACTTTGTAGCATCAAAAATGGCAGTGAGGGGACCATCAAAGATGAGGAAAACCACTTGATGGGTTTGTTGCACTGATCCCAATAGAGCATAAAAAAGTCACTGGCTGCGCTAGAATTTTTTTTTTTTTGCTTTAAAAACATCATTTTTAAAAAATTGCAACATTTCACTTACTACTCCGTTACCAAATCCAAACCATTTTAACATTGATGTTACTTTGTTCAACTTGACATCACACTTTTAAACGTGATATCCTTATTGGAGCATGATACTAAGCAATCGTGTCTCAAAACTGCTCAAATTTGACGGGATAAACAAAAATCCTTATTTCAACTCCGTTACCAAGCCAAAAAATACTCAACTCCGTTACCAAATGCTTGGCTCGACATAAATATAAACTGTATATTCTCTTATCATAACATCGATCATAAATGGGTGCTCTATTTATATAGGGATAACGAGCCATGTTTTAAAAGACTATATCATCAATCATTATGACTATAAAACCCATAAAATTTGGTAATTCACTACTCCGTTCCCTTTTCTTGGTAACGGAGTAGAGTGGAACGGAGTAGTAAAATTAAAAGTATTTTTGGGATAAAAGAAAATATATGGGCAATAATTCAAAGATATATCATACGGGTGGAAATAGTCCCCATAGCAACATATTCTAGACATGCAAGCATAAAACCAACTCGTTTTTAGACCCACCACGATAGGAACGGAGTAGTAAAAACAAAAGTATATTTTCTAACGTTTTGGTAATACCTGTTTCGAATAACATGTCACTCAACAATAATAATTATTTCAAGTTGAAAAACTCGTATAAGGCCCTTAAGTGTGTCAAACTACACTTGATATAATTTTAGTTCATGATTATTCACTTGATGGGGCATGCTACAATGATGGTAACGGAGTAGAGTGTAAATGTGGGGACATGTATATTCATCAAAATCATATATATCGATATCAATTTTAGGTCGAATTTTGATCATTGATTAGTTTAAGTGAACAATGTCTAGCCATGAAATGTAATTATTAGAATTATATTGTGTATTTGTATCCTACAGTGAAGTTTCAAATAGTGGAATTTTCTCTGGGGACATGCCATTTTCCACGTTTCCATGACATAGAGCTCTTATAAAACCATATATATATATATATATATTACAAATAATCTAAACATTAATAAGTAATAATGCTTAAACGTGAAGTTGAACCATTTATTTCTAATATTTTCATATTTAATTCAAAATGCGGACCTTTTAAGTCCTGGGGACACTAATTTTATGTAAAATTACCCCAATTTTTGGTTTTACCCAGATCTACTCTAGTATAGCCACTCACACGAAATAATTCGGAGGGCCCCCTACAGCTTGGATAGTTTCTTTTTTACTAGAGACGAAATCAAGGATAATAATTGGAAATGGGCAGTAAAGTTGTTTTAACAATGTGGAAGAACAACCAATACTAACAAGAATATCTGATATAGGCCTAACTGATGATGAACTGGAAGATAATATTTGCAATAAAAATTATTCTGTTATAGGGGAAGGTGGCAAATTAATAAGATGAAATAAAAATAAATATCTCAGGAATTTTAAGTGATCATTAGTAAACGTTGTAGGCATTTTAATGGCCCACATCTTTTTTCAATGACATGTTATCACGTTTAATAGATGATTGTTGCATAATTACATAAATGTATGATCGGCATTCCACAAGCAATGCTGCATAATTATTATCACAATAAGGGTGACCCACCACTTGTTTAAAAATTAATGTTGGTCCACATTGGGTCGACAGCTGTTTATCTAGCTTATTTAATCCGTATCCGGGACTAAGACAAAGGGGGGTTACAGGTCGACCATCCGGTAAAAGGGGGGCTGGGGGCATGCCACCTAGGAATTTTGAAAAAAACAAGGCATTTTGGAGATATTCAGGAGAGGGGGAGGGGGGTTACAGACACCCAAAGTAACCCTGGATACGGCCTTCAATATGCGTCGTAGCTCGCTCTCGATATTAAATAAGCTAATTTTGATCATGTTTATGGTTTTTCCATTGTGTGGTTATGTTTGATTAAGTAGTTGGACTAGTAGTTGTCTAGGCTATGTTGTAATAAATCTGTGATTATGTTAACTAATTTCAGCCAGTATACCATATCTTCGTTTTACAGCAAAGATACCACAAAATCGCACTATTTCTAATTTGATGTTTATTTTTTCAAACTTTTGCGACGGGCATGCCCCCTCTCCCCTCATAGGCCCTTGCTGTTGAATGGTTTCTTGGAAATCGGTACACCCCCCTTAATTTATTTCTGGATACGCCACTGGCCAACTCGGATTTGTTTTTGTTTTTGGAAATAATTTGTTTTTTTGTGTTATTTTTTTGCTGGACATGTTTCAAAAAAAAATTAAACAGTTGACAGAGGGGTGAGTGGGTGGGGTCTGGCCAATCCGAGTTTTTCTCGGATTTTTTTGATTTTTTTCAACTAGACAAGACCCCTAAATGAGTAAGAATCTAAGGCAAATATGAGTATTTGGCGACCATCTTGAATTTTCGCAAATTAAAAAAAATCATCAGGCATGCCAACTTGGCATGCGGTTGCTTTGTGACCAGTATACCCCAATGGACAAAAAAACAAAAGCACACAAAAAAACCGTTGTATATGTATCGGTGCAAGGTTACGTCATTTTATCCAGACTATAATCTCACAGTACTTTTTGTGATTTGTAATAAACATTCAAGTAAGTATTTCTACAGTCACAACTGGCAAATATGAGTTACATGATGAAAATGAAACTTTTAACGTCTAATAACTGACATATGTGACGTTCTGGCCCTCATGCCAAAATATTTAAATTTGTTATAACTGCCATTTGTGACGTTACATATTCACAAGCCACTCATATGAAAAAGTTAACCTGAAATGTCTCATCTGTCAGTTCTGACTATTTGGCACTCATTTCGTTAAACATTAAAAAATATCAAGTGACAGATAGGACTATCTGCCTCTACACATTTATGAGTTCTGACGTTTTGGTTCCGATTTTTTCATCGAAAACAAGTTATGACCTTATGGAAAACCTCTATAACTTCAAAACTATTAGAGATAGGCAATTCATTTTTTCACACAAGAAGGGCAAGACTAAGGGGCGTGTTCTCGTCAAATAAAGCCAAAAGGTCACATCTGACAGTTATGACGTTATGGTTCTGGCAGGTCGATGTTCGCATTTCTAATTTTCGAAAGCAACTACATCGATTAGTGGAGTATGTTCCATCTGGCACTCCGAGGCCGACAGGCATGTACATCGATCATGAGATCATCCACAGTTACTCGTCATGCAGCCCCGAAGGGCCAATGCACAGGTCCACATCTTACTGTAGGGAGCGTTTGATATTCAATTCGAAATAAACATATGCAGTGTGTAGCGAGCCCCGCCTGAAAGAGGAGGTTTACCCAGTGTGCAGTGAGCCCCTCATCTCTCCTGAGAGAGGAGGTTCACCTAGTATGCAGTGGGCCCTTCATCCCTCTTGGGAGAGGAGGTTTACTCAGTGTGCAGTGAGCCCCTCATCCCTCCTGGGAAAGGAGGTTTACCTAGTGTGCAGTGGGCCCTTCATCCCTCCTGAGAAAGGAGGTTTACCTAGTAGGCCTATGCAGTGGGCCCTTCATCCCTCTTGGGAGAGGAGGTTTACCCAGGGTGCAGTGAGCCCCTCATCCCTCCTGAGAAAGGAGGTTTACCCAGTGTGCAGTGGGCCCTTAATTCATCTCTCTTGAGAGCGGAGGTTTACCTAGTGTGCAGTGGGCCCTTCATCACTCCTGAGAGAGGAGGTTTACCCAGTGTGCAGTGGGCCCTTCATCCCTCTTGAGAGAGGCGGTTTACTCAGTGTGCAGTGGGCCCTTCATTCCTCTTGAGAGAGGCGGTTTTCCCGGTGTGCAGTGGGCCCCTCATCCCTCCTGAGAGAGGAGGTTTACCCAGTATGCAGTGGGCCCTTCATCCCTCTTGAGAGAGGAGGTTTACCCAGTGTGCAGTGGGCCCATCCTCCCTCTTGAGAGAGGCGGTTTATTCCTACTGTGCAGTGGGCCCTTTATTCCTCTTGAGAGAGGAGGTTTGCCCAGTGTGCAGTGGGCCCTTCATCACTCCTGAGAGAGGAGGTTTACCCAGTGTGCAGTGGGCCCCTTCCCCCTTTTGAGAGAGGAGGTTTACCTAGTGTGCAGTGGGCCCTTTATCCCTCTTGAGAGAGGAGGTTTACCGAGTGTGCAGTTGGCCCCTCATCCCTCCTGAGAGATGAGGTTTACCCAGTGTGCAGTGGGCCCCTCATCCCTCTTAAGAGATGAGGTTTACCTGATGTACAGTGGGCCTCTCATTCCTACTAAGAGATGAGGTTTACCAAGTGTGCAGATGAAGTTTATCGATTTTGCAGTGTGCCTCTCATCCCTGACTCTGCCCGATACTAAGATGAGGTTTACCAAGTGTGTAGTGGGCCCCTCATCCCTCCTGAGAGATGAGGTTTATCAATTGTGCAGTGAGCCCCTCATCCCTGACAGGCGCGTAGCCAGCCGTACGCCAGTACGCACGTGCGTACACATTGTACGGGAGAGTAAAAAAAAAAATATGACCCATCAAAAAAAGAAGCAACAAGTTAGCAGTCTAGCCTAGTCTACATGTACATGTGCACTTAGCAATCTATTCTTTATGTGGTGTTGCATAAAACGCCGGAAAAGTAAGATACAAATGCAATAGGCCTAAATGTTTCTCTTTTCAATGACAGTCACAAATTCACGACATGTATGACTATAGTGCCGCTAAACTTGCCGTGGACGAGCTCACACTGTAAACAGGTAAAGATGTGGGACCGTGGATTACTAGAGTCTACATTCGTTTTACTCGGGGAAATCAATTTTTTTCAACCAGGCAGTCAATGAGATCGATATCCACCCCAAGGTGGAAAAATGCTAATAACATTTTACTGTTTTTTTTTACAAATGAACTGAGCGTACGATGTATACAAAATAACCTTTTATTAACCTGATTAATCGAGGCAAGTCTTAGATATGAGCGTGCAGAGAAATGTCCCACTTTTTTACCCTTGAGTGGGCATTATATTCTGTGGCAGTTCTGTTTCAACAACGTTATGGGGCTAATTCTAAACGATCTATTTTTGTACCTGCACTGCACTGTGTTAAACAAATGATAGGCTGCACAATGACATGTATACATGCATAAATCCCATGCTACACTGACTAGCTTCTCAGACGTGAAGACACTGGTGACAAGAGTGAAATACAATGCAGGCATTCAACCAATGTTATACTAATGTTGGTTCATTGTCCACGACACTGGCCCAACATTAAAACAATTTTGTTTCAACATCTCATGTTTGCTCAGGGCTGATTTATGCCTATCATAGCGAATCATGTAACCAGGTAATAATGATCAAATAACGTTTTTGTATAGTGTATATATAGTGTATATATAGTGTATAGTTTCGTTTTCGTGTAATGTTATCGGTTTTGTATACTGTCTGGCAGCTGGCATAGTAATAAAAATCATGGATATAGATCTGTATGCCTAAAAATAATAGTTATTTCATCTTTTAACCCCTCCACATACTCTAGCCTCTAATTATGTATGACTAAAAAAAATTGAGGGCCATTAATTTTTTATTTACAACATGTCCTTCAGACAATTATTTATTTCATGAAAATTCAATTTCAAAATATTTACTTTAAAAACACTCCACCCCCCACCCCCTGTCGATTGAGTGGTGGCCCCCTTATGACCAATCACATAATGTCCAGCTTAGCTATTATTCGTGCACACAAAGACACTACGTAGACTACATAGTCAAATGCTGGATCCGCCATGTCTGTTTTTTAAAAAAGTTGAGGCTATCTATGGATAATCGTACTTGACCGAAAATAATCAGTAGATTTCAATATGTAATCACTGGGTAAAATGATTTAAATTATATTATAACTTGATATAATTCAATTTTTAATTTTGTTGCTGTATTCAATTTTGAAATTTTACAAAAAATATTAAAAAAACTCAAAATTTATAAATCAATATCTTTACCGAAAATACCATCAGCTGCCACCATTTGCGATCTTTTTTTCAAATTTTCCTCGGGGGAGGCCCCCCGGACCACCCACCGTGTCCGCTGGGCTTCGCGCAGCGGGTATGGGGGTTCCCCCCATAAAATAGCATCCATGAATTAGAGAAAATCCACTCCCTCCCCGTTTCGGAAAAGCTCTGTAAATCCGTACCCCTAGTGTTGTGCGTACACATGTTCATAACCCTGGCTACGCCCCTGCCTGACTCTGCCTGATAGATGAGATTTACCAAATGTGCAGTGGGCCCCTCATCCCTGACTCTGCCTCAAAGATAGGCTTACCCAATAACCCAGTGTGCAGTGGGTCCCTCATCTCTAGCTTGTCCTGAAAGATGAGGTTTACCCAGTGTGCAACCATCCCCTCATCCCTCCTGAGAGATAAGGTTTACCTAGTGTGCAGTGGGCCCCTCATCCCTCCTAAGGGATTAGGTTTACCTAGTGTGTAGTGGACCTCTCATCCCTCCTGAGAGATAAAGTTTATCGATTGTGTAGTGAGCCCCTCATCCCTGCCTACGCCTGATAGATAAAGTTTACCTAGAGTCCAGTGAGCCCCTTATCCCTCCTGAGAGATGAGGTTTACCTAGTGTGCAGTGAGCCGCTCATCCCTAACACTGCCTGAGAGATGAGGTTTACCCAGTGTGCAGTGGGCCCCTGATCCCTGACTAGCCCTGAAAGATGAGGTTTACCCAGTGTGCAACCAGCCCCTCATTCATCCTAAGGATGAGGTTTAGCCGGTGTGCAGTGGGCCTCTCATTCCTCCTAATAGTTGAGGTTACCTAGCGTGTAGTGGGCCCCTCATCCCTTCTGAGAGATAAGTTTTAGTCAGTGTGCAGCGAGCCCTCATCCATCCTGAAGATGAGATTTAGCCGGCAGTGTGCAGTAAGCCCCTCATCCATAACTGGGCCTGAAAGATGAGGTTCACCCAGTGTGTAGCGAGCCTTTCACTCTCTCAGGGTGAAGTTTACAGTGTGTAGTGAGGCCTCATCCCCAAGAGATGAGATTATCAGATTTTCCCTATATTAACATTCTGATGTCTAGAATATCACATATCTTATGTATTAGCACTCTCCATTCTAGAGTATCACGTGTATTAACTCTCTGGAGTTTAGAGTATGACATGTCTCATGTGTCAACCCTCTGTGGACTAGACTACCATATATTCTCTACGGTAACCTTCTGATGCCTAGAGGTTCACATATCTTATTTATTAGGCCTCTGTGGACTAGAGTATCACACGTATTAACCCTCTTTGTTCTAGAGTATCACGTTTCTAATGTGTTAACCCTCTGTGGACTACACTATCATGTTTATCTTATTTTAACCTACTGATGCCTAGAGCATCATAAAAGGTATTGATTAACCTTCTATAGGCTACAGTTTGACATGTATTAACCCTCTGAGGCCCAGAGAGTAGATAGTACCACGTTTCTCTAATATAAACCCTATGTGGACTAGATTATTAAATTTCTTCTATATTAACCTTTTGATGTCTAGAGTATCACATTTCTTATTTATCAACCCTCTGTTGACTAGACTATCTCAAGTATTAACCCTCTGTGGTCTCGAGTATTACGTTTCTAATATATTCATCCTACGTGGACTACACTATCATGTTTAGCTTATTTTAACCTACTGATGCCTAGTTCATCACATATGTTCTTTATTAACCCTCTATAGGCTGGAGTATTGCGTGTAATAACCCTCTGAGGTCCAGAGAGTCGATAGTATCACGTGTCTCAAATATTAACCCTCTGTATACTAGACTATCAAATCGCTTCTATATTCACCTTTTTTTTGGGGGGGGTATCACATGTCTTATTTATTAACCCTCTGTTGACTTTCGCAAGTATAAACCCTCTAGAGTATCACGTTTCTTATGTCTTAACCCTCTGTGGACTACACTATCATGTTTATCTTTTTTAACCTACTCATGCCTAGAGCTTCATTTTATTTCTTAACCCTCCATAGGCTAGAGTTTGACATGTATTAACCCTCCGAGGTCCAGAGGGTCGATAGTATCACGTGTGTCTCGTATATTACTGCGCTGTGGACTAGATCACCATATTTCTTCTATATTTACCTTGTCATACCTAGAGTATCATATGTTTTATTTATTAACCCTTTCCGGACTAGAGGAACACATGTATCAATCCTCTGGGGTCTCTGGTATCACGTGTCTCAACTATTAATCTTCTGTGACTAGACTATTATATTTATCTAATGCTAACCTTCTGTTGCCTAGAGTATTACATGTATTCTGTATTAAAGCCGACACAATCAGGCTAAAATCATCAAAAAATCAATAATTTTATTTTGGCTTCTTAATATACTTCCTTCATATGTGAACATGTCCATAGACTAGAATTACGGACGTCTTTTAAATTTTGGGTTGCTGTGGCAACGTAGCAAGGTTGCGGAAAACCCCGTTTATCAGTTATTTCTGTATTTCTTAATTTAAACATGCATGTCTGAAATTAAATTGCGTATTTATTTCTCGCCTAACTGGTAAATGCGCAACACAAAATTTTAAAAAAACATACGCAATACTAGTCTATGGACATGCTCACATATTGTGGCCATATCAGGAAGCCGAAATAAAATTAAGGATTTTTTATGATTTTAGCCTGATTGCGTCGCTTTAACTTCTGGTGGCTTGAGTATGAACTTGCTCCCATATTAACCATGTTAACCATCTGGCGCTACACTGGCATGTGTATGATATATTTTCTTCTGCAGCTAGACCCAGCAAATGCTACAAATTGAAATATTTTCTATACAGATGAATTTTAAAAGCAGATATTTACGAAACTTTGGCCTAACGCTATCTACCCTAGAAAAGCTAGGCGGATAAATGGGAGTTAGAGAGAAAATTAGCAAAATACTTTGATAGTAATCAAAGTTTTAAAGATCATTGTTTTATTATTGTGTTATTATTGCACACTGGAAAAACTTTATCTCTTAGGAGGAATGAGAGGCTGGTTGCACACTGGTGAGCCTCATCTCAGGGAGAAGTAGGGGCTGTAGCGTGGGCTGGTTGCAGATTGGGTGAACTTCATTTCTCAGGCAGAGTCAGGGATGAGGTGCCCACTGCACACTAGGTAAACCTCATCTCTCAGGAGGGATAAGGGGCCAATGCACACTAGGTAAACCTCAACACTCAGGAGGTATGAGGGGCCAGCTCCACACTAGGACTTGTAAACCTTATCTCTTGGAAGGGATGAGGGGCCCACTGCACAGAAGGTAAACTTCATCTCTCAGGGGGAGGGGGCTCATTGTACACTGGCTAAACCTAATCCTTAGAAGGGGCTGGTTGCACACTGGTAAACTTCATCTCTCAGGGTTGAGGGGCCCACTGCACACTGGGTAAACATCATCTCTGATGCAGTGTCAAGAATGAGGGGCTGACTGCACACTATGTAAACCTCATATATTAGAAGGGGTGAGGTGTCCATTCCACACTGACTAAACCTCATCCTTACCGTATCCCCGCGCATAAACGTGCATGCACTTATAAGTGAAATTCGAATGTCATTTTTCAAAAATATTCTTGTTCGTTTATAAATGCATGGACTTATATTCGAATACCAAGTGCATTCACTTATATTCGAAAATTACTACGCGTACCACGGTGTAACTCAAGACATATAATTCAGCTGAGAATGATAATAATATGACTATATTGACTTATAGACTATTACTAGTTAATGCCCATAATATTTTTTTTTTTAAATGTTGATCGTAAATACAAACTACAATATTATTTTTTATTATTTATCAACGGGTAGATATTAGGAGAGAATTGCCCCATAATACAGATATGCGCCAACAGTTCAAGGTGTCAAAGCGATAGGGTATGGGTGTGACAGCTGAAAAGTGGGGACAAATGAGGTGTGATATAACAGTTCAGGTAGTGTCAACACCTATTGGCTGGAGTCACTCCTGCAAGGTAACTTCAAAGTAACTATCCCAATGATTACTAGCGTTAGCTCAGTTTACTTTGGATTGGAATAAATCAAATAATTACGATTTTAACGAATTGGAATAAATTTAAAATTATCTTTATATTCGAATATAAGTGCATGCACTTATTTTCGAAAACTAAGTGCATTTTCGAATATAAGTACATGCGCGGGGATACGATAATTAAGATGGATGAGGAGCTGGTTGTATACCACATATTTTAGGCCCAGTTTGGGACGAGGGGCCCACTGGGTAAACCTCATCTCTCAAAGATGAGAAGACGGGGCTTGTTACACACTGAATATGTTCATTTCGAATTAACTATTAAATGCTTCTGCACTAAGGCCTGGGCCTGTGCATGGGCCTCGAGGGTCCGTATGACGAGTGACTGTGGATGATCTCTCGATCGATGTACATGCCTGTCAACTCTTCTGATAATAACCAGGAATATGATAATTAAGTGTTTTTTTATGTGGATATTACATAATATTATCAAAACTAACCAAATACTAAGCGAGGTCAAGTATGTGTGTAGGCCTATTAAATAATCTATCCTATCCGATTATTATTCAGTCTACTCACATGTCAGTTATGATATAAAGTTGGTGGGTCGTTATACTTCACTGAATCAAAATATTTACCTTGCGATAGACCCATTCCTGTCGAAGTTGACCTAATTGCGCATGCCTGCCTTTGTAGTAGGCGCCCTAAATGTTTACTCAGCGAATCACAACGACCCACCTACATTATTCCCTCCACCCGTCTATTCCCAGCGAACACGACCAGTAGGCCTTTCTGCATCTGCAACGCCGAATATTAAAGTAGGCGAGTCGTCACTATTTACTGAACAGATGTCGTAGAACCACCCGCATGCGCAGTATGGTTCTAAGGTTGGGCCGTCAAGGTAAATATTATTGATAAGTGAGCGAAACTTCTCAGCTGGTTTAGTCTATAGCCTACTAGCTTTGACATACTGTCTTATAATTTTGGCCATTATACCGCTATGGTGGGGACGCTCGGAGCTTATATTTTACCGTGATATTTTCCCTAAATTATTCTCAACCGTTTCAGTGCGGGGACCGTCTATAGACGTAAATAACCCCCGCACTGAAAGAATCATCAAATTGTAATGACCATAGACCTATAACATAGATATTCAAATGAAGCAGAAAGAGCTAACTAAGCTATTTGTGAAGATTTCAAATTGGAACAACTCTTTGGTCTCCATGGTTGATACGCAAATATTTCAGCATTGTAAGTGTTTAACCATCTAGACATTAATGAATTCATATTTATTTTGCCAACGTTCTAAGGTATGTGGGCCATCAAAAGAGATTTTTTTTATTCAGTTAGTGAAACGTCTGACCTGTTTTCAACTAGGCAATGTTGATGGATTGAATCAGATTTTAGTCCTAAAGTATATTTTTTTTATACCACTCGATGGCGATGAATTTTTCCTGAGGTCACATAGTGAGCGCACGATATTACTGCAATACATGTTTCAAATTACTGTTATCATTATTACATTTAGTTGTAAACAAAAAAAAGACATATTTGTGAATTAATTTATACTATTCGCCTTCTGCTTTATGAGTAGGCCCATGGTTTATCCTTCTCCAGTCTGTTAGTTTCTGGGAGTAGTAACAATCTGTTCAATTTGTCCTTGTATTAAAACTGATTAAGGCAAAGTGAACACTATTATCATCGGTTGTTTAAATTAAGTTATTATCGCCTTTATCCAAGGTACCATTTATGATTTACCAAAAAGTTTTAGAATAGCATTATGTTTATACTTATTTATAATAATATTTCAGGAACTATAGAATGTGAGGTGAATTTGTTTTTTTCCAAAAAGTCAAAAATACATTGTGAACGCTTAATCTCAAGTACCGCTAGTCCGTATTCCTCATACTTTTGTATGTAGGCACTTACCTGCCTGAGTACGAAATGAAAAGGTTTTGGTCATAGCGCAATGATTTGTAGTGATTGTCAATAAAATACTTGGCAGAGATGCATTCATTTTCGCCTCATAGCGAAAACACATCTTATTTTCCTAAGAACAAGGGCTCAGGGGCACATATTTTCTGTATTTCCCTTCTGTGTACATTTACTAGTATTCTATTGGGTGGCGAAAAGTGTAGGGGGTAGGCCTACTATCCTGTTTAATTAATACAAATGGAAGTATTAGAATTTAGTGCTTTGTTTACAATTGTCCCGGAACGATATTATGGTAGTTGATATAGCTACTAGAGAATTTGATACTGTACAGACAAGAAGTAGGTAATCCTTTTGTGGATAACTTTTGTGTTACTCTGCGACCGTGTGAACACATTCAATTATAAAGTTAATATGAGATAATAATAATTACAAATGTTGCAATTGCATTTATTAATTTTTAAACAAGGAGAAAATCATATCACACATAGAATAATGTAGATCTTGTTTATTTTTCTTATAGAGATAAAACAAAAATAGCCAGTGACTTTGAGTGTTCATATAGAGTGTCCATATATATTCTTCTAAAACCACTGGTGTCTCGCTGAAAATAAAATAATGAGTGGATCAATGAAACATAATTATTTTTTTATTATGTTCTATTCGTGGTGATTAAATTCGAAATTTGCATTTAATATGTTGATAATTTTTTTTACAATATAATAACTACAAGAACTTGAATATTTGTTGGGTAACACATAAATTAGGTAGATAGTCATACCTACAATTATCTCCCATACACTACTGTATCATCTGTACACGGGACAATCGTGTCTCCAAGTGAATGATCTAAAAATTGTATCGCTGTACCTTTATCCTGTACAAAGAAAACAAAAACAAATATCACTATAGCACAATTTAATCATTACGAGAACGAAATTCTGCTACGTAGGTGTACTGTGTAGCAACAACGATTTATGTTCTAGCGCTCATAGCGAGCATTTTGCACCAGATACACTGTAGATTAACTTGATCAGACATGTTGAAATAACCCTGCTGCTTTTCTGTGGTTTAAATAAGAAAGGTTGGAATAGTTATTTAACCCAATGGATTTGGTGTGGATTAAGTACAAAAATATTTCTATAACCAGCTGTTTTTCCTGTAGGCTAAATAAGGTTTAAATAGTTTAATAGCCCAGGTGATTTTCTGTGGGTTAAATAAGAAGGTTGGGATAGTTATCCAGCCCGGTGTATTTGTTGTGGAATAAATATGAAGATTGGAAAATCGTTCTGAAACCCAGCTGTTTTTCTGTGTGTTGAATAAGAAGGTTTTAAAATTATAAAACCCAGGTGCATTGTAGTGGATTAAATAAGGTTAAACTATGTCTGGATGCTTTATTATGTGTAGGCATAAAGAAGAGTGAATTGTTGTTTAGCCCGGGTTGTTTTCTGTGGGCTAAATAAATATGTCGGTTGAAAAGCTATAAAACCTAGTTGTATTGTTTGGGTTAAATAGATTTTCTGTGGTCTGGAAGCTACAAAGGTTGAAATAAGTATATACAATGTAGTCTGGGTTATTAATTGCGGGTTAAATAAGAAGGTTGGAATTGTTATTTAGCCTGGGTTGTTTGATGTGGAAATAGTTATTTAGCCTGGATGCTTTGTTGTGGGTTGGATAAGGACATAGGTTGACATAGTTATTTATTCACGGTGATTTGATGTGGGTTAAAGACGAAGATTGAAATAGTTCTATAACCCACTTGTTTTATGTGGGTTATATAAGAAGGTTTGTATTGTTATTTAGCCCGGGATGTTTTTTGTGGGTTAAATATGTCGATTGAAAAGTTATAGGCCTAAAAACTACTTGCTTTTATTTGGGGTGAATCAAAGGGTCAAATAGTTAAATAACCCAGCAGGTGATTTTCTGTGGGCTAAATAAGAAGGTTGGGATAGTTATCTAACCCGGTGGATTTGGTGTGGATAAAATATCAAGGTTGAGAGAGTCCCATATTACCCAGCTGCTTTTCTGTGGGTTAAATGGAAATGTTGTAAATGTTTATAACCCAGATGCTTTGTTGTGGGCTAAATACGAAGGTTGAAATAGGTATATAGTCTGGGTTATTAATTGCGGGTTAAATAAGAAGGTTGGAATTGTTACTTAGTCCGGGTTGTTTGATGTGGAAATAGTTATTTATCCTGTATGTTTTGTTGTGTATTAAATAAGTACATAGGTTGGCATAGTTATTTATTCACGGAGATTTGATGTGGGTTGAAGACGAAGATTGAAATAGCTCCATAACCCACTTGTTTTATGTGGGTTATATAAGAAGGTTTGTATTGTTACTTAGCCCGGGATATTTCTGTGGGTTAAACATGTCGGTTGAAAAGATATAAAACCTACTACCTTTTATTTGGGTTAAATAGAAGGTTCAAATAGTTAAATAGCCCAGTAGGTGATTTTCTGTGGGCTAAATAAGAAGGTTGGGATAGTTATCTAACCCGGTGAATTTGGTGTGGATAAAATATCAAGGTTGAGATAGTTCCATATTAGCAGCTGCTTTTCGGTGGGTTAAATGGGAATGTTGTAAACGTTTATAACATTGTGAGAAATGTTTTTATCTGGTTATCATGGGAACAAAAATTTCAGGGTAGCAAATTATTTTTGAAAATGGGGTGTACATGTGAACTGGTACTCTTAATGTTACCATAAATGAACATTTGTGTAAATATAATGTGACGAAATCGGTGACGTTCATCACAGAAACGCCCCATTTATACAATTGTTATCCCCATTTAGCGAGAAATAGAAATATATCAAATAAAAAAAAAAATTAGAACATGTTTAAAACTAAAAAAAAATCAAATTTAAACAGTTTTAATATGTAGAGTAACACAAATAGAACATATTATTTTTTCAATCTGGGTACTTTTAAATATGTCGGTTGAAAAGTTATAGGCCTAAAACCTACTTGCTTTATTTGAGGTGAATAGAAGGTTCAAATAGTTAAATAGCCCAGTAGGTGATTTATTGTGGGCTAAATAAGAAGGTTGGGATAGTTACCTAACCCGGTGGATTTGGTGTGGATAAAATAGCAAGGTTGAGATGGGTATATATTACCCAGCTGCTTTTCTGCGGGTTAAATGGGAATGTTGTAAATGCTTTGTTGTGGGCTAAATACGAAGGTTGAAATAGGAATTTAACTCGGGTAATTGATTGCGGGTTAAATAAGAAAGTTGAAATTGTTATTTAGCCCTGGTTGTTTGGTGTGGAAATAGTTATTTAGCCTGTATGTTTTTTTGTTGTGTATTAAGTAAGTAGGCCTACATAGGTTGACATAGTTACTTATCCCCGGTGATTTGAGGTGAGTTGAAGACAAAGATTGAAATAGCTCTATAACCCACTTGTTTTATGTGGGTTATATAAGAAGCCTTACGGTTTGTATTGTTACTTAGCCCGGGATGTTTCTGTGGGTTAAATATGTCGGATGAAAAGATATAAAACCTACTACCTTTTATTTGGGTTAAATAGAAGGTTCAAGTAGTTAAATAGCCCAGTATGTGATTTTCTGTGGGCTAAATAAGAAGGTTGGGATAATTATCTAGCCCGGTAGATTTTTTGTGGATGAAATATGAAGGTTGAGATAGTTGTATATTACCCAGCTGTTTTTCTGTGGGTTAAATAAGAAGGCTGTAAATGTTTATAACCCAGATGCTTTGTTGTGGGCTAAATACGAAGGTTGAAATAGGTATATAGTCTGGATTCTTAATTGCGGGTTAAATAAGAAGGTTGGAATCGTTATTTAGCCCAGGTTGTTTGATGTGGAAATAGCAATTAGCCTGGATGCTATGTTGTGGGTTAAATAAGTAGGGCCACATATTATTCCAGGAGATTTTATGAAATAGCTTTATGACCCACTTGTTTTTATGTGGGTTTTATCAGAAAGTTTTTACTGTTATTTAGCCCAGGTTGTTTTTCAGGATTTGAAAAAAACGTGGGGGGGGGGGGGGCTTGGTGCCGGCCCTCAAGTTTTTTGTTGTTATGCTAAGGCCAATTTAGGTCGCTTTTTAAAATAATGTGTCGAAAAAAACGGGGCCGCCCCCCCTCCCCCGCCTGGACCTGCGGCCGACATTCCCCGTCATCAAGTTGACTATAGATTTACCCAATGTTGGTTTAATGCTGGCCCAGTGTCGTAGACGGTGGACCAACAATAAAGTAACCTTGGGTAAATGTCTCAGATACTAAGCAATGTAAAATGCACAGCGGGCGTCGTAATCAAACCTGTTGCGACTACTGTTTGTATGGAAATTTAGCATAAATCAAATGCGGCCACGGACGATAATACGTGTAGATGCCAATTCACATATATTTGGTAGTAATCTAGCTTTCATATCTTTTGTAAATGTTGCAAGCGATAATAGTTGTCAGGAGTCAGGGATATATTTACATTTGTACAAGTTTATTTTTACGCGGCATAACTTACCTGTTCATTTTGATAAGGTCTTGGTGTAGGCTATTCAGTTCCGTGAATGAGCGCCAAAAACAAACATTGACAGCAGGGCATTGAAAGAACGATTTTGATTGGTTGTCATTGTCGGTTTAAATAAGGATCTTAGTCTGCTTGCACACCCCGTGACGGGGTAAATAGACACTTCCTTTTTATTTTCGCTTTTTAATATGGCCATATGATGCAAACATATACATAGACTAGAACTGCAATTTTGTTCAATTTTTTGTGTAGCGCATTTACCAGTTAAGCGAGATATAAATGAAAAAGAAATGATTCGGGCTTTAGGCCACTTTTGTGCACACATAGGCTAAATTGGGCCAGGATAACCTCCTGAGGATGGTTAGATGAGTGAGATGACACTGCCCTACAGACACATGATTCGAAATACGAGCCCTGGCGGTCTGAGGCAAGCGAGATATAAAAGACAAAGTTTCCGCTTTCTTATTTCGGACACGCATATCCAAAATAAGAAGTACGGGAATTTCGTCTTTATATCTCTCTTAACCGGTAAATGCGCAACACAATTTTTTTAACTTTTGCAGTTCTGGTCTATGGACATGTTTACATCATATGGTCATATTAAGAAGCCAACATAAAAATAATGATTTTTGGAGCCTGAGTTTAGCCTGATTGTGTCGCTTTAGCGGCACTTAACCTTCACATGATGATGTACACTTGGCCCTTCTGCACAGAATAATGTTAACCGTTGTGCTGCTGGAGCCGGATATATCCGGTTTCGAGTAAGTTTCACAGGAAATAAAGTGACACTGAAAGCCACAAAATAGTTTGTGATAGATGCTCAGTTAATCAAAATGTTAATTTTTACACATGTTTATTTTTCATAAATAGTTATATTTTTTGTCATTTGAAGCTGGAAATTGCGTTAGCAATTCCAGCTTCAAATAACGAAAAATACAAATGAAACAATTCAGCAGGACAAGCGTTAAGTCATGCTTTTTGTCCTATTATATTTTGTACATCTACAAAACTGTTTTCAATCAACTGTTGTTGTATCATTACGATGCGACATCAAAATATTGACATACGTATTATTGTAAAAGGTCAAAGGCTAAAATACTAGTATTGGTCAATATTGGATTATAATAGGAGCCACGCGCTGAAAGTTTTAACCCTTTGACTTCCAGGCCGGGGTGCATGCCAGGATCCAGATATACTGGTGTACGAGTTATATTTTTCGACATTTGAAGCTGGAATTGCTGACGCAATTTCCAGCTTCAAATGACGAAAAATACATAAATGTAGTATATATTTGACGAAAATTTGTGTCATTTTATGGTTACGTTCATTGACGAATGACGACGGAAATTTCCGTCATGTATGGTAGTGAAAAGGTTAATCATATCCCAGCAAACACGAGACGACGACCCATTGCGCTGTCGTACTGTTGGGCCAGCGTCGTCAGTAAACCAACGCTGTGCCGACGTCTCGTGTTTGCTGGAATGTATGGTAAGGCCAAAACAAAAAAATTGTTTGCTTCTGGTAACCCGACCGACCCTAATTTTAGGTGTCGACCCTAGTTTTTTTTCAAGATCTGCCGACCCTAATTCTTTTTATCAATAAATAACAGAGCTAAATTATTTTTTTTAGCAATCTGATCGGCGCACAGTAGGAAAAACGGTACTGTTTATGCAGAATTTTTTATTATTTTGCTTTGCTGCTTAAAAATAACAAATAAGTGCATCACACAATAGGGTGTAGCAAAAAAAAGAAAAAAAATCCGACCTACCTACCCTATTTCTGAAAAGTCCGTTACCGGAAACATACAATTATTTATTTTTAGGCCTAACAAGATCGATCACTTCTAGTCGGTTTGTTGTTGCAATCGATATTATAATGTGTGCACCAGCTGCGAAACTCCCCTGATTATGCAGACATACAGAATGCTAAATAACTGGACACAAGGTGGTGTTTGAAAAAGTCGACGTTTATTAGCCTTTAACCCTTAGAGCGCTGAATTCATTTTGTAAAAATCCTGGTGGCCAAAGGGTTTATTTTATTTTGAAATTATCATAAATGCCCTAGTTAGCTTTTCCGATTCATTTGAATACCTATGTAATTGGTCTGCGTTTATTATAAATATTTTTACTCCTACAGTGCGGGGATTGACTTTAGACGTCAGAATCTGACGTCTACAGACGTCAGATTCTGTCGTCTAAAGCCGATCACCGCGTTGTAAGTTTAAAACCCTACATTACCAATTTTAATTTCCACCCATTTGAAGTTGTGTCTCGCTACCGCGACCGCCCAACTTTAAGTGGGTGTGAATTACTCATATTTGTTTAATTTGATACCAAACATTTGCGAATTCTGATATTCAAACACATATTTCGCACCTAATAACTGTGATTTAGCCAGGGGATAAAACATATTAAAAACTACTTTAAGGAGTGTTAAATGTTGAAACAACGGTGTGCGGCTAATACGATGGTACGCTGCTTTGATCTATTTTTAAATTTACATACACCATGTATATGTTTATGTAATGTTTGTTTAGACTAAGACTAACTGAGAAAAAACTCTTTATTTTTTACTTGTGTTGTACAGGCATATAAATACGTGTCTTCAAGTCTAAAAAGAGAAAATCTATTAAAATTATTTTCAAGGATAATATAGGCCTACCATATGTTGCGGAACCACTCATTGATAGCCCCTTTGACAGTCAGGTTATTGGTATTTTAATGATCGTTCAATACCCTACCTAGTATAGCACTGCTACAGCATCTCAGATGACCGTGGGTGGCTGAAAATATGACAAGACATCGAGAACAGCAGACTTAAGCCCGAAATCGTGGATATTTATCAAATAAGCTGGCTTAAGACTGAATTCGTGGATATTTGTGTTTTTATTCTACAGGCAAGAATTCTATTTCGTCATTATGTGTGGTAGAGTGATCATGAAATCATTTCTTATCTTTCTCAATATATCTTTCTTTGTGAGTATATTAATCTTCCTCTTTATTAAAGGTTACCATGTTATAAATTTCATATCGTTTTTGAAACAATTAAATGAATATAATTGTTGATAATTTTAACAGTTATATACTTATAATTGTTTATGAACTATACTACACATCTTATGTGTAGTATCTAATAAATAATAATGATAATATGTTTATAGCTGCCAATATGCATGGATCTGTTTCTCTGTCTGGCTATAGTAATACAGATCACTAGTAATATACAAGTAATTTAGTTCCTAAACTTATCGTCAATTATTTACTTCTCGAAGTCGCTGCTAAACTGAGTCTTGATACACAGGTTAAAAATCACCTAATAAAATTATTTGAATGTAGTTGTTTTTCAAACTAGTGTGGGCAACATATGGTTGTGGTCTGACATAATAATATTACATAGCATACATTTTACCAAGGAATCCTTGCTATTACACAGCTCAGACCAATCTGGCTGAACCATGTAAAATAGCCCTGTTGCATAGGCCATATAATTACTTTGTTATCTTTGGGAATAATAATTTCAATATTCCATATCTTAGATACAGCTGTGCTGAGTTTGCGTAAAAGTCCGACAACAGGAAAAATTATACCAACATGGCTGCAACATTTAACCCTTTCAGTGCGGGGACCGTCTTTATACGCCAGAATCTGACGTCTGTGGACGTCAGATGCTGACGTATGAAGACGTATGAAGAAGTCCCCTCACTGAAAGAAATAACATATTTATAATGGCCGTAGACCCATCACATAGGTATTCAATTTAATAATGCAGAAAAACCTAGCTAAGACATTTATGATGATTTAAAATTGAATAAACCCCTTCGATCTCCGTGGTTTACACAAAAATATTTCAGCGCTTTAAGAGTTAAGATATTATTGTGGGCCAATCTGTCATTTTGACTCAGCATTATCATAAATATGACGGCTGTAGACGTCGGATTGATTCTGACTTATAAAGACGGTCCCCTCACTGAAAGAATTAACATATTTATAATGGCCGTAGACCAGTAACATATGTATTAAAATAAAGCAGAAGGACTTAACTAAGGCTTTTATGATGGTTTCAATTTGTAAAAACGCTTTGATATTCATGGTTTATGCAGAAATATAAAAGAGATGCCAGTGTTTTGTTTTTATAAATATGTTTCTGTCATTATGTTACAGATCAGTGGAGCGGTGCTGCTTATGGTGGGCTCTCTCGTCAAACTACACCAGCAAGGATCTCTGGGTTCGATTCCTGTAGTCTCGTCACTCACAGACATTTTGAAGGTACGTGCTCAGCCAAAGGCAGTATCTGCTGATGTAGGTAGAAACTGGCTTCGCACGACATATCGTCGCCTCGGAGCTAAAGGATCCTATCTGCCACTCTAACGAGTGTCAGATAGGATCCTTTAGCTCCGAGGCGACGATATATAGAGTTTGCATTATAACCTTCAACAATTGGACAGACGGTGACTACCCAACAAATACGAGCCAGCGTCGTAGACGATGGGCCAACCTTGAATCAACAATGGCTAAATGTCTCGTGTTTGCTGGGTAAGCATAGTCGAGATGGCCATCTTGACCAATTAAAAGCCTGCGCTATATCGTAACTTGTACGAGAATACGTGTCCTGTTTAGGTCTCGCTATTCATATTACAGTGAGTTATAATTAAACGTGATATTGCCATCAGGCAAACTAGATCGTGCGATACTAATGTTTTATATGTGCCTAAAATCAACAGATCTTCATTTAGGAGTGCATTACAAGTTAATGGGCCTATGATATTGAATAATCTTCCTATTCATATACGAAATTGTAACTCCATACAGAGGCTTTTAAAAATTTTTTTACTGCAGCAGAGTTAAAATACTTTGTTTTGATTAATATTGTTAAATGCATGATGTCTATATGTATATGTTATATTTGTATTTTATAGTAACGTCAATATTACCTTGTCTTTGGGGTACATCAGGGCAACTATGTAAAATAGCACCTTCTGCTAATCAGTTTTACCCTGAATAAATATATTTTATTATTACTATTATTATTATTAATTCCAGTTAGCAATTACATAATCAACAAATAGAGTGAGCCACAACACGGACATGAAAAGTGTTTCTAAATTTACCAGAATCATAATAATAAGTTGTTCAAGCAACGTTTAGGTTAACTATTCCGTACAATATTAACTAATATCAGCATGCTTTATAGTGAAAACCGTAGAATTGGACACAAATGTATCATGTGTGGTGACGTGATTTTACAGTAGCGGATTCAGTGGGGAAGGGGGGTCATGACAACACTTTTTTAAACTAAGCATCGATACAAATGCCTGAATATCGGTGTTTGACACCCATAAGTTACCAGGGTAGTGCCTGAGGCACTACCCTGGTAAATTATGAGTGTCAAGCGCCCAGAATTTATATATTATGTGAAAAGACTAAAAAAATAATTGATTGATCCCCTATTTTAAAATTCTCGATCCGCCCCTGCGTCGGTTATTTAATTTATATATAACCAGCCACGCGAAAAGAGCAGTGAGGTCCAAATTTTTATAAAATGATTTTTTGGGGTTGATTTGATAGTCGTGTCCTTTCTGTTTCTTTAACTGAAATTTTTTTTTTTGTAAATATTGCTAATTATTTTGTGAGATTTTGAATATTTTAAATGCATTTATGTAATCAGTATAACTAAATTTTAAATGACGTCATAATTTTAATTTTAATTTTAAATGATGTATCAGAGATAATATATATTAAGTCTATTATAGGTCTATATAATTTTTGGATGTACCTTCTCGCATGGCGGGTGACATATTCGTTTCTTCTTCAGGAGGCGTCAAAGTTTGTGGATGACAACCTACAATCAGATCTGGTTCTGTTGATCAGTAACAGCGCCTGGATTCTCATAGGAGTAGGTGCATTTGTGTTTGTTCTGGGATTTCTAGGAATGTGTGGAGCTTGCAGAGAAGAAAAGTGTTATCTTATGACGGTGCGTATAGTAAATTATAGTAGGGGCGAGTGAGGGAATTAACCTTTAAAGCCCTGAATTATTTTGTAAAAAAACACCGCAACCGAATGGGTTTTTCAATTTTAAATCATCATAAATGTCTTAGTTAAGTCTTTCCGATTCATTTGAATACCTATGTTATGGGTCTACGGTGCGGGAATCTACTTTAGTCGTCAGAATCTGACGTCTACAGACGTCAGATTCTGACGACTAAAGTCGATCCCCGCGCTGTAAGAGTTAAGGTCGCTATTTGTTAAATGTCTCGGCTACTCGTACAAATCATAAATGTTTTTCTTACGTATCAGAAATGGTAAAGTAGCATGACTTTGATATTAATGCAAATAAAGTCATCGTGAAAGTATGGCCATCAGAATACAGCGTGAAGCAGTGGCTCAGTTGGAAGAAAGCGTTGTACTTATATTCAGTAACTAGGGAAACCGCTGGGGTGATCAGAAAAGCTACACATTTGTAATTTTTTAATTAAAAAAATATGTAACTGTTTTTTATATCTTGTTTTTATAACGTCGAATTCACAACTGTTCATGTTTGAATGTTAAATTGATGTATTTTTAAATGTTAAATTGATGCATTTTTGACGTGTTTTTTTCATAACATTTATTGACATCAATTTGACATCAAATGAAGATCAAATACCCACTGTCAACACAGCTGTCGAATGTGTCAGGTGGTAGTTTAAATATGGTGGTCAGTTGCAGCAAAAACGGAAGTGTGTTAGTTGGAAAGTATCGCTATTGTTTAGCCACTCTATTCACTGTTACAGTACTCTTTCATTGTGTTTGGAATACTGACGATACAAATTGGATTTGCAATATTTGCTCTTGTGAATCGTACAACTGTGAGTATAACATTTTTCTTTAAACAGTTTGGGAAATATGCCACATAGGGTGAATATTATATGCAGATTTTTGTGTTTTAATATTCAAGTGAATACTTTAATTTAATTTACTGAATAATTTAAATACATGGTATTTACTCATGTACGTAAATACATAATTAATGTATTTACATATACATGTAAGTAAAAACCCAACTTTCATGAATTGTTTAGAGAACCGGGGTGGTTTGGAATACACGTAGCATTGATTTCTGAGAAGAAAGGCGTCACGCTGAACCCAAATTCAAAACACTCTATATCGTCGCCTCGGAGCTAAAGGATCCTATCTGACACTCGTTAGAGTGGCAGATAGGATCCTTTAGCTCCGAGGTGACGATATGTTTGCTCTCTTTTAAAAATATCCACCAGTCTCTGGGAAATGTCATATATTTATTCTCATTAGGTATACATTTCATACATGAATGCATGTTCGAAGATCATACAGACCTACAATTAATTCTGACATCTTTAGTTTTCAAGTGAAGTGGTTCAAAGTGTCAATAATGAACAATGTTTTATTAATATTTGAATATTTTTTTTAGCTGTATATATTTGTATAATTGGCTTAGCTGAATATATTATATAATTGTTATAGCTGGATATATTTGTATAATTATGTCAGCTGATAGCCTCATAATCTTGCGAATAAAGAATGCGCATTGCTATATTCAGGTAGATGATGATATTACAACAGTTCTGGACAGCTCACTCCACACATACAAAGGTAAGCTCTATACATGATGTCAATGTTTTATATTAACGCGAAAGTACACAATTTTAAACCTTACTAAATGATAACAGGTTCACTAGTATCAGTTTGCATGCACAAGTTCAAGAAAATCACTTCCTGGCATTGCACCAATAACCTATTTGTCTAATGGGTAAAACAAACCAGATCAAACAGAAAATTTCATGGCTATAGAATACAGCGAGTATAACATTTTCAATATTGTTGGGAGGTGAATAAAATCTTTCGCTCTTACTGCAAGCTTTATTAGATTTAAAATTATACAATTTCAAATATCAAAACAATATATTCTATGTGACACAACCCTAAATCAACATAATATAAATTATTATATCTAAATTAGTTACATGCTGTCCTTTTGGTGCAAATTGTCTGTCGTATCGAATGAAATGCTGACTTCACTATGGCCATAGCTTAGTTTCCACGTGACGATTAGTATTGTATTGAAATGTTTTGAAAATAATTTATTTTTTCCAGTTGATATATTGATGGTATAGATCAGTAAGTTGATATGTAAGTAAATTTGTTGGTTAGCAGTCAGTATACAGTCAAACCTGTCCATACCGGGAAGCCTTTGGGACGAGGTTTTATTCCGGTTTGGACAGGTTCCGGTTTGGAGAGGGCTTTTTAAAACTTGTATAGGGGCCTACAATTGACATGGGTTATAATTCAGGATGTGACGTCGGTAGGTCTACTAAGGATAGGTGGATGCAAATAAATTGATATAATAAAAGACGCATTTTTTAAAGATGTTTTATTATATTAAAATAAAAAGCATATAATAATGAATTCAATGTTTTTATATTTTACCCACCGTTAGTTATTTATTTATTGGGTCATTAAGTATCACAAACAGAATAAATTTATCCAAAAAACAGTTACACTTATGTGGGAGTTATTTATGTTTAATGCACTGTTATGTTTTATTAATCCTTTATGTTGTCAAAATATCTTACCAATCTAAAAAAAAGCGTTAACAGCTCCTCCAACGCGAAAAAGGTGTTACCAAAACTAACTTCGCACCTTCCCCCATTGCATACCCAGATAACAAGCAGGATGTTACGTCACCTTGCCGCCCCCTGTTTAACCCTTAGTGCACCGCATGCGATTTTTTAAAAAATCTTTAAAAAAATCGTTCCCGGTTTTGACAAGTGAAATACAATGCAATTTATGCACTTGGGGGGAAATAATGACTCCGGTATTCGGATTAGACAGATTCTGGAATAAACCACTTAACGCTTGAGCAATTTACATCTGGAGTTGTGTTATTTATTTCATTTAAGATCCCGAGATCCTGTACGTCTTATACACCTCAGATGTAGCACTTTTACGCAATAATAAATATGCTGTACATAATAGGGGTTAGTCCACGAGTTAGATATATCTTAAATCTACTGTACATAAATGTGGTTAGTCCAGAATTCAAATATATCTAAAATACATTCTACCCCCCCCCCCCAACATAAAAAATGACTTCCATAAAATATATTAGGATAAATGTATGTGGCCATGATAACCATTTAAACATTAGCTGGTCATTTTTATTGACGACGACCTACCATTGCACTGTACAACATGTCTGTATTGTCAAGTTTTTAAATAGTGTATACCTATGCTTTAAATTGTGTAAAACGACAACCTTATGTTGTAATCTGAATTGAGTGATATGTCTTTAAGGATGATGCTTCTTTTGTCTTGACAACCTGTAGAGTACTATAATTCATTCTGTGACCAGATCAATCTCTCCCTGTCGGCACTTCGGTCTCGTGGTGAGGCGCTGGTGACACATAAATAATAACTTTAAAAATGTTCAATTTGTAGGCATATATTACAGCGAGAAAAATAAGAAATTAACTTTGTCAGAAGATATAATTTCCTTTGCTTGGGATTCTCTCCAGATTCTAGTGAGTATTGTCTTCAACATTTTGCTTATAATTCCACTTAGCTTAGCCTTTGTCGGTATGTCGCCGTATCGCGTAAGTAAACTCGATGACAATATCATTAAAATTCCACTTACATCTCACTAGCTATTAACGGCATAAGAGCTAATATTGAACTTAGATTTTTCAAGTCAATTAAATTATGTTCAGCAATAATATACTGTTTACTTACTCCTACCCGCGACCTCCGACTTAACAGGCAAGCATGTGTCACCACTAAACCGTGCAGGTACCACTTAGCAGTGGCAGAATGAAGCAAATGTCTGGTGGAAACGATTAGCACTTAAATTATAGTTATTAATATTTATTTATATTTAAATTTATTTAATGACGATCATAATTGTGTTGTAGCTTGAGTGCTGTGGAGTACACAATAAGTCATCGTACAGAGAGCACACCACCTGGCGAGATATATATAACACATCCATCAAACCGGAAGTACCTCCATCTTGCTGCAGCTCACTAAAGATTGACTATTTCCCAGATGACCTTCACAATGTCAGTCAGTCTGAAATAGCAGAGTGTTTGTTTCATCCTGCTGCGGGGAATGTTCATATGGAAGTTAGTGATGCTCAATCCCTCTATAGCCGCCAGAATCTGACGTCTAAATTCGATCCGCGCATCAGTGCGGAGATCAAATTTATACGTCAGAATATGACATCTGAAGTCGATAACCGCATTGAAAGAATAAAATATTTAAAACCGCCGTAGACCCATAATATATGTATTCAAATGAAGCGGAAAGAAGTAACTAAGCCATTTATGATGATTTCAGCTCGATACAATTTATAGTTATACAGTTCAGAGTATACTTTCAAATACATAAATCATTTCATATAAGGTCTAGATCATTATTGTATTAGTATTTTCATTCACCTTAATAAAAGCCCTATATGGTATTTATTCATTGATCCCTTTCTGTAAGCGGCTTCCCAGCAGGCGATGTCATCTTTGTCTGATATCAAGTGTCCATAGCATATCAACTCATTCCAAGTCACCTTATTTGAACCACATCTCCACTTTGCTGTGCCGACGTCATTTTAACTAAGAAATAGGATTTTGTTTTGACGTCGCTTTTCGATAATCGTAACAACGTCAAAAATACAATCATTTATCAACTCAAGTGTAACGTAATTGAATACCATATATTCCTTACATCTTTCTCAACAAATATTATCAGATTATCTCCTATTATAGCCCAATTTTGGCGGGTGCAATGAATTCTAAGGTCGTAATTTCAAGGTCCCCACATTGCTAAATTCATTTTTTAACATGCAAGCTAGAATATAAGTGTCAATCATTACCAATAGTTAGCAGCTCCTAAAACGTGATTTTGGTGCTTAATAAAGATTATAGAGTACTTTATTTCTACATAGTGTAAACAAACTATTAGCATAAAACATTACAAAACAAATTATTATTATTATTTATTATTATTTTTATTATTTTTTAAATTATTGAATTATTTATTTATATATTTATTTATTAAATTATTTATTCATTTATTTTAAATTATTAAATTATTAATTGAATTTATTATTAAAAATGATGTGTACATGTGAGCTGGTACTTTAAACGTTACTGTAAATGTACGTTTGTGTAAATATAATGTGACCATGATGTGACGAAATCTGTGACGTTCATCACAGAAACGCCTATATTTACACAATTGCTATGCACATTTACCGAGAAATAGAAATATAAAAAACTGAGTTTAAACATGTTTAAAACTAAAAAAATCAAAGTTAGACTGTTTTATTATGTAGTGTAACACAAATAGAACATATAATTTTTTAATGTTGGTACCTTTGATGAAAACAAAGGGAGGATCTGTCAAGTGTGTTGACCTCAATAAGGCTAAAATATTTTTGTATAGGTCTAAACATTATACACACCATTCTGCACATTTTCCTCACATCGGTACAGTAATGCCAAGTTTATATAATACAATAATTTTGTATTAAAATTATGTATTTATTGTTTCATCAATTTTGTATTTTTAACCAGCTCGTTTTTCCTTATGCGTTCAAAGAATTGTTATTATTTAAATATATAAACAGTTCAGCATGTGTTGAATTGATCATGTTAACTTTAGTTGTACAAGTTTTGAAAACAAATCAACAATTGATTGATTGTGTCAATGGTAGTTAATTAATCTTAACACATATGCTCCTAGTACACTGAAATTAATATTGAATTGCTATAAAATGACAGGTAATTCAACTTTATTTTAAAAACGTCATGGGAAGCCAAACGGTTTAAGGTCACTCAGCTAACGTTCGCTGGCTATAGAAAGTGTTATTGTGGGATGTCTCATATTTTGGTATTTTCTGCGAAAAACAGTAAAACTTTTAATAGTTTTAACATTTATTAAAACTACAAAATACAATAATTTTGTATCTTTGTTGGCAAATTTCGTTGTTGTAATTCAAGTTTTAATTATACAAAAACACTAATTTGAAGCTTGGCGTAGGTGGGTCGTCGTGATTTGATTTACCTGTGGATGTCCGAGCTTGGTACACTCGGCTATGTCGTCTGCATGTAGGCCATTAGCTTTTCAATTAAAAGATATAACACAGCATTTATTTGCTATATATAATATTATCAATACAGATAATATAGAATGATAAGGTAACATAATAGGGCAGGAGACCATCGTTATGACTATTAAACTCGCTCACATGAGCATGACGTGGGTAATCTAAAACATTGCAGAGGACATTAATTACAACTAGTTTGGCAGTAACAATAAAACGAACACAAACTATGAACATAAAATAGCTTACATAAATTAGTAAAATAGTACATCATTTAACTGTAGAAGTGTGAATGAAATACCAGAAGGGGTAAAATTATTTATTGAGTTTTTGACATACAAAAAACAATTCATATTAGTTAGTGCTCCTAAAATCATAAGCCTACGTACCAAGACAATATTTGTTAACATACTGATAAAAATCTATAAAAGAATGAATTTAAGTTTTATTAGGAATGATACAGGGGAAATCGGTAATGTTTTTTTTCTGAACTATTGTTCTATTTTAGCGGTTAGAATATTATGACATTGCCGTGTGTGTGTTTTTATAAAGATATTTTCAATAATTTTTTCCCTATTATCTGTCACTTCCACTACATTATATGTTAAACGTGGGATTAGTATGGGACAAATAGGGACTCTTCACAGCAAAGGTTCTAGCGGTACACCGATTTCAATTGGAGACAGATTCGATCTAATTAAAAATTGATGTCTATGACTAAGATACGTTTGAAACTAAAACATATACTTCTCTTTGACACCATTATATTTCAATATATATACTGCAATTTCTTGATGTAGGGTATCTTTAGCTTTAGAAAAATCTAGAATATTACTAAGGGAGTTTCATCTTTACCCATTGAAATCAATAGTCTATCAATTAATTCTAAAGTAGCTGATTGAGTTGAAAGGCTAATATAACTAATTTCAATTGGGTTGAAATAAGGTTTCAATATTTGTAAATTCGACATTTAGAAAGTCGCAAGGACCTTACAATGATTTGGGTTGGAAAAACTTTAAAATTATGTTGATATGTCATTGAAAATAAGCATGAATGAGGTTAAAAATCGGTTAAAAAAACGGTTGAAATTACGATATCAGAGATTGAAATGAGGTTGGTAAAATTATCATTAATCCATCTTTAAAACAATCTTTTTTTCGAAGTCGATTCCGTCACCAGATGACGTTCATTCAACTTTTTTTGTCTGCTGGGCTCCCTCAAGGAATCAACTATGTAAACTTATGTTTTTCATTGCCAGGGCTGTTATGATAAACTGCTGAGTAAACTGAAAGACTATTCCCTGATTATTGGCGTCGTTATTTCTGCCGTGATTGTGATAGAGGTGAGAGCCTATAATAAAATAATCTGAAAACTGAATAATTATTCCTGTCATTTATCACAGGACTCACTACTTGATGTTAATTATATGATAACCATGATAATTATTCAAACATTAATGAAACATTTATCAAACATCTAATAAAGCCTTTTTTCGTTATTTTTCAAACAAATTACCGTTCTATATCTATGCCACTTCTGACTGCTGCTTCGAATGTTTCCTCCAATATTGGTGACCAACATTTGTCACGATAACAAACCATTTTTTTAAAGAAATTTCCTTGGAATCAACCTATACATTGCATAGATTTTTGGATTCAGTAAACAATTCGCATGGACTAAAACTCAATCTAAATTATCCGATATAGTTAAATTATGTCAATAATAAAATTGTACTGAAAAAAACTTTATCACAAGATGTTCAAGGACTAAAAGGACCCATGACATGTCACAGTATAACGTTAGAAGTAGCAGTGAAATAAATGTATTAACTGCTAACCATACAAATTTTTCTGAATATAATTTTATGGTATTTCACAATTTAAAAATTAATCACCATATTTTAATAAAAGAAAAATGAGTTAAATTATATACACAAACTCCCTTTGTAAACTACTATGAATCTCGGTGTTCCCTCTTAATATGTTATATTTTTCATGATATTTACATATCCATCTTAAATATATTTCAAAGACGTATGTTATAACGTATGGTGTTCGCTACATATATTATAATCCAAAATATATTATATATATATTATAATCCAAAAAGTTAATTTACAATTTATTGGAATTGTTTTTACATAAATTATTAATAATGTTTTATGTCTTGTAGGTACTTGGAATTGTATTCGCATGTAACATGGCCAAGACGGAAAAGAAATGAACTATTTAGTAGCTGAAAATTAAAAAAATTCTAGTCATTTTATCATTTCTATAGCACATAAAATTGAACACATAATACTAAGGTGACATTATAACATACTTATAATTATGATAATATGCTCATGTGACAACGGCATATAGCCTACATGCCCAATCACAAACATATTTACCGTGACGTCATGAAAATCACATTCCTCTATAATATGTTTTTGTTGATCGATTTCTTTTAATGGTTTAATGTTTTAACAAGATTTATGCACATCTAGAAGTATATGCTATGCTAATAAACTTGTTTTATAGTCAGCATGATTAAATATGCCATAATACGATTTATCAGAATATTTCGGACTTTTAAATATGAGAATAAAGGCCATGAATAATAAAGTTGATCCAAGAGGCATCATATATAATCACCTGTAACCCTATCAACGCGGGGACCGTGTTTATACATCAGAATCTGACGTCTGTAGACAAGAGTAAACGTATTTATAATGGTCGTAGACCCATAATATACGTAAAGTCGATCTCCACACAGCAAGAGTAAACGTATTTATAATGGTCATAGACCCATAACATACGTATTCAAATGAACCGGAAAGACTTAACTAAGACATTTATGATGATTTTAATTTGAAAAAGCCTTTTAGTCTCCATGTTTTACACAAAAATAATTAAACGTTGTTCATTACACCTTGCATTTTCTCTCGCTTTTTGAAGATGATTTCGGAATATTACAACTTGCCAAATTAATTACTAATGATAGCAGGACAAATGAGATACGGCTGACCATCTGCCCTTTATAGAGTATATCTTACCAATGATAAAATTGATGGACTTTTCAAGGACTTTCAAGCATCACGAGAAAATTAATTCAAACATCGAAAGTAACATTATTATTAGTGCAGAATGATTTTATAGTATCACAGCAAAGATGCCTGTATGCATACTATAAAATAATAGATACATAATAATACATACTGGTACCGTGTCACTGTCAAGTATGGGTTCTTTGTCAAAAGTCAACGACTTTCAAGTAGGCCTACTTTGTGCCAAGTAAACATACAATTCTTCAAGTGCTTTATAAGGTCCTGATTTTTTTTTGTAGAATTCAAAAGCGTTTAAAGCACCTATACGAACCTAGCGCTGATGGGCGCTTGGTCCACGGATAGTACGAGCCCTGTCATTTAACATTGTTTTCAGGTAACCACCAACAGACACGAGGCGTCAACCCAATGCTGCTTCAAATTGTTACATTAAGTAATTTTCACCCACTTGAAGTTGTGGGTCGCGTTAGCGAAACACAATTTCATATGGGTAAAATTCAAATAAGATAACTAACGGTTAAGCTGTTTTATACGATGGACGACACTTCGGTAGTTTATAAAAAATACGGTACTGTTGAAGGGGCAAAATGCTTTGACATTATTTATACTGTTAATATTAACACAGAATTAATGTGAGGCTATCAATTCTACATCATAAAGTAATAAATCAGCGCGACAGTAAAACAGCTAAACACAAATTATTCCAATAGTTTATTAATCAAAAATAATTGACCACACATAACTTTTGCTGAAACAATCTTAATAAGTAAATCGTTAAGGCAAGTTTTATCATACACAAACAGGCATTAATAATATAAGGCAAAATAGTTTTTTTTTCAGAAATAAAACAGGCCAGTCTTTAGTAGGGGGACCTACATTCACAGCTACATCAATAAATCGTCCCTCTTGATATCGAAAGGTGTATCTGCCACTTTACAAAGTGCCAGATCCACCTTTTAATATCCAAGATATATGGCAGACTCAGACAGAGAAGTGGGGACCAGTTATATTCATGCAAATATTGGACCAAGTGCAGTTTTCTAGCCACGACCAATGACAGAGTGACTGCAGACTGTCATATGACTAATCACCGCTGTCATGCAGTTGTTATTTCAATTAGGGGGTATAATACCATATTTGTGCCACTAAAATCATTTCGGAAGACACATCAATTTTGTAAATAGAACGATTCATCGCAATTTAAAGCTGGAATTTGTGTCAGTAATAGGCGGAGAAGCGTCAGTAGTGCACCTTCAACTGTAAAATAGATAAAAAATTGTGACCTTTTAGGAGTCCCACTTAAGTCTGAGGAGCCTATGATAGGCTTATGAGTTACTTATTGACTCTCAGTCGCAATATAAGCATAGGACCGTATTCTGAGACTATCTTACAAGTATTAAGTGGCTTCAAGTCCATCTCTATCAATTGATACATGAAATTACCTAACATGTTTGATCACCTGAGAACACAGCATCTGGTAATGCCTAGGTATTCACTAGGTGGGGCTTCAGCTATGATGTGTAAGTTGAAAGCCGTTTTCATTGTGTTTGATCCTTGTGTGAGGTCACACCACCGGGTACGGATGTGTAGTTAATACAACACCAAAACAACAATAGGTCAAGGTCCAATATTAGCCTAGTTGAAAATGCGATGAAAGTACTTATTTTCTGAGGATATCTTTAAAAGACGATTTTGAAGTTTTAATTAGGAAAACAATGAAATCATGTTAACCATTAAACTGCTAATCGCCTTTGTAGCCATTTTAGTCTTTTTGTTTGTCCTTCAAAAACAAACAATTGCAAGAGAAATGTGCATTAACCCTTTTGCTGTTGGAGCCGCATATATGCATTTTCAAGCAAATTACAGACCAAATAAATTCCACTCCAGTTCCTTAAATGGTTTGTGGTAGTCGCTTAGTTAATCTATTAATTACATTTACGCATTACGTATATTTTTGCATAAATATAATTATTTTTCGCCGTTTAAAGCTAAAAATTGTGTTAACAATTCCAGCTTCAAATGAATGAAAAATAATCCTACAGTTCGACAGCACAAGGGTTAAATTGGCCAAATTAGCATATATTTAAATTCAAAATGTAAAAATACAAGTAATATTACCCAGTGAAAGTTATTTATAAATGTATGAATAGTCGAGAATTACAAATTATAATATTATCAAGTTGACAGTATGCACACTTCACAAGAAATAAACAGTTCTATCGTCCATAGGAATGAAGAGGTGGTATCTGCCACTTTGCGACCTTTTAATTCCCAGGAGGTTATAAGTTAAACAAGTCATTATGGGTAATCACTATATTGCTACCTGTTGCAACATGAGGTTCCCTGATCATAAGCCGGGTTCGTTCAACTACGCAGCCATATTATGCAATTTCATATATTTGACAGCAAGCACAGTACACAGAACATCAACCAAATATAATAATATGCATCATGAAAATGAGAGATGGTTGATGATGAAGTGTCTATATCTAATTGACCTCTCCCTAATATGTATGGGAATCCCAAGATTCTAATACAAATAATGTATGTTAATTGTCATGTTTACAGTAAATTGTTAGTCAATAACAAATTCAAAAACAAGCATTGGTATTCTAATGTCAAGAATGAAAAAAAAATCATTACTTACAAAGCCTTGCCTTACACAATCCATTGAAACAAAGATTATTTAGAGATAAAAAGGCCTTATCTAACGCTGGTTTCTAACACTCCACTTTGAGGTTAACCCTTTCAGTGTGCACGCACAGACCGATTCTAAATGTCCATTATTAACCTTTAAAGCACTGAATTTTTTAATGAAAACCTTGCAGACCAAAGTGTTTTTTCTAATTTAAAATCATCATAACTGTCCTGGTTGGATCTTCCCGATTCATTTGAATACCTGTGTGGTGGGTATACGCGCAGCCATTATAAATATGTCTACTCTTACAGTGCGGGGATCGACTTTAGACGTCATAATCTGACGTCTACAGACGTCAGATTCTGACGACTAAAGTCGGTCCCCGCACTGTAAGGGTTAAATACAGTCCCGCACTGATAAGAATTAAAATATTTATAATGGTCGCAGACCCATAAAATAGGTATTCAAATGAACTGGAAAGAACTAAGACATTTATGAAAATTTCAATTTGAAAAAAAACACATTTAGTCTTCATGATTTAAACAAACATAATTCAGTGTTGTAAGGGTTTGGTCGGTTATAAAAACTGGTCTCTTTATCATGAAAAAAGATCATCATTTTATAACAGTTGTCTTGAGAAAAAGAGTGAAATAAATATGTTTACAGCAACAGTATCATATCATATTACAAGAAATAAGTCAAGCCATATTTTGGCTTATATGAACAACCTTGAGCATAATGTAATTTGTAATGAACTTATGAATGATTGGCTGATTCTTAACAACCTTGTTATGTGGAATGAGTGAATGAGTGATTGACTTGCATGAACAACCTTGAATATGTTGTGGAATGAACGATTGGTTTATTTGAACAACCTTGAACATAATCATGATACTGTTCTTTGTAATGAGCCAATGAACTATAATACAGGAATCAGGATGATGACGACACAATGATGTTTATTTATTATAGTGTGATCATTAGTATCACTAACCTCTAACGCCTTAACTTACATACATATAATATCAACCCTTGTGATGCTAGGCATGTATATATACAGATTCAAGCTCGATTCAAAATAAATAAAAAGGCGATAAAATAACTTGAGGGGAACAATGCCCTCAGATTTCAAGCAATAAAGGGGAACAATGCCCTCATATTTCAAGGATTTAAGGGAACGATGGCCTCATATTTTAAGGATTTAAGGGGAACAATGCCCTCAGATTTCAAGGATTTAAGGGGAACAATGCCCTCAGATTTCAAGCAATAAAGGGGAACAATTCCCTCATATTTCAAGGATTTAAGGGGAACAATGCCCTTATATTTCAAGGATTTAAGGGGAACAATGCCCTCATATTTCAAGGACAAAAAGGGAATGGGAGCCCGTCATTCTGTACAGGAGGTTGCCTACAGAGTGACATTATAACGTATTTAAAATAATAAAGAAAATGATGCTCACTGTGATCCGTTAACAAAATACTATAGTACAGAATATCATGGAATAATTCATGGAGAATAATATTCTTCTATCCCGTTGGATATGAAAGGGTGTATCTTTCACTTTGGGAAGTGTCAAATTCACCCTTTCATATCCAAGGGGATGATATGTGCCACTCATATGTCTAGCACATATGCCATTTTATCATATTTGACAATAGCCTGGCATATCATGGTCCTTGAAGATTAAAGGGTCGTAACTGACACTTTACAAAGTGGCAGATATTATGACCCTTTAATCTCCAGGGCAAAATGTTAACATTTGCAATTATTTAAACACAATCTGACTAGAAATCACTAACGAAGATCTGACCATGACATACAGAAGGACTTTCATACATTCCTTGAAGATACGGGAATGAGAAGACAATGCAGGCTTTCAAACAACAGTTTTCAGCAGATGGATTCCATGACATCTCAGTGAATTAAGCGTCTGGCACATACGATATGGAGCTAACACTGAAAATGTAGGCTGTGTTCCAGTGTAAATTTCCACAGACGCACTGAGCCTGTCTGTCCAGCTTCGGAAGCTGGGACATTTAACGTCCTGCCAATTCAATTTCATTAATCTCTCAGTCATGTTGTAAAATATGGACTCAAACCTTTAAACAGCATGGATCAATACTTATGGAGAAAGTTGACAGTAAGATTTTAACTCACATTTCCTTATCTTCAGCCCTTATTTTAACATCACAGTTACAAACACACTGCCAATGCACTAAGAATAGAAAAGAAAATTAATGAATAGAATTTAAGGTTACATTTTGTTAGTTAGCAGAAGTCACCTCCCACGTGTTCCAAAAATATAGTGGAGGGTGAGATCCTTCCAACTACCTTTTGTGCACGTTTACATCATAATTGTGCACAGATAAATCTCATGTGGAATTTTACCCCTGACTAGCATTTGCACAACCATCGACTCAATGTTAGGCCAATGTGTATGACATTGATCCAGCATTGAGTCAATGTGATGGGTCACCACTGAGTTTTATGAATCCAGGACTTGTAGATACAGCTTTGTGCACTTTCTGTCCATGTGATTTTCCTAAAGTTTGGCTGCACTACTCCTATGCACAGACAATTAAAATGTCCCACTGAAGCCTTTGTTATGCACTCCATCCCCGGCGAGTAAGTAAACAGCAGTAACTGCTTACTAATGTGAGCAGTTACAGCTGTCTGCTTTGCATGTCAGAAAAATACAGCAGTTAACAAATGATGCCTATTCCAAGTCGGATCCTTCTCCGTCGATCATCGGCATGTGTTCGAATCCATCGATGCCCATCTTGTTGTACACCCTGACTTTTCGTCGTCTGCAGCAGTTGTCACAGCAGGTCCTGCTGCAGCAGCAGAGGGCGCAGCAGGCAGTTAAGATGGCGGCCAGGAGACCCGCTCCCACCGATATAGCCAGCACCACAGACACTGTCAACAAACAAATAAAACAACATGAATCCAAGATGGCAGCCAGGAGACCCGCTCCAACCGATAGAGCCAGCACCACAGACACTGTCAACAAACAAATAAAACAACATGAATCCAAGATGCCAGCCAGGAGACCCGCTCCCACCGATATAGCCAGCACCACAGACACTGTCAACAACAAATAAAACAAAATAAATCCAAGATGGCGGCCAGGAGACCGGCTCCCACCGATATAGCCAGCACCACAGACACTGTCAACAAATAAAACAACATAAACCCAAGATGGCGGCTAGGAGACTGAAATGAGTGTCTAAACATCAATATTTGTAAAAGTTAGGTCTCAAATTAAATAAATATGAGTAATTTTCACCTACTTGAAAGTGTGGGTCGCGGTAGCGAGACACAACTTCAAGTGGGTGAAAATTGAAATAAAATAACTTAGCGTGTAAAGCGTTAAGATATGTTTCCATGTGTACTTCTGTCATTGGCATCCATAGGTCAAGCGTACATTTCACGACTACATCATGATTCCATTTAGGGAAGGCTTACAGATGCAGACACAGCGGACATATAAATATTATCTATTTATATATATTTCTAAAATTTACCTATTCAAAATTGTTCAAATATTGGATTACATCGGATGATTATAAGAAATACTCACTTTTATTGAAGGAAAATGTAAAATATCCATTACATTCTGACCAGAAATTGTCAGGTATAACGGGCTCTGTTAAATTCACAAATAATTCTAAAGGACAGTCTAATGTACAGCCTGCAAAAAAACAGAATATAAACAATATTTAATTCATATATATATTAATATGACAAAAAATTGTCACTTCTGTGATAATATCAATATGATCCACACTCATTGATATATACAAAATAAGGTGCCAGACATATTACATACAACAACATAAGGTTGATTTAGTATTTACTTATTTATATGCGATCCATGTCCCTATTTGCAAAACATATATTCAAAATTATATTACTTGAGCATTATGAGTGAAGCAAATTTAACTATTCTCTAAAATTGATATACATTCAAAAAGTAAAGAAACATAGTTTGAGAGCATTTACTCTTATTAAATGAAAACATTTCTATACCGAATACAATGCATCAAAATAAGCATAATGAAATACCATTTTAGCTCATGATGTGCTGAAATATATAATTGAGGTCATAACCAGCTTGAACATGTTGACCTTGAAAGTCTGCCACAACCACAACCACAGGATTTCAAATCTATTTATCATGAAGACAGGTTTCACTTTCAAAATCTGGTGATAAAATTGTGTGACAAAGATTTTCACCATAAAAAAAGCTTAAAGTGCCTACACCCCATTGTTTTTGTGCCTCATTTGATTTGGTAGTTTTGGAAATCGGGCATTTAATCGCCAATATTTATGGTCGCAAATTATTTACTGGTGTGTTAACATAAGTAGGCATAGATACTGCACAAAATAACTTGTCAAAATTGTGTTCACTAATTTATGAACGCTCAAGTTACCTGGGACTGACTACACAAATATCATGGATGCCAACAACAATGGGGTACACAATAATAAGTAATTCACTGTGCAAAGGCGAACAGTGATAACTGCTCACTTCAAAAGTGAGCAGTTACTGCTGTTTGCCTTTGCAGGGCGGTACAGTACATACCCGGTAGGGTGAGTTGTACAGCGGGAAGGCTGGTATCATTTCGCAGCCAGATCTGTACAAAATGGCCCTTATCTTCAGAATGGTGCAGCTCCACCATGACAACAGAGGAATAAGGTATGTCGCTGTCCTCGTAGACTCCTAAGGCTGTCAGTAACATAAGGACAGTCGTGTCATGCTGCAACAAAGCCAAATACTCAACAATAAAAAAAAATTGACATAGACTACAAGCCAGCGAAATCCCGATACAGAGATGTCAAGTTAGAATGGAAGAAAAAAGAAAGATATTTTTCAATTAAAGCCACCAATTGGTGGTCTCTTAAGGAACTTTTGACTGCAATTTATAAATGCACAGCCATTGAAAATGGTGATTTTAATATTAGTTTGAAGTAAGAGTGAAAGCAGGTGGAAAATCGGGAGAATAACGTTGAATTCATTAGATTGCGATATGCTTATGTCTTGATTCGAATTATACTTAATTTTTTTACGATGTGAATTTGTTTCTTGCTGCAGTGTCCCACAACTTCAAGATGGTAACATTTCAATTGTACAAATTAGTGTCCCTTAGAGCGCGGGGATCGACTTTAGTCATCAGAATCTGATGTCTGACGTCTGACATCTAAAGTCGATCCCCGCACTGTAAGAGTGAAAATATTTATAAGCCGAGGACCCATAACATAGGTATTCAAAAGAAACAGGAAGAGCTGACTAAGATATTTATGATGATTTCAAAATGAAAAAAAACTCTCATTGGTTGTGATGTTTCCTAAAAATTAATTCAGTGCTTGAACCCTTTCAAGCCTAGGTCTACCATTGTCATCTTCATCCACTACAAGCCGCAAATTGCTGTTGCAATTCTTGACTTGTAGTAAATGAAGATGACTTGAAGCGGGTGGCAAATGAAAAATAATATATCGTTATTATTAGAACAGTTCCACATAAACTGTCATTCTAAAACGTTATGTTTTAGAAAATTTAGTCATTCTTGATAGATGCGAAATGATGCCTTGATGCATTGTGGGGATTGAAAGGGTTAAGAGTTAAGGGTTGAAAAAAACAAAAAAATAAAACAACGCTTGGCCTCAGTGCTCTGAGGGTCAAGTTGATAAGTGTGGTATATGTATTTGAAGGTTGCTACTCACCGCTGAATACATGTAGAGTTTAGTGGGCTGTGAGAGTAGAGGGTACTCACCGCTGAATACATGTAGAGTTTAGTGGGCTGTGAGAGTAGAGGGTACTCACCGCTGAATACATGTAGAGTTTAGTGGGCTGTGAGAGTAGAGGGTACTCACCGCTGAATACATGTAGAGTTTAGTGGGCTGTGAGAGTAGAGGGTACTCACCGCTGAATACATGTAGAGTTTAGTGGGCTGTGAGAGTAGAGGGTACTCACCGCTGAATACATGTAGAGTTTAGTGGGCTGTGAGAGTAGAGGGTACTCACCGCTGAATACATGTAGAGTTTAGTGGGCTGTGAGAGTAGAGGGTACTCACCGCTGAATACATGTAGAGTTTAGTGGGCTGTGAGAGTAGAGGGTACTCACCGCTGAATACATGTAGAGTTTAGTGGGCTGTGAGAGCATAGGGTACTCACCGCTGAATACATGTAGAGTTTAGTGGGCTGTGAGAGTAGAGGGTACTCACCGCTGAATACATGTAGAGTTTAGTGGGCTGTGAGAGTAGAGGGTACTCACCGCTGAATACATGTAGAGTTTAGTGGGCTGTGAGAGTAGAGGGTACTCACCGCTGAATACATGTAGAGTCTAGTGGGCTGTGAGAGCAGAGGGTACTCACCGCTGAATACATGTAGAGTTTAGTGGGCTGTGAGAGCAGAGGGTACTCACCGCTGAATACATGTAGAGTTTAGTGGGCTGTGAGAGTAGAGGGTACTAACCGCAGAATACATGTAGAGTTTAGTGGGCTGTGAGAGTAGAGGGTCCACTTTCAGGTTCATATGATCCACCATCTGTCCCACCAGCATACCTAGCAAGGCAGGGAGAACAAATCATATTATATCTCTTCAAAAATGGGTATTGACTTTTGAAATCAGAATCTGATAACAAAAATCAATTGCGGCACTAAAAGAAGTAAAAATTAATAATGAAGCCAACTAAGACATTTATGATGTAATGATTTTAAATTGAAAAAAATGTTCTCCACAAAAAACTGTCGGCGTTGTACATGTTGTAAGGGTTACATAGATCTCTTAGTGTTCGTTGTTTTCTTTCAATAACAGAAACAGAAAACCTTACAGCACTGATGTCAACTGTAATAGTAATTTAATTGTGACAACTGTGACAATGAGATAAGCTGTGCCCTAAATCTCTGACAATGATATAAGCTGTGCCCTAAATCTGTGACAATAATACAAGCTGTGCCCTAAATCTGTGACAATGAGATCAGCTGTGCCCTAAATCTGTGAAAATGATATAAGGTGTGCCCTAAATCTCTGACAATGATATAAGCTGTGCCCTAAATCTGTGACAATGATACAAGCTGTGCCCTAAATCTGTGACAATGAGATCAGCTGTGCCCTAAATCTGTGACAATGAGATCAGCTGTGCCCTAAATCTGTGAAAATGATATAAGCTGTGCCCTAAATCTGTGACAATGAGATTAGCTGTGCTCTAAATCTGTGACAATGAGATAAGCTGTGCCTTAAATCTGTGACAATGAGATATAAGATGTGCCTTAAATCTGTGACAATGAGATAAGTTGTGCCCTAAATCTGTGACAATGATATAAGCTGTGCCCTAAATCTGTGACAATGATACAAGCTGTGCTCTAAATCTCTGACAATGATATAAGCTGTGCCCTAAATCTGTGACAATGATACAAGGTGTGCCCTAAATCTGTGACAATGAGATAAGTTGTGCCCTAAATCTGTGACAATGATATAAGCTGTGCTCTAAATCTGTGACAATGAGATAAGCTGTGCCCTAAATCTGTGACAATGATATAAGCAGCGAGAGACAAGTCCAACTTGACAAGTACCTCAAAATTTGAATTTAATTTACAAACACAACTAACATAATTAGCAAACACAATAATAGATTGACCCAATGTTTGTACAATGTTTACCCAGCATAGCAGACAGTGGCCCAAAATTAAACCAGCATTATATTTATAGGTCAATGTATTGTGTTTACTGGGTAGGGAGTAAACTATCAAAATGTGCATCTTTTACCTCCCATTAATCTCCTCTGTTTTATTGTGTGACTTCTCAAGGGGAAGTTATGGAGGAATATTCTATCTGTTATCCTCATAAAATCTGCATCAACGGCCCATTCTGGTATTGTCATGTTGTGCTGTAACTGCAAAGTAAATTTAAAATATGATGAGCTCAAAAAGAAATATGCATTGTACATTCCACTTAATTTCAGGTGCCGCACCAAACATTATATTATTTAATATAACTATTTTTTAACCATGAAACGTTACATCTTTACCCAATAATTTCTTGAATTAATTTTTCACCCACTTGGAAGTTTTGCAGCTGTGCTTTATTACTGTGATCCACAAACAAAAGTAGGTTGAAATTACTGATATGTTTCCCATTTGAAAACGAGAATAAGGGTTAAAGTTTAAATGGTTGAAAGCAAATTCTGGCCTAACCCCTGGAAGTTCTGGCCTACTTCCGGACACAGGACAGATGGACAGGCAGACATCCAAGGCCACGCCAATACGGCCCCCACTTCGTCGGGTGGAAGATAAAAAAATGCCTTTAAAAATATCTTTAAATAACTGTCACCCTTCACCATGGCTTTTTTCAAGATGGCTGAGATCAGTTATTTTCTTTAAAACAAATTCAAGTGCACTGTAATCTGATGGTGAGTCTGTTGTGCCTCTTTAAAATCTTGTAAAATGCGCTTGTAATTGTTTGTATCGATTCCAAAATATGTGGGATTAATAAAACATCCCACTAGTATCTGGGATGCTCAGCATAACATGTGCAGGACTCTAATGATAATCAATGTATATCTTAGATTGTGGTATGGAAAAACAAATTTACATGGCTAAAAAATATAAAAGTGCAGATGTAGCATCTTATAAATGAAAAAAGCGTAAACAAAACGATATTTATCTCTTTTTCAAACATGTCAAGCCTCACTTCACAAAAAAGAGTATCATGAATTCTGCCTAGATGATTGATAATGCCCGCCGTGGTATTCCAGGAATTGTCTTCTTCATCTTCATCAACTGAACCCGTATAACCCCTGATAGAATCTGCCAGAACCTGTCAAATAAGCTCAGAATTATTAAAAAGTGGCCACAACCAAACACAGTACTGGTACACTAAAGTTAAGTCTAAGTTTATTATAATGAGTGTAAATATATTTATTGTTGAAGTTCAAACATATCATACAAAAGTATATTTTGGTAAAATTAATTGTACTGACAAATGGTCCCGTTGGATATAAAAGGGTGTGTCTGCCAAATACACCCTTTCCTATCCAAAGGGTAGAAATTGTTAGTTAACTATTAAACCACTAAGTTATCTCATTAAAATATGCACCCTAATTGAAACAATTCAGCAGGACAAGGGTTGAATACCAGCTTTTGAAAATGTTAAAGATAAAACGTGATACCAATCAACAAGACTTCAAAATCGCTAACCCCCTTTTGTCCAATCTCAATAATTTTCACTCACATGAAGTTGTGTACACAGAGCACTGTGCTGCCTGTTCCGACCAGACACAGACTGCACGCGTGTATCAAAATGCGGACAGCTCTCTCAGCAAACACGAAGACTCGACCCAATGTTGTTTCAATGTTGGTCCAGCGCCGTTGGCGGTGGGCCAATATTAAAACAGCGTTGGGTCAAATGCTCGCGTTTGCTGGGCTCCATACAGGTGTCTGTCTACACCCACCCCTCCGCCACCATAATATTCTCGCCAGCCAATCAGGGTACTTTTAGCAAGACAGCCGGCCAATCACAAGCTTACTACAATACTTGAAATTAAGGGCGGGGGACATATGACGTCAACCATCTGCACATTTTAACATGCGAAGGAGCAGTGTCTAGGGTGAGCAGTGTAGAAGTTGTGGATCGCGTCAGCAGTTAGGTGGGTAAAAAATGGAAAAAAAAAATTTGGGCGGTTAAAGCTATAGATCACTCTATTATGTATGTTTCTCTTTTTAGTTGGGGGGGGGGAGGTTTATGCAAACGAATATATTAATTTACTTCTATTGTTTTAATTATTTTTTAAAAAGCACCTTCCCGTAATTTTTTTTTAGTGGGGCAGCAGGTAGGTCAAAAAGATATTTTTATTTATTTTGACAGTCTGTAATAAAAATATAGGGCATCTTTGGTTTCAATTATTTTTTGGGGGGGATAGGTAAGATGTAGATCAAAGGAAAATGTATTATGACTGTCTTTAAAAAAAATAAGGGAGGGCTTTAAGAACAGAGACATAATCATTGATGCCCAAATCTCAGACAGCTAGCATACATGATTATTATGATTTTGGTGTGATTTGTTAATTCTGACATTTTCGATAGCTGGTCACTTTTTAGCTCCCGCCGTCACCGTAGGTGAGACGGAGGGAGCTATGGATTCCGCCTCCATTTTGTTTTTTACCTCTTCTTTTGCCCATAACTTTGCAAGAAAATAAGCTAGGAAACAATTTTTGGTATGTGGGTTACTTTTGGTTCAGAACTATGACCTATTTAGACGTTTTGACACACACTTCGTTTTTGGAGCAGATCTCGAAAAGTACTGGGCCGATTACAATTATATTGCACATACATGTTCTCTAAGGTCCCTAGTTGTGACTTTTCAGGTTTTTGGACCTTGACCTTAAAGTTGACCCAGCACTTTGACCTAATTTATAACATCGGTAAATCCGACTGAAATATTTTGCGGAATATCATGAAAACCGCTCAAGATAGCTACACCATTACTATAAAACAAATTGTAAGGTTACAGGAGAGGATGCATCTTGAAAAATTCAAGTCGATAAAATTCAAAATGGCCACCTATCAGCCATGATTCACCTTACAGGCCTGATATTGCGGAATATCATGAAAACCGCTCAAGATAGCTACACCATTACTATAAAACAAATTGTAAGGTTTCAGGAGAGTATCATCTCGAAAAATTTTAGTTTGATAAATTCAAAATGGCCGCCTATCGGCCATCATTCACCTCGACAGGCCTGATATTGCGGAATATCATGAAAACCGCTCAAGAAAGCTACACCATTACTATGAAACAAATTGTACGCTTTCAGGAGAGGATGCATCTTAAAAAATTTCAAGTCGATAAAATTCAAAATGGCCGCCTATCGACCATTATTCACCTCAACAGGCCTCATATTGCGGAATATCATGAAAACCGCTCAAGATAGCTACACCACTACTATAAAATAAATGGTAAGGTTTCAAAAGAGGATGCATTTGAAAAATTTCAACTCAGTCAAGTTCAAAATGGCCGCCTATTGGCCATTATTCACCTCGACAGGCCTGATATTGGGTAAACCATGCTAGATAGCTAAACCATTACTATAAAACAAATTGTGAGATTTCAGGAGAGGATGCATCTTGAAAAAATTCGACTTGAACAAATTCAAAATGGCCGCCTTTCGGCCATTATTCACTTTCACATGGCCATTATTTGATAAACCGTGCTAGGTGGCTAGACCATTACTATAAAACAAAATGTGACATTTCAGGAGAGGATGCATCTTGAAAAATTTCGACTTGATAAAATTCAAAATGGCCGCTTATCGGCCATTATTCACTTTCACATGGCCGATCTTTGGTAAACCGTGCTAGATGGCTAACCATTACTATTAAACGAAATGTGAGATTTCAAATGAAGATGCACCTTGAAAAATCTTGACTTGATCAAATTCAAAATGGCCAACTTTTTGGCCATTTTCATTTTCATATGGCCGATATTTGGTAAACCGTGCTAGATGGCTAGACCATTACTATAAAGCAAAATGTGAGTTTTCGGGGGAGGATACACCCTGAAATTTTTTAACTTACGAATTCAAAATGGCCGACAATCAGCATTATTTACCTCGATAGGCGTGATATCAGGTAAACCGTGCTAGATAGCTAGACCATTACTATAAAACAAAATGTGACGTTTCCGGAGAGGATGCCTTTTAAAAACTTTCGACTCAATCGAATTCAAAATGGCCGCCTATCGGCCACTATTTACTTTCACATTGCTGATATTTGGTAAACCGTGTTAGATAGCTAGACCATTACTATAAAACAAAATGAGAGATTTTAGGAGAGGATGCATCTTAAAAAAATTTGACTTGTTCAAATTTAAAATGGCCGCCTATCGGCCATTATTCACTTGATTATTCACTTGATTCACTAGATTCACTTGATTCACTAGATTGCTAGTCCATTACTATAAAACAAAATGTGAGGTTTCCGGGGACGATGCACCCTGAAATTTTTTAACTAGCCTCTATCGAATTCAAAATGACTATAAATCAGCCATTATTTACCTCGATTGGCCTGATATCGGGTAAACCGTGCCAGATAGGTAGACCATTACTGGGATACTGCCTAGGACTACATTAATAACCCTACACAAAATTGCTTAAATCAAATTCTAATTCGGAGCGGGAGCTCCTGGACTTATGTAGTCTTGTTAATATATATTTGAAAAATTATCACCATATACCCAGCATAGCTGAAAACAAACAAAAAATTCTTTTCTCTAAAAACTCACTCTGTATTCTTCCATCTTTTTCTCATATTTAGGTAGTGCCAATGCCATGTCATAGTCTTGTTCGATAGATGCACAGGGCACGGGTCTCAGCAGCTTTCAAATAATAAACCACAATTACCATGATTACAAGAGAAAAATTACTTTTATAAATGAATAATCCTTTTATTCAACCCTTACAGCACGGGGATAAACTTTAGGCGACAGAATCAGATTCTGACGACTAAAGTTGATCCTCGCACTGTAAGAGTGAAAATATTTCTGATGGCCGTACAACCATAACATAGGTATTCAAATGAATCGGAAAGAGCTAACTAAGACATTTGTGATGATTTCAAAATGACAAAAAAACTTTGGTCCCCATGGTTTGCATAAAAAAATTCAGCACTTTAAGGGTTGAAAGACCTATGAATTTATCTACTGTAAACAATGTTATAATTCCACTACAAACCCATAACTTGTACTAATTTTTAGCATACTTGTTCTCTATCATTGTATTTCTGAAGAAAACAACTAAAAAAATAAATATATGTAAAAACAAAATTCATTTCAAAACAACATTTACTTAACATATAGCAGTTATAGACATACACTAGGTGTAGTAAATTGAGATCATTCCAGTTTAACAACAGTCAAAATATATTTAAAAAAGCGTATCACTACTCTATTACATACAAAAAAGTGTCTTTTCAGGTGATAAGTATTTTAAAACACTTCATTATAAAAAGAGCAGGAAGATTTATTGAAAAAAAATCATTTGACTTATGCAGCACCTGACATATTAGTTAACACATGTTACACCATAAATTCACACACAACTTCTTTTCACAAAAACCAGACACAGCTCTGTGATGCAGGTCTGATGTAGGACCAGCGTCTGAGATGTTGGTCCCACATCGAACCAGTGTTGTATACTCACAGGATCTGTATCCTTAGGCACTGTGTGTACTGGTATGGGCTGCCAGGGAAGTCCCTCGCCCCACATCTGATTTCCTTCGGGAGCATACATGGATGCAAGCACTGACTGGGCACTCATCAGGCATCTGTCCACATCAGTGCTCCTAACATAAACCTGCCGTCAAACACACAAGTTGAATTTGTTGAACCGTTAAGTGTAAAGCACAAATACAAGAATTAAACAACACCAACTGGGAAGTTGGAACCAGACTTTATTAAACCAAGAGCCTCAGATTTGAAAATTAGTAGTGTCACGTCATTAAAAAACTAGGCCCAAGTATGGAATGTTACCCCATCAAATTAAATAACAACTAAACGATGATGATGATTAGCTGATCTTGGTCAGCTGCAGAATACTTTATACTTAGTCCAGAATATAAAATTAAGACAATCAAGTAATATATTTGTTGAAATTGATGACGAATGATTAAACTAAAAACTAACTGTAAAAAAATTGTATATATAAAAATAGCAGATTTTCAACTTTGTATATTAACCCTCACGATGCATTATCGCATAATCCCTGAAAACAGACTCCAACAAAGGGTTTTAGAATGAATATTTCCATCAAACTGGTTTACAAATACATGGCATTACCCGCAATTTTCTTTACCTTTTCACCCACATCAAGTCATCTTTATCAACTACAAGTCGAGAATTGCGACAGCAATTCGCGGCTTGTAGTTGATGAAGATGACAATGGTAAATTCAGGCTTGTAAGGGTTAATAATAGCACACACCTCTGTTCTGATGTAGCTGGCATTAATGAAGCCGTTGTAACGTTGACGAAGAAACTGTCCCAGGTGATACTCCTGTCTCATTCCTCTCTGTAACATAGAAAACAGAAACTTTACACTCTGTAGCCACTTGGGAATCTTACAGTTCCCGCCTTTCCACATGTCTATGCTTCAAGGACTGATAGAGCTTGTGTTGATTGACATTTTTAATGTGAAAATGAAATCTGGTAATCAATTTTTGCCATGTTTTTTACTAGTAAATACCAGGGAATATTGCGTATATAAACTTTGGCGGTTTGAGGAATGAAAACAATTGGCGGGGATAATATTGGCAGATTGACTGTGGAATATCAATGGCATACTCATAAGGAACCTCTTTTTTATCAAACCGCTAAAACTGCAAATATAAAACCATCGACAATATCTCGAGGTTTACAGTACAATTTATTCTTCATATTGGGGTTGGGGAGGCTAATCCCCACAATATTTTGGAGCACATTTATAAACTGACAATCACATTGACAATCCCACCTTACAAATTTGTACAATTCTTCAACAAAAATAACATTAGAAAAGCCCAGTTTCCAGAATGGGTTACAGAGAACTACACATTAGCTCACCAGTAAATTTATACAGGATTAAGTTTAGTCTTGTCAGTGGTTGGTTTATATAATTATGTGCAAACAATACAAAACAATACAAAAATGTTAGGCACCATCAAATACAGATTGATCCATTTAGCCAATATGTTAATCATTAGAGGTATGTGGTCATATTTGCAACGTCTGTCAAAATGGCAAATACGACCATTTACCTCCACAAGCTCAAAAAGCAAGTACAATACCTTTGAGAGTTGACCAAACCCCTGAGGCCAGGCGTCTTCTTGGTGGGGATCGGTGGGAAATGAATTGATAGGTGATCTGTCTCCGTGACGAAAAACCTGCATCAGACAAACTTTAAACCTTAACTCTTTAAGTGCTTCATTACTACTTAACATTTTCCTTTCATTTTAAGTTGGCATTGCTCACGCAATTGCCAACTTAAAATGAAAGGAAAATACCTCCTCACTTAAAAATTCAACCTGCTAAATTTCACAATGGGGGCTTTAGTCAAGATTTATACATGCATATTTGTTCAATTTCTGTCAAATTTTAGTTGTGAAAAAACAGTATGAATGCGCTTAAAAGCGTCGCCCGCACTCAAAGGGTTAAACAGCTAAATTAAATAATTTAAGTTTTCACCCACTTGAAGTTGTGTCTTGCTACAACTTCATGTGGATCATAATTACTCATATTTGTAAAAATTCTAGGACAAACATTTGCAAATCTTGATGTTTAAACACATATTTTCCTAAAAATTGTGATTTAAACAGCTAGTAAAACAGAATAAAAATGGAGTAAAAACGACAATAGTGTGTAACATTTTACCGTCTATGGGTTAAACACCTTATTTTTGAACCAACGGCGCAGACATACAAGATGGGCATTCATTCAATATATAGTCACTGGAATATTGAATGAATGTTGAACCAACGGAGCAGAAATTGGATCGATCATCATCCATTAAATATTCCAGAAATAGAAACTCATTGCTATCAGTGGGGAAACTTCTGATGGTTTATATACCCATATAAAAAAAATATTGTGTGGGACCACGTAAGCCCTAAATAATATAATCTGAACAGTTAATGGTCTCCCTAATTTTAGGCCAATGTGCAGGCACAAATCGTCGCCTCGGAGCTAAATGATCCTATCTGACACTCGTTAGAGTGGCAGATAGGATCATTTAGCTCCGAGGCGACGAAATGTCTAATATGGGAACCTAACATTAACCACAGTAGAATAACACATTTTGTCCACAGTACCGCAGGTGCTGGCGTGATCCACGACTTCAAGTGAGTGAAAATTATTCAGATTTGAAAAAAATAGAGGTCAACTCTTTTTAAATCTTGCTGGTTGATGTCACATTTTATTTTCAACATATTTAAAATGTGGTACTTAAACCTTACAGCGCGGGGATCGACTTTAGTCGTCAGAATCTGATGTCTACAGACGTCAGATTCTGACGTCTGTAGACGTCAGATTCTGACGACTAAAGTCGATCCCCACACTGTAAGAGTAAAAATATAACATAGGTATTCAAATGAATCGGGACGAGCTAACTAAGACATTTATGATAATTTCAAATTGAAAATACCCTTTGGTTGCCATGATTTTTACAAATTAATTCAGCACTTTAGGAGTTATTGTGCTGATAAAAAATGAAAACCTGAATATAAGCGGCACCGGCGGTTAAAGGGTATTAACGATGGTCTAAAACAGTAGTGGGTCAAGTCGACTTGACAGCGAAATTGTGTTTATCTTTTTGCTTAGAAATATAGTCTGCTAAATCCACTTATCAGCATGTAGACTTGGACTTATACTGATAAAAAACACAGCGATTGGAATTTGACACTAGATCAAGTGAAGTTATCAGAGTATTTTTTTACCTCCCAAAACGATAATTTACAGAAGCAAAATTGGGATCAACAAGACACCAACTTGACATTGTTACTCCAGGAAAACAGAATATGCAGAGATTGTTCCTAGATCAACAATGAACTAAGTCGAGGCATTTCCCCTGTGTTGTCTCCATAAGTCTCAGAATAAGAATGCGCTAAGTGCACTTGCACCGTTTTTGTCCCAGAAACAGTGCCCATTTAAGCATATAACACTAGAATAACGATGTGTCAAGTCGAATTGGTCCTGTGCTGGACAGATATTATGCTGATATGTGCTCCTTTTCACGAGAATAACAATGTGCTAAGTTGACTTGATCTGTTGTTTTAATCTGAATTTGGAATAAATTCAGACTTTATACATATTATAGGTGACTTAGCTGGTTATTATTCTAAAGGCCAAAAATGTCACTTAGCACACTATTGTTTTAACCCATCGTTAAGAGGTTGACCAGATATCAGGCAGATTACCATTAATTAATGAGCATTCTCTCAGCTCATGATATTATATCGTCAATCAGTATCAGTATATTAGAAACACAAGGTAAAGTTTTTTGTTCTTACTACAGTAGGCCTATGGCATTACTACAAAATGTCATACAATGATCTGAAAGTAACCTATTTTTAATTTAATAAAAGGACTAAATTAAAAAAAAATGTAAGAAAAATGACCAGCTAATAGCTCAAATTAATTGGAGGTCATTGTTGAATTTTTTTTATATTCAGTGTCCAACGTCATAATCATCTAGTATTTTCCCCCCTTGGTTGGTCCAAGTTCAGGAATTAGAATTTTAGATTTTACAGGTCATAACTTTTTTGCCACTTTGACAACATTGACCATGCTACATCAACAGATAGATTTTCTGATTGGTATGGAATATCTGGCCAGGCTCAAATTTGGTTTTCTTCTTATTTGCAAAATAGGCACCAGTCCATAAAAATTAAAGACACTGATATTCAAATTTACATGTCTCTATCAGTTTCAAACACGAAGGAATCTCTTAAGAAGTTGCAACATTGTTTAATGGGTGTGTCGGCCTGGATGACAGGATCTAAGCTGAAGCTTAATCCTAGCAAGACAGAATTTCTTCTTATTGGGACCAAACTTTAAGAAGAAAAATTCTTGAATATTTTCCCATGCTTACTTCTAGGTCAAGACACAAATCCATCTACATCAGCTAAAAATCTAGGTGTACTATTCGACAGTAGCCTGAATTTCCGAAAGCACATATCCCAAACATGTAGGGCATGCTTCTAACATATCCATGACCTGCGTTGAATTCGAAAAAGTCTGTACTCAGATCTTGCCAAGCAAATTGCAGTGGCACTGGTCAGTAGTAAGTTAAATTATTGTAATTCACTTTTTCACAATATGCCAGAAAAGGATATCGCTAGATTACAACGCGTTCAAAACTGCCTTGCAAGAGTGGTAACCAAGGCCCCACGATTTAGTCGTTCTGTTCCAATTCTAAAACGATTACATTGGCTTCCTGTCAAGTTTCGCATTCATTTTAAAATATGCGCAATAACTTTCAGAACCGTAAAAGAAAACCAACCTGCATATCTGGCTGATTTACTTGTTCGGCCGAAATGCTCAAAATATCTACGCTCCACTAATTCGAATAGATTTGTTGTTCCTCATATAAAGACTAAGACTGGGTCAAGAGCTTTCTCTATGTCTGGTCCAGCCTTATGGAATGCCCTGCCTGTGCCAATACATAATACCAAAACAATCTCAACATTCCGGAAATTACTTAAATCTCACCTATTTGACCTAGCTTTTCCACCCTAGTCCCTCAGCATCCCGGCTCCCTGTTGACGAACTTGCTTTGGCCTCGATTATGACACATGATCACGCTAAGGATTTGTACGCCTCTGAGCTCGGTCCGCTGAGGATATAGGCGCTATAGAAGTTTTATTGATTGATTGATTGATTGATAACTTTAGACCCCAGATATTAAACCAAGAACCGTGCGGGCGGTTCTGCAAGTTAGTGCATTTAATGTATTTTGAATAGAAAATGCAAATGACATTGTATGATAAAATTTGTGATGAGTCTAGCAATCAAACAACGTTGGTAACACTGTAATGTATTTATAGGTATAAAAATACACTGTGACTTTGTTATTCTGTCAAAATCTCAACTAAAAAGACGATTGAAATCATCCACCACACTGGGGACTTTGGAATGTGTATTAGACGTTAGGCAGGGGATATAAAGGCCTAGAAAATAAAGAAAACACTATGTTATTTGTTCGCATCTACATCAACCATGCTGAATGATTTTTGCTGATTTCTCAGTAGAATTTGTAAACTATTTTCATCTTTTTTTGCATTCAGTCATGCAGTGACTGATCTGTGCAAATTGTGTGCGATTTCAGTTACAAGCCAAAGAGATAATATCCAAATGCTTGATTATGGCCCGATACATGTCGTCCCCTTGGATATGAAAGGGTGCATCTGCCACTTTGTATACATATACAATCATCCTACTAATTATAACGTTAATTGATAGGGGTTGTCTGATATTAATTGTACATTTATATTATAATAACCCTTTATGTTCCAGGTATGTCACTGTGAGCTGGGAATTGGGACAGCAATTCCAACCTCACAATATTTATTTTCACTCAATCTGAGCTAACAATAAATAAAAATCTGCAATTTTATAAAATTCATACAACAAAAATTTAGGATTTATTTTGATGGTATTCCCTTTAAATAATGTCAGGAAAACCATGTTGAAATGATGGTTAAATACTGGTTAAATATTGAAAGCAGTTTGTCGCAAGCAGCACTTGTGAAATGACTTTACCCCTACAGTGCAGGGATAGACTTTATGTGGGAAATACTGTGCTCCTAAATATCCTATAAATATATATTACTACAATATTTAATTGCTGTATGTACAGTGCGATTTATATATACATATAGTCTCTCCAATGTGAGTGAAATGTCAGTGAGCGATATTGGATAATAATGCTTGCATTAAAACAAGCACGGATTGCTCTCTACCTATCTGTTATTGTTTATCTAAACGTGATAAATGAATATGTTGCAGGTTCTTTATTTTTGCTGTCAACCAAACTACTAAATTCCAAACTGTAATCAATAATACGTATCTTCTCCCTTGACTTTCCGTATATCTGCTTTAAATAGTTGAGATGTCTGGCGAGTGTGTCATAAATTTTTTGTGAAAGTATTGTAGGGTAAAGTATTTTTTTCTTTTATTTTTTGTCTCTGTTTGATTTGTTGTCGATATATGATTATATATGATTATGAGTAATATATGATTATGGCATGCAATATATTTTAGTTCGAGAACTGTATGTATGTGCACAAGTTGTCTAAAGCCCCATTCACTTGTTCGCTCGCTCGCTCGCTCGTTCGTTCGTTAGTTTGCTCGTTTTTTCCTTCCTTCATCCCTTCACTTCCTTCATTCATTCATTCATTCATTCATTCATTCATTCATTCATTCATTCATTCATTCATTCATTCATTCATTCATTCATTCATTCATTCAGACAGACAGACAGACAGACAGACAGACAGACAGACAGACAGACAGACAGTCTTTCGTTTGTATGTTTATTCAATTATTCATTCATTCATTCATTCATTCATTCATTCATTCGCTCGCTTGTTTGCTCGTTCATTCATTCATTCATTCATTCATTCATTCATTCATTCATTTATTCATTCATTCATTCATTCATTCATTCATTCATTCATTCATTCATTCATTTATTCATTCATTCATTCATTCATTCATTTATTCATTCATCTAGTTAGATGACTACCGGCATGTGTAAACCACATGGTTTAAAAGTGACCTACAATACATTTTAATACACACACAATGGCTTTGTCTATACTATATATAAATAACACATGGTTCCACAATATTACATTAAGCCAGCATCGGACTGTGATCTGTTGACGGCACTTACCACGTGTGACAGTAGCAGGGTGGGTTTGTCACTGCCGGCCGCCGTGATGACAGAGATGATAACGCAGATGATGACGCTGACGATCCGTGACGTCTGGCAGCAGCTGCAGGGTAGTCCCATTGTGATCCCTCTGTAACAAACACAGAGAGAGATTAATATCCAACTGTAAAGGTCGCGCAATTAGCCAGTTACTATAAACTGTTTCCACCAGCATGCGCAGCGGCCGCTATGCCTGATATGTGGGATCTATAGTGACGGGTAGTTAAAGTAGCAACCAGGCAAACACGATACATTGACCCAATGTTGGTTAAATGCTGGGCCAGCGTCGCAGACGATGGCCCAGCATTTAACTAACATTGGGCCAGTGTATCGTACTGACTGGGAATGAGTTATTGATCTTGCGGATACATGTACACAATGCTGGTTAATGTTGGGACAGCGTCGAAGATAGTGAGCCACCATGAAAACAGCATTGGATTAACGTATCGTGATTGCTGGACGGTTGCACGGTCACTGTACAGCAATTACCCGATGCTAGTTTAAAAGTTGAAACAGCGTCGCAGACAGTGGGACAATATTGAAACAGCATTGGGTCACTATGTTATGTTTGCTGGACGATTGCAAAGACGAGATATTTGCAGTGTTGGGGCAATGTTCAAACATCGTCCACGACGCTGGCCCAACATTAAACCTTGTGCTGTTCGGACTCGGGGGGGGGGGGGGAATGAAATGAAATGAATCGGGCTTTAGGCCACCTTTGTGCACATATAGGCTAAACTGGGCCAGGAGAACCTCCTGAGGATGGTGAGATGATTGAGATGACACTGTCCTCCAGACACAGGATTCGAAATTCGAGCCCTGGCGGTCTGAGGCCGAGCACGCTACCTCTCGGTCACGGAGGGGGGGGGGGTATAATTTGTTCCAGAAAATTTGTGTAGCAGTTTAGCAACAGTAAATGAATAAAAACATTTGTTCCCAATTGTGTAGCAAACTGCTCTGCTACACCAGACAAATTATCCCTGCACGGTTTAAACAATTTCAGATCAAATAAACTCCGCTGAAATGCATATAAAAAAGTATTTTACACGCGTGCTTATTTTTCATGAAGGGCAATATTTTGTTAATTTAATGCCGTGAATTGCACATGTATACGCGATACTGGATTACGCCAGTAATGTGAAAATTGATACAACGCTGGATCAATTTGATGCGATGTTTTATGTTCAATAACCAGAGAATAGGAACACAACTATGCGCAAATATTAACCCTTTGACTTCCAGGCCGGGGTGCATGCCAGGATCCAGATATACTGGTGTAGGAGTTCTATTTTTCGTCATTTGAAGCTGGAATTGCTAACGTAATTTCCAGCTTCAAATGACGAAAAATACATAAATGTAGTATATATTTGACGAAAATTTGTGTCATTTTATGGTTACGTTCATTGACGAATGACGACGGAAATTTCCGTCATGTATGGTAGTGAAAAGGTTAATGTAAAACTGCGGATGCGTTGTTTATCATGCATACACAAACTCGCTATTAAACACAATCTTATCTGATATCATCATACAGTGCTCATATTTCATATCAAAATAAACGTACACGGTTGGAAGTATTGCAGTGAAACTAAACATAGTGTGAATAAGTATTTAACCCTAGTCGTGCTATAGGCTCACTGTAACCCTTTACAGTTCGGGGATAAACGTCTGTTGACGTCAAATTCTGACGACTAAATTCGATCCCCGCACTGTAAGAGTAAAAATATTTCTAATGGCCGTAGACTCATAGCATAGGTATTCAAATGAATTAGAAAGAGATAACTAAAACATTTATGATGATTTTAAATTGAACAAAACCCTTTGGTCTCCATGGTTTATACGAAAGTATTTCAGCGCTTTAAGGGTTAACCCTTTAACTACCGGTCCCGATTATATTCAGGTTTTCGTTTTTTATTGGCATAAGTAACAAACATATAAATAACAAAGATAAAACGTGACATCAATCAGCAAAATTTGAAAAAAGTTCACCTTCATTTTGTCAAAACTGAATATTTTTCACCCACTTGAAGTTGTGGATCGCGTCAGCGAGACACAACTTCAAGTGGGTGAAAAATTCGATTAAATAATTTGGCGGTTATAGGGTTAAAGCAAGTTACTTAAAGCAAGTAAAATATATTTCTGGCTATTGGAAATTGATAAAATAATTTATGGTCGATACTTAATTAATGAAATAATCCAATCAGGAATTGGTGTATTTTTAATAAATTAGAAATGCCTTTCGTCGTTTTGAAACATATCGCGTTAGTAATTCCAGTTTCGAATAAATGAAAAAATGGTGAGGGATATTATTGAGCATGACAAGTGTTAAAATACCGACTCGGACTAATGAGGGTCACATTTACTTCCAGGATACTTGGATCACGTGTAGGATATACATCAGTACCGCCCTCAAAGCCAGAAGGCAGTAACTGCTCACTTGCAAGTATGCAGTTACCGCCTTATGGCTTTGAACGCGTGTCTGTGATTAGAAAGATTGACAAGATCCGGAATAATTGTGATTTATTATAACCTGATAACAGCTGAACAAAGGAAAACCAGAAAGGTAGATCTAGTACACCAATGCTGGTCTAACCATTAACCCTTTAACCGCCAAATTATTCAATTTGAATTTCCACACACTTGAAGTTGTGTCTCGCTGACGCGATTCACAACTTCAAGTGAGTGAAAATTATTCAGATTTGACAAAATTTAGGTCAACTGTTTTCAAATATTGCTGATTGATGTCACATTTCATCTTTAACATGTTCAAAAGATGGTACATAATGTGCTAATAAAAAATGAAAACCCGAATACATCCGGCACCGGCGGTTAAAGGGTTAATAAAGTACACTTAAAGGGTTAAAGCGCTAAAATATTTTATATATACCATGAAGACCAAAGGTTATTTTTAATTTGAAATCATCATCAATATCTTAGTTATGCCTTCCCGCTTCATTTGAATACATATGTTATGGATCTACATGTATTCTTCAGATTTGACAAAAAGGAGATCAACGATTTTGAAATATTGCTGATTAATGTCACGTTTTATGCTTAACATGCTCAGAAGCTGGTATCTATTGTGATAATAAGGGAAATAAAAAATCCGAATATAGGGCCTATAATTATTAGGATTATCACTTTCGATACATGTATATGTGATAGAGGTATTAAATAAGAGAACCAGCCTTAAATTGTCTACAATTAATCCAGTTTCGAGGTCATAATGACAACCACACAATCTTTGGTGACATTCTATCTTAACCCTTTAAGCCCTCACGATGCATTTAAGCATCATTTTACATCTAGGAAAACAGCCTAATTTTCCTACAATGAAGGGGTGTAGAGCGAAATTTCCATTGAACACGTTTACCAATACATAGTAATTTTCTTCAATTTTCAAACCACATCAAATCATCTCCATTCACTACAAGTCGGGAATTGCGACAGCAATTCGCGGCTTGTAGTGGATGATGATGACAATGGTAAATTCAGGCCTGAAAGGGTTGAACATGTTAAACGTTACCACATCACGCAACGAGGATAAAAACAACCAGCCCTACAAACCGCGTATGACACATGTGCTTGCTCTGACGGATTAACAATAAAATGACATTCATAATCAATGACTAGGCGGCCACAAGCGGCAAAAAGCAGTCGCGTGACGATAGAGATTAAATCAAATCCAATTTGTGGGTGACAGACCGGGAAATTCGCAGTAGTTTATCGATTCAGCTGGCATGAAAGGAAACGAATTCTTACTCCTAATGATAGGCCTACATTAAAAATAAACATAGTATGTGGCTAGATAATGCGTCTTATACAGTTTAATATAGATTATTTACGCGTACGAAATCATGAACGGCGATAGCAACCATTTACTGAATAGACTTTGGTGTTACCCATGTTAACCGTTTTCAACCCTTTAGGCCCTCACGATGCATTAGACATCATTTTATACCATTTAAAACATACTTGATTTTCTCACAACTCAGGGTTTTAGAAGGCAAATTTTGACGCAACTGTTCTACGAATACGAGTAATTTTCTTTGATTTATCACCCACTTCCAGTCATCTTTATCCACTACAAGTCGAGAATCGCGACAGCAATTCGCGGCTTGTAGTCGATGAAGGTGACAATAAATTCAGGCTTGAAAGGGTTAACCCTTGATTCTTAAAGTGCTAAGCACGATGATAGTTGTTTTTGATCTGTTTTAGCCGGTTAAATAAAGCAGTTATTTGTCCAGAGCGAAATGTGTGCTTAAACAACAACATCTGCAAATGATTTGTCCAAAATAGGAAAAAATATTCGTAATTTACACCCACTTGAAGTTGTGGGTCGCGACACACAACTTCAAGTGGGTGAAAAATTATTTTGTAATGTTTTAAGGGTTAACCCTTATAGCACGGGGACCGACTTCAGTCGTCAGAATCTGACGTCTGTAGACGTCAGATTCTGACGACTAAAGTCGATCCCCGATTTTCACAATGACCGTAGACTCATAACATAGGTATTCAAATGAATCAGAAAGATCTAAATAAGACACTTATTATATTTTCAAACTGAAAAAACCCTCTGCTTTCCATGGCTTATATAATAAAATTCAGCGCTTTAAGGGTTAAAGTGCTAATCGACTCTGTAACCGCTAGCAGCCTTTTTATTCATCCTTCAAACAAGATAATTTGTAGACAAAATGCACATTAACCCTTTAGTCGCCAAATTATTCAATTTGAATTTTAACCCACTTGCAGTTGTGTCTCGCTGACGCGATCCACAACTTCAAATGAGTGAAAATTATTCAGATTTGACAAAATGGAGGTCAACTCTTTTAAAATCTTGCTGGTTGATGTCACATTTTATCTTTAACATATTTAAAATGTGGTGCTAATAAAAAATGAAAACCCGAATATATGCGGCACCGGCGGTTAAATGGTTAAATTCGCTTATTGACGCAAGTTTTGATCCAGATTGTACATATTATCAAGAATACATGATTCTATATATTTTTGATATTATGTCAGTAATTTTTACCCACTTGAAGTTGTGGGTCGCGGTAGCGAGACACAACTCCAAGTGGGTAAAAATAGAATTTAGCGCTTGGAGGTTCAAGATGGTTAAAGAAGCGTGACATGAAGTGCAAAAGCGTATACATTAAAGGGACAGGCCCAGGCTAAAATCATCAAAAAATCGGTGATTTTATTATTACACCATAGACTAGAACTGCTAAAGTTTTTTACTTTTTGTGCTGCGCACTTACCAGTTAGGCTAGATATAGAGACGAAATCCCCGTATTTCTTATTTTTGACATGGATGTCAATAATTAGAAAACAAGAGTTTCGTCTCTATATCTAGCCTAACTGGTGAATGCGCAGCACAAAAATTTAAAAAACTTTTGCAGTTCTAGTCTATGGACATGTTTACATCATATGGTCATATTAAGAAGCCAACATAAAATCACCGATTTTTTTATGATTTTAGCCTGGGCCTGTCCCTTTAATGCTGATTGAAGTACAACTATAAAGGTTCACAGATGGATATAGACGACAGCAGTACTTGAAGGATCAAAAGGGGCACCCCACTACGGAGAACGCTGTGCGAAAAAGATCAATTTTTCAAAAAAAGAGAGGGGAGCACAAACGATCCAGTCGATAAATCTACTAAGCCTTTTGTTACACGAAGTCATACCAATAGACCAATCGTCAGTTTGAATAAACATGGTAAACTTGCTGATTCATTCTCTGGATGTTGATCTAGACTCTCAACTAAACAAGACTACATAAGTCCAGGAGCTCCCGCTCCGAATTAGAATTTGATTTAAGCAATTTTGTGTAGGGTTATTAATGTAGTCCTAGGCTAGGTCAAAAATCAAGACGCAAGACAACTAGGTCTAAGAAGCCCAGTCTAAGAGTAAGATAAGAACTAGACAGTCTGTCAGAGATTGCAAACCTCCATTGAAATTAATGATCCTAATCAGTAATCCCAGTAATCCAGTAATCCCAGTAACGGTCTACCTATCTGGCACGGTTTACTCGATATCAGGCCAATCGAGGTAACTAATAGCTGATGTACGGTCATTTTGAACTCGATATAAACTAGTTAAAAACTTAGGGTGCATCCTACCCCGAAACCTCAAATTTTGTTTTATAGTAATGGACTAAAATCTAACACAGTTTGCAAAATATTGGGCATGTGAAAGTAAATAATGGCCGATAGTGGGCCATTTTGAATTTGATCGAGTCAGAATTTTTCAAGATGCATCCTCAGCTGAAATCTCACATTCCATTCTATAGTAATCGTCTACAGTGTAGCTATCTAGCACGGTTTACCAAATATCGGCCATGTGAAAGTGAATAATGGCCGATAGGAGACCATTTTGAATTTGATTAAGTCAAAATTTTTCAAGATGCATCCTCTCCTGAAATCTCACATTTTGGTTTATAGTAATGGTCTAGCCATCTAGTACGGTTACCAAATAACGGCTATGTGAAAGTAAATAATGGCCGATAGGCGGCTATTTTGAATTTGATAGAGTCAATTTTTTTCAAGATGCATCCTCTCCTGAAACCTTACCATTTGTTTTATAGAAATGGTGTGGATATCTTGAGCGGTTTTCATGATATTCCACAAAATCAGGCCTGTCGAGGTGAATAATGGGCGATAGGCGGCCATTTTGAATTTTATCGACTTGAAATTTTTCAAGATGCATCCTCTCCTGAAACCTCACAATTTGTTTTATAGTAATGGTGTAGCTATCTTGAGCGGTTTTCATGATATTCCGCAAAATCTTTCAGTCGGATTTACCGATGTTATAAATTAGGTCAAAGTGCTGGGTCAACTTCAAGGTCAAGGTCCAAAAACCTGAAAAGGCACAACTAGGGACCTTAGAGAACATGTATGTGCAATATGACTGTCATCGGCCCAGTACTTTTTGAGATCTGCTCCGGAAACGAAGTGCCCGTCAAAACGCGTAAATAGGTCATAGTTCTGAACCAGAAGTAGGTCAAAGTTCAAATACCCCAAAAGGCACAACTAGACCCCCTAGGGGTGTTGTGTGTAAAATTTGAAGACAATCGGACAAGTACTTTCAGAGATATGCTCCGTAAACGAATTGTTTACGGACGGCCCAACGGCCCAACGCCGTAACATCATCATTTTCTCCTCTGAGACCTTGCGTATTGAATTCAGATTAAAAATATTTTAACCTGTCCATTAGCCACCTAGAAGTAACCCACATACCAAAAATTGCTATCCTAGCTTATTTTCTTACAAAGTTATAGGCAAAAGAAGAGGCAAAAAAAAACGGAGGGAGAATCCATAGCTCCCTTCGTCTCAACTACGGTGACGGCGGGAGCTAAATATACCATCGGAAAATGTATTTCTCAAACTTTGTTCCATGGGTCGCGCTATGAGTCGGCATGTCATTCTACATCACACATGGACTGTGGCTACTTCATCGTCATTTGTGATTTGATCGTTGAAGAAAAGGCAAACGTTGTTGATTGTTCGTGCGGTATAGAAATATAAATTATCATGATTATGTAGTAGCAACAGCAATTTTTTTTTGACATAAATACTCATTTGTCAATATACGTGCGTTATAGGAATATACATGTACATCAGTTACGAAAACGTCAACTGCATATTGTATTCACACCTTATTAATTTGCAGATGTATTTTCCCATGCCGCCTTCAAATGACTACCGCTTTTTCTTATTTTCCTGTGTTTCATTACAATACACTGTATATTAATATGATAAACCGTGTAAACTATTATCATGATAATAATAGCAGGCCTATGTGCCATTTTTTGGTGCTGGCATAATCACAATTCCTGCAGTGGGTTTTAATCACATTGTCGTTAACACAATTAGTTTTGTTTTATATTATTGTATTGGGTCTTTTTTCATACTTTGTTCTGTAATGTCAGCAGAAGATCCAATGATAGTTTCCATCATTTCGGAAATAAATGACGGAAAATCACAACGAAAAAAGTACGGTACCCAATTAGTTTTTATATTTTTCGTCATTTGCAGCTGGAAATTGCGTAGGCAATTCCAGCGTCGAATGAAAAAAATAGAAGCAAAACATTTCGCAGATAGGCCTGCATATATATACAAATATATAACATGTAGGTCTTGATGTTGGACATACATAAATGGAATGGTACACATGTTGGGCGTCGTGACACATGTACAATACTACATATACTATCTATGGTATATAGTTAATTATAATAAAAAACGTAACAATAAATAACACGCCACATTTTCCTGGAGATTGTGGCAAATTTTCTTACGCATTGTAAAATTCACAAAAATCACATCGCTGTCGGTTATATAAATTCGGTTGTATTTTACGATTTTTTTCTTGCGATAATTTGCCAAGTGGTCTGTTCTCACAAAAGTCTTTTTGCATGATTATCATGGTTACATGGCTGGATTATATGAATATATAACAACTGGGTTAGAAAAAACAGACAAAGCTAAAATTCTGGGTGTGTTAGTACTAAACGCTGCTTTCATTTGCCATGTGACCAGCCAGACAGTGTCGAGATAATTATGTTATAATAGCGGTACTTATTAATATGAAAATCATAATTGCTTTTGTATTGTACCACTACCATATATTTGACTACAAGGCATTGTGTTGACGAGATATGACTATACAGCACATGTTGATAATTGAACCAACGCTGGTTAAATGTTGGGTCGTCGTCTGCGACGCTAGCCCAACATTAAAACATCATTTGATTATTATCTCGTGTTTGCTAATCATGATGGATGCGTATAGGTCTATGGAGAGGGGGACTCGATATTTTAGATATAACCCGTGGCTTCCAAAGTAAATACGATTCACCGACCCAGTGTTGGCTCAATGTTGGCCAGCGTCGCAGACGATGGACCAACATTGAAACAACATTGGGTCAGTGCCCAAATAATTGTATATAAGATAATGTATAAGCTATCATAACAACTGATCTAAAAAGATAACACATCTACACCTTGGCATCAAAGGGTGTTACATGTATTTCCCACTTCGTATATTGACAGATCTATGCGGCCACGTGGAACAACTGAATCAAAAATAGGTAAACGAAAATAAGATGGATCGACAAACCATGAAGCGATTTGAACCAGATGACGCAAGAAAATAACCACATGTGATAAGCCAGTTTAATATGTATTGGTCTTTCAAGTTTGTACAATGTCAAGTCCCCACTTGTTTTTGTTCTACCGACTCTTAATTAGGCTGCGGGGGGGTGTTACAGACGAGGTGATCGTGTTTAGGGGGGGGGGGGGGATTGTATGTAACAAGTTGACATATTTATATTTCAACCATAGCGACCAAAAGTTTTCAATTTGAAATCCCCATAAATGTCATAGTGAGCTCTTTCCGTTTCATTTGAATACCATTACCTATGTTATGGGTCTACGGTGCGTTTAGACGTCAGAATTTGACGTCTATAGACGTCAAATTCTGAAGTCTAAAGTCGGTCCCCGCGCTGAAAGGGTTAAAAAGATTGATAACCTGATAACCTGATCTATATCAGTCGATTCATTATGTTTGATATATAAATTTAGCGCTACATGAATTATCATGTACCCGCTGTGAACTATTAATCCTTGCGGTGCGTTGACCGATTTTAGACGTCAGATTCTGAAGTCTAAAATCGATCCCCGCAAAAAAACTATTTATAATGGACGTAGACCCATAACATAGTCTTCAAGGGAAGTGGAAAGAGCTAAATAAGACATTTATCATGCTTATGATGATTTCAAATTAGAAAAAAACCTCGGTCTCCATGGTTTGCATTAAAAATTCAACGCTTTGAGGGTTATAAAGGTTAAGGGTTAAGTTCCACAGGATGTCATAGGAGCGCGCAGCGCGAGGGCTGACGCGAGACTATGCGCAGGATGTAGCGTTCTACTATATCTATGTACAGAAGAGTGGTAGATCCGGGGTTGGGGGTTGCGGTGATTAAAACAGCTGAGACCGTTAAAATTAGAATTAACAGGGGTCACCGAAACCATGGTAACCAGATAGCAAATCACGCAAATTAAATATGGTAGCCAAATACACAGAAAATGTTTTATTCGTGTATCGTTTGTGGTCAAGCCAATCTTGTGGCCGAAGCTGTGCAAAATATCGCCATGTTTTTGCTCATTCACCCTGATTAAAGTTCAAATTAAAAATATCGAAATGATAAGCTGCGCTTACGTTTGTATCTGTTTTCTGTATGTCGCCAGCAGCCGCTAGTCATCCATATTGTGAAATAGACGGATGACTTATTGGCTTTGTAATACGGAAACATAAGAATGTGCAGATAACGTATTGTTGAAATGGATAAGGACCACAATGAAAGTAGAAATTATCCCTTGTATTGTACTTCTGGGACCGTAAATCTACGTTGTTAAACTATATAACATATAAAATACCTCTAAAATTCATCAAATATATCGTGCTTTGGGTACGAAAGGGTGAATATGTCACTTTACAAAGTGGCAGATACACCCTTTCCTTTCATACCCAAGTAGACGATATTTTGAGTAATGCTCAGTTAATAAAATAATTTAACTTAGAGGAGATCTATGTCTATTTACCATATTATACAGAAACACTTTTCATGATTTGAAGCTGGAAATTTAGATAGCAATTCCAGTTTCAAATGATGGAAAATTGAAACAGACAATTCACCAGCACAAATGCTAGATGAGAATGCGGCGCATTTATATTCTTATATAATTATGCGATTTTACAATCACCAAATTCTCCTTCAAGCATGCGGCAGAACAACGTGCTGGTCCAATTTAGGAAACGGGCCAATTTAAGCAGCCTTCCCCTATCATAGAATTCTAGGCCACGTCAGTAGTTGTTTAATGGCCGTATACAATACTGTAAATGGACCATAGATCGACATCGTCATATCATTTATTAATGTGTTATCAGAGATTGTTCACCTTGAAAAATTATGTAGAATATCGAACGCAATGTTATCTGGTTATTCCAAGTAAAACGTAATGCATGATGTACGTATCATGTGTATGTCGCCTGTGGTATTGGCACTATCATGTGTTGTACGACTATATACCGTACTCAGTGGTACTGGGCGGGGGCCCTAGGGTAGTGGTTAGCACCGCTGCCTTTCACGCCAGAGTCCGGGGTTCGGTTCCCGGTCTCGGCGGTTTGAAAGAAACAAAATTGTTTCTTCCCCATCTACGTGTGAAAGTTAGTATTGTGGGGAGCCTCCGTGACCGAGAGGTAGCGTGCTCGGCCTCAGACCGCCAGGGCTCGAATTTCGAATCCTGTGTCTGGAGGACAGTGTCATCTCAATCATCTTACCATCCTCAGGAGGTTCTCCTGGCCCAGTTTAGCCTATATGTGAACAAAGGTGGCCTAAAGCCCGATTCATTTCATTTTATACTCAGTGGTACTAGCATATGATTTACATGTTTTAACATTTCCTTTATATTTGTGTCATGTATCACAACTTAGAACAATTCTAATTCAATTCAATTGATTGCTGAGCGTTCATGGTACAGCTATTTTGCTTTTTAAGTTAATTATGTCATTGGCTGAAATAGCTAAGCATAATTTTGCCAAATTAAAAGAAGATCTGGTGGAAACTTTTTCTTGAAACGCGCTAACGAGCATTTCTTCGCTAGTGACCATAGTAATTAAAGGGTTGGTGATATGGGGATCAAAATGTCACCAAAACAATTTCACAGTGGTATGTGATGGCCATGTGAAGTATGAGAAAGCAGTAGCTATCTTGAAAACAAATAACTGAGGCGGCGGCGGCGGACCGTGTGGAATACACATGATACAGTGACAGCCCGCCTATGCGGGGGCTGCTTAATCATGATAATGATGCAGCATTATTGCATAAACAATCTGAAACCTCCTTACATGTCCTCCATTTTTCGTCGCCATCATTGTGTTACAATAATCATGCCAATCATCCAATTTACGTAGTCTGTCAACAAGTTTTCGCTACAAATAAAGTCACTGTCGCTGTTACCATGGTTATATAATAGGCCTAACCCACTGGTCGCGGGCGGAGATATCTGGTGTACATATTTAATACACAGAATGGAGCCGCGTCTGATATCCACCAAACCAGAAAGTTCATTATATATTCACCCACTGTCGGCTGGACATGAGTGAAAATCATCCAATTTAATAAAATTTCCCAAATGACGCAGACCCAATACTGGTTCAATGTACGACGGTGGCCCAACATAAAACCAACATTAAAAGAGCAGTGGCCTATATCAAGTCGAAAATTGAGAGGTTTCCGACGTCAAAATCCAACGTCTATAGACGTCAGATATTGACGTTTCTGACGTCTAAATTCAGTCCCCGCGCAGAAAGGCTCAAAGTTAAGGGTGGAATTTAACTTAGCCAAGTTAAGTTCACACTGAGACGAATACAACATTTATTTTTGTCTGGAATTTGACTGTTTTGTGACCACTAGAATCCTATTCAGCCAGATTCAATAATAAAACATTGTCATGATTGTAGGCCTATATCACAAAACAGGGAATAGTCAAAATAGGCTGTTTTTTCACCGGGCTATTAATTACTTGTACCTGCGTACGGGTAATAAACAATAATTCTACAAATTTTAAAAATACTGTGTACGGGTGAATGATAATAAACAATAATTCTAAAAATTTGGTAAATATTGTGTACGGTTATTAAACAATCAGTTTACAAATCTCGGAAATATTTCACGAGACAGCAGACTCACCGCGATTAGAGCTCAGCCGTAGAATGACGCGTCGACTGCTACTCCGCCGGTGTCTGCCTTGTTATGAGCGGTGTCAACACATGTGCGCCCACCACGTGCACTGTCTGGCGCTGAGAAAATGCACATGAGCTGATGAGTGCACGCGGTCTGACTCAAGTGCGAGCGACGTGTCATCACACCCCTTGTGCGCCAGAGTCAAATTGCCAGCACAATCACCCGCATCTGTACATTTATTACATGTAAACACGAGTAGTTGTTCAATGTTGGTATGATGTTTAGCCAGCGTCGTAGACGGTCGACCAACATTAAAGCAAAGTGCCAAAGTGGGATCTATATTCTGTGTATACCGGGCTTTTTGACCTCGTGGGCGTGTTCGTCATTTTGATAGATCATCAGCGGACGGGTATTTCTTAATCAGTCTGTTAATACTCATTCTCATAAAGTGATACCAAAACTACAAAATAAGTTTTTTAATTACGCCAAACGTTCACACCATTATGATTCCACATGATTGATGATAAGCTGATTTCACAAATATAAATTTAAAAAGCCGAGTTTGTGGGTGTTGTACCTTGTTCTTTAAAAAAAGATCAAGACAAGCTCAATATATTTGTCGAAATTAAGAAGTGCTGGAAATATCTACTGCTATAACATGTATAACAGAGTCTATGGAAAGTTCACAAAATTATATCAGGGTCACTCACCAATGCATGGTCATAGCTACAAACTTTGAATTGTCAAAGTCATTCGCCACTGCACTCGACCCATGTGAAATTAAAGAAATAAGCTGACAAGATTCCAGGTCGACAAGGGTCATTTCACAGCGATACAGATCAGTGGGGATCAGGCCGTGGGACTTGTAGGGTTACATTTACAATAGGATCTACTTGATAAAGACGTCTATGACCACCATGGGCGTGTGCCGCGTGACAGCTGCCACGAGACACTGAAACAATGCTGGTTTGATGCTGACGGTGTACAAGCGTTAAAACAACATTGGATCAGTGCATGATGTTTATTGGGATGTCACTTGTATATACCAGCACGCCAACCCCTGCTCCACCCTATATCCCGTTTATTGTTACTGCAGCTATTTTCCATTTATTTGAAGCTGGAATTGCTAACGCAATTGCCAACTTCAAATGAATAAAAAATACTTCCCTTTTTGAAAAATTGCCATATCACAAATTGAATTATTTGATTATCTGAGAATCTATTGCAAGCAATTTTGTAAATTTTACCCACATTTTATTTGTATTGAAACTAGATTGAAGCTGTATATACAGGGTTCAGCACTACAAGGGTTAATTGTACACGGGCATTTTAATCGATATAGACGTCACTAACGCCGGCTCAATGTTTGGTCAACGTATACGACATTGGCCCAACATTGAGCCGATGTAAGGTTAGCATCGATTACGATGGGGCATGTGGACATAAGCCGCGTTCAAAACACGGCATTCAACCAGCAAAGAAAAAACCTTCACCCTATGTTGTTTTAATTTTGGCCAACCGTCTGTGACGCTGCGCCAGCACTATAACAACATTTGGCTAAATGCCTCGCGCTTCCTTCATCATGTGTGTGTTACGTAATCAGACAAAGAGATACAGATATACTAGGTCACCTAAGCCATTTAATCACTCGATTTTCGCTAATGTTATTGATTTTAACATTTCTCGAATATTAAAATGTCAATATGTTATTACTAGTACAGAAACCTCCCGTTTTGTGTAATTTCAAAATTCATGAATTGTATCTGAGGAGATGGGAAGTCGTGTGGACACATGACTGAATGATAAGGTGCAAAAATAAAACATCACTAAGATGTCAATATCTACGGTGGACAACAGAAGTCGAACGAGCTATTATCAGGAAGTTTTATCAGAACATTCTGGGCCACAGTAGGAAAGGTCTTATCAGAACCACACACCTATTGTCACACCTGCTCCGGTTGCATGAAAGGTTTTTAAAATTCCTAGATGATAAAAAAGATGATATGATGTTAAACTTGACGTTGTGGGGTAGATATTAAAGATGATCTGTTATCAGAAATGGTACAATTGAACCCACATCATTCTCAAAACGATATATCTGTATATTGCCAGTATAAAATTTGATATAACAAAACTGCAGTACCATTTTACCATTTCTGATAACAGAACAGCAGTAGGCCTACAATGCCAAAAACGTAGACAGTGACAGCATTTTTTCAATAACATTAAATTCAAATCTAATGATACTTAACCATTACAATGCTTAAATATTCTTGTATAAACCATGGAGATCAAAGGTTATGGGCGTTGTGAGAGTGTAAATATTTATAGTGATGTAGACCCATAGCATCTGGTATTCAAATGAATCAGGAAGAGCTAAATAATACATTTATGATGATTTCAAATCGCATTAAACCCTTTTGTCTCCATGGCTTCTATAAAAAGATTCAGTGCTTAAAGAGGTAATCCAAATCACATAAACTCATTATAAGCTCCCTCCTGAAAATATCACAACACATGTAAATATTTTGAATAAAATTCACAGAATGAACAATATTATAAATACATCATAAGGCAATTACATTTTAATTAGTTGGGTTATTGATCTGAAGACGACACTAGAGCATAAAAGAAAAAAAGGTGTTATTTTAAATAAGCCGTTATCTAATATTCTAGCCATAACATTTGAAAAATATAACAATTTGTTTGTTTTTTACCACTCCACAATCTCAATACATACTTCATCATTGCATGAAACAGATATTTACCATATCCCAATACATTCATTGTCAGTGACATCAAAACCAGGCTGATCGCCGCCGGCGGCGGTGTTGGCCATATTTAACCTTGCGTTGACAGTAACATTGGCACATTTTTTTCTGACTGAAATCTTCTTGGAAGTACCAAAAAACCTGATACTTGTATTTCATTTCACTTTAAAGTGGAAATTGCAACAGCATTTCACATCTCAAGCTGAATGAAATATTATCAGGCTGATTATAAGAATATATTGCTGGATTTTAGGAGGGCTTGTTAACCCTTTAATCACTGAAATATTTTATATCAACAGTGATAACCAGAGAGACCAAAGGGTTTGTCCAATTTGAAATCATCATAAATGTCTCAGTTACACATGTTACATGCAGCTGTTTCCGCTTCATGCTACCCTGTAGTACCATACCTATGTTATCAGGTTATGGGTCTACAGTCATTATAAAGTTTTTACTTTTTTTAAATGCTTTAGACATCAGACGTCTGAAGTCGGTCCCCATCCTGAAAGAATTAACTCATAGAGATTCGACCACATATACATGATATAACCTGTTACTCCAATTTATTAAACAAGGGGATGAACTGTATCATGGCAAAATGCATGTAAGCATCACCTTTCATGGCCTTCCAGACATTCAACAAACATTGTTTTCATCCTGAAAATCACACCTACCGCATCCATAGTTATTACCCTTTCTAATCTGGATGTGCTGCCCTGAGTTTATCCATAATCCTAGCACAAATTCAAGTTTTGAGCAACACCATATTCATCTCGAAATCATCTGTATTGACTTCCCCAACTTTGTCTGGTACATGCACTCATGTCACAAAACAAGATCATGTGATCAGGTGACAGAAAATATCAGGTAGGCCAAACATATTAATCACATTTGCTTATTGTTGTTACTTTTGTCAGATTGAGATGTTGCTCTATTTTTTGGCTCAATATTTATCTCCAGATTTCAATATAGTCCATCGTATCTGCATCAGTATATACAAGTTGCTCCATATACAAAATTAAAATAATTCGACATGGCACGTGATCAAGGTTAGATTTTATTAATAATGTTGTCCAAAAATATAGTAAACCTGTAATATATCACTACTGACAGGAAGAAAAACAATAAAACATGCAATAAAACCATACGTGATTGGTGGTGCTTGTTCAATGGTGGGCTACCTAACAAACACGAGGAACTGAACCAAGGTTGGGCCGGCGCATAGGCTGTGGGCCATCATTCAATTAGATTCGATTAGATTAGATGTATTCAGTAACCATTGACATAGGACAAAAACATGATCAATAGTGCAAATACATAAAAATCATGGGTCGCCAATTATGGTCACCAGGGAATAAACACCGAAAAGTTTCCTGGTGAGAATACTTATTTCCACGGCGGTCCCTTGATAGTGATCCATGATGGCGATGGCAAGAAATAATTTAGTCAATATAAATATATATAAATAATTGGTCTAACTGACCACACCAGAAATTGAAATATCACAGTAATTTGATAACAAGTGTACTCTCGCGGAGAGAAAACCACGCCGGAGAACAGAGAAAGGCTTACAACATGCAAACCATTGCACAATTGGAAGCCCATCCCACGTCCCCCTGCGGTAGGCCTACACCTCCGCCAGAGTAGAAAAAATACCAATATAAATATGGAAAATAGGTTATAATATAATAACGGTTACTATGCTAATTTTAGACTTATACTAGTCTAAAATCATTTAAAAAATTGAATATTAATAATGTGAAAAGCTAGTAGTAAACATGGTAAATATATACCTCATCTTCATGTCTTTGTAACTCCGTCCACATGTGTTTTCTGACTGCATGTTTAAAAGTTAAAAAGTTTTCTTGCATTCTGAGATGTACCGGTAGACAATTCCACATTTTACTGGCTGAGGAACGAAAAGACTTGGCACCCGCAGATTTTACATGTGGTAGGACCAGGGATTGCACACTTGTTCTATTGTATCTGTCATGTTCTTGACTGACCATGGAAAATGAATCTCGTAAGTATTTTGGGGCTGTTCCATGAATTATTGTAAACATGTTATTAAGTTTAATTTGTTCAACGGTTCCGAAACAGGTATCCAATTGATAATTTTGAATTCATTGAAACCAATATGCGTCCTTGGGGAGCAGTTCAGGACAAATCTGATAGTTTTACTTTGAAGAACTTGAAGTTTTTGTTGGTTCATTTTCTGAAGACCACTAAACCATGCGGAGCATGCATAATCAAAATGACATTAAATTAGAGCTGATGCCAAAATTTCCTTAAATTTATGTTTAAAAATTTTGCATGTCTCCATAAGAATTTGAGTCGTGAGCTGCCTCTCTTAAGAATATTTTCCGCAATATAATTACCATCTAAAGACTGGTCCAGATCTACTCCCAAATATCTCACTATTTTTGTAGAGGCTACCATGGTCTTACCACATGTAACATTCATTTCTGAAGAAATACCAAGTCTTTTCTTTGTACCAAAAAGTATTGATTCTGTCTTCCCTAAATGGATGTATAGGCTAGTCTATTATCGACCAACAACATGGTTTTACGCCTCAACCGTTGAACATCTGTGTTTCTGGGCAGAGTGAGGTGCCAGACAGGCTGACCCCTATAAAAGATGTGTATTAACAAGTTGTTTTGTAACCCATGGCTGCCATTGACTGCCATTACAACTTTGCCCTACGAATAGTCACTCCGTATATCTTAGACTCTAAAGACTATATTGATTTGTATTTACATTTTTGTGTCCAATAAAATGAACTTTCAGTACATTTTTTCCCATCAAAACTAAGCTATTGCAATTTATAATATACCGGGTAGTCAACATTGTCAACCGGTCCCGCCCCCGGTTGACAAGCTCCCTATTGAAAAAACAGGCAAGGCACCAGTTTGATGTCTGCACACCCTCATCTGACTGTATAGTGGTGTACAATCAATTTGTGACGCCGAAAAAGTGTATGGCCGCCACCGTTAGTAGGTTTTTAAGGTCAGGTCAAGAAATTATAAACAATTGAAAATTCGAATCAAGCTGGTATGAACAGTATAAAAGGCGGCCATTTTGTTTGAATTTCTGGAGTCTATAAACAAAATCCAGCTCCCCGTCTGGAAACGGAGTGCCAGACAGGTGCCCCGTCTATTTATAATAATGCTCAAGTCTGAAGATATAAAATATACAACTACATGGGTAAAACCAAAAATTGGGGTAATTTTACATAAATTTAGTGTCCCCAGGACTTAAAAGGTCCGCATTTTGATTTAAATATAATAATATTAAAAATAAATGGTGCAACTTCACGTTTAAGCATTACTACTTTATAATGTTCAGATTATTTGTAAAAAAATATTTATGTATATGGTTTTATAAGAGCTCTATGTCATTGAAACGTGGAAAATTGCATGTCCCCAGAGAAAATTCCACTATTTGAAACTTCACTGTAGGATACAAAATCACAATATAATTCTAACAATTACATCATGTTCATGGCTAGACATTATTCACTTAAACTAATCAATGATCAAAATTCGACTTATAATTGATATCAATATATATAATTTTGATGAATTTACATGTCCCCACATTTGCACTCTACTCCGTTACCATCATTGTAGCATGCCCCATCAAGTGAATAATCATGAACTAAAATTATATCAAGTGTAGTTTGCCACACTGAAGGGCCTTATACGAGTTTTTCGCCTTGAAAGAATTAATATTGTTGAGTGACAAGTTATTCGAAACAGGTATTACCAAAAAGTTAGAAAATATGCATTTGTTTTTACTACTCCGTTCCTAGCCTTGTGGGTATAAAAACGAGTTTCGTTTTATGCTTGCATACCTAGAATAGTTGCTATGGGGACTATTTCCACACGTATGATATATCTTTGAATTATTGCCTATATATTTTCATTAATCCCAAGAATACTTTTAATTTTACTACTCCGTTCCACTCTACTCCGTTACCAAGAAAAGGGAACGGAGTAATGAATTGTCAAATTTTATGGGTTTTACAGTCATAATGATTGATGATAGTCTTTTAAAACATGGCTCGTTGTCCCCATATAAATAGAACACCCATTTATGATCGATGTTATGATAAGAAAATATACAGTTTATATTTATGTCGAGCCAAACATTTGGTAACGGAGTTGAGTATTTTTTGTCTTGGTAATGGAGTTGAAATAAGGATTTTTGTTTATCCCATCAAATTTTCCTAAATTTTTAGCAGTTTAGAGGTACGATTGTTTAGTATATGCTTCAATAAGGATATCACGTTTAAAAGTGTGATGTCAACCTAAACAAAGTAACATAATTTTTCAAAATGGTTTGGACTTGGTAACAAAGTAGTAAGTGAAATGTTGCAACTTTTTTTAAATGACTTTTTTTAAGCAAAAAAAAAATTTCTAGTGCAGCCAGTGACTTTTTTACGCTCTATTGGGGATCAGTGGCAGTGCACCAAACCTAAAGTAGTTTTCCTCAGGGTTCACCACAGTGCCGGAAATGCCGGCTGCCCAACCGGATGAATTATAAAAAAAAAAAAAAAGTTCCGTTTTGTGGTGTCCTTCCATTTGCGTTTTAAAGATGGCTAACTGACAGCGACTGATTTTGCAATTTATTGGCTTTTAGTATTGATCAGTTGTTCATCAGATGAACATTTTTTTAAGAAAAAACGTGCCAGATATTACTTAGTGGGCAACCACACATGCTGCAAATTTTATGCAGCAATGTAAGGGTTAAGCTGCTCGCGCGCGCTAAGACAAGTTAATATTATAGAGAGAACAACCAGATTTTTTTTCTGTGGGGAACCCTGGTTTTCCTCCTTTTTGATGGTCATCTCACTGCCATTTTTGATGCTACAAAATTACCCCAATTTTTGGTTTTACTCACATAGAACGACATCTCAATCTGACAAAAGTATCAACAATAAGGAAATAAAACCTGTTTCAGCCACTGAGTCTGAGGCTAACACCAGTAAACCGCAACCGGCGACGGCCCGAGCGATAATACAAGACGCACTAATTTATTCCACATGTTTTGGTATTATTTAGCAAAGTACCAGCAATTGAAGTTTCAAAAACAAATCTTCAAAAGATATAAAAGTAAATATTTATGTCAAATATACAACAATTACTTACATGAAGTGGAAAACCTCGTCAATATGTTTCAAAGTGAAATCTGTCAACGTCAACTTTATCGCGCAGCAGAATACGCAAGACAGCTGACGTTTAAGGCTGCAACTAATTTTAATGAAATGCGCGCCGTGTGCCCCTTATTACATCAACTTTCCTGACTAGGATTTGTGGTTAAATGTAGGCGACTTGAACTAGGGCTAGGATTAGCCCAACTATCTTTTTTATGGAGGGAAGATGGAGGGGAGGCATATTATTATATGCCTCCCAATATGCCTTTCAATTTGGACTGCCTCACAGTGATGCTGGTAAAATTGGCATCTCGGGGGTATAATGAATATTAATGCTTTATCTCATACCTAGGTGTGTAGGCCTATTGTACCGGATACAATATTTTTTTTACCCGGCTGATACAGCTATAAAGATATAGAGGAAAAAATGTGTACACTAGTTAGGATAGGCGTACACCCATATCGCCCCGCAGGGATGTTGTGTCAGGATCAGTTATACACCTCTGACTCTCAGATTACAGCCCTGATTCGGTTAGAACTGGGCTACGTCCATCACGCCACAGGATTAGGCCTAGGCCTACACACAAGTGTACAGTCACCCACTGGCCACACGACCCTCTCGGTCATCCAACCAATGCTGTTTCAATGTTGGGCCATGCAGCGTCGAAGACGGTGGGACAACATTGAAACAGCATTGGGTGAATGTCCCGTGTTTGCTGGGTTACCAAAGATTTTTTCATCGTTGGCGCAATGCATAGGACGTCGGCCAACACACAGCACTAATGGGTCGATGTCTAGTTGAGGTACCAGCATATCTGGACCTAACTGGCCACCGTCAACTGCCTGCAGACCCCTCCCCTACCCCTCCCCTCCTCTGTCACTGCGCCGGCCGCCAGATGTCTCCATGAGTGAGGTGCTACTATTTGGAGAGGAAATGGTAGGTAGGTGGTACCAGGTAGGTAGGTCCAGGCTACATAATTGAATCAGGTCACAGGACATGAATTGAAAGACAATTTGGCATATTTCGCTGTTGAACTGAATATAGTAGACTTTTGCTATGTTAATCTTACATAGATTATTAATAATTTGAAAATAAGTGGAATGAAGTTAGAAGCCAAGTTAGCGTTATGACCTAGGCCTATAGCAATTTACGTTGGCATTAGACAGTTCTCCATGTTGGTATGAGATAAAAAGACAATAACATGGCTAAAGTTGTATTGTCCCGCATATCAGCCAGACCTATAGTTGTATTCTCCAGATCGAGGGTCATGAGTCTTGCATCATAGACCTGCCATCCGGAAACGATGCAAGATCCATGACCCTCTGGAGAATACAACTAGGTAGGGCCGATATGCGGGACAATACAACTTTAGCCATGATATAATCTATAATTACGTCGCTTTCTGCACAATCATGGCAATATCACGACAGAAGGAAGCCCGAAGCCTATGCATGCCCTACTCTTATTTCGAATGGCCTCCAGGGTTTTTTTATCGTGCACAGTATGACCTACCATAAGTAACACTGGCATCCCAGGGGTGGAATAGATGTTGCTGAGGTAAACTGCCGCTCTCTGAGCATCTGGGGTCGGAACGGTAGAACACATTCTCATTTTGATCGTTCTGCCTACATTGCTTTATTGTTTAAGTTTGATGACGCTCCTGGTGAGGTTTTAAAGATTGAAATCATGATCGGTAGGGCCTAATCACAGAACATTTAAGGGAGGCCGATGAGAACTGGGACGAGGGAGAACTGTATGGGACACCGCTGAGCACGTCCGTTGTTTTCAGCCAATCAAATTCAAGGAAATATTTTTATGTGGCCCTTAGTTGCTTTCACCACATATCTCTCCAGAATCACATTGCAGACAATTTTGTTAGTGCAATGACAAAACTAAGATTTTTAGTATAAAAAGTTGTTTTTCTGCCTTTGTGTAGGCCTAAATGTGTAAAGCGAGTTGAATATATACAGTAACGTTACCTCATATTTACTGTGCTTGGGGTATCCTTGCTACCTTCTTCGTGGATATATAAGCTAAATGCTCTTTACTATTTTGATTATTGAGTAAGTGAATGGGTCATAAATCTGGTAAGCATGGGGAGAACTGGGACTTTATGTAATGGTATGTATGGGGAGAACTGGGACATAACGTCCCACTTCATCCCGTGAGTGTCCCACTTCTCCACATAAGTGTCCCACTTCTTTATATATTGGATATTAATTGTGTAAATGTGTTCATAAACTGTTTGTAACCATTTACATCTGTTTATAATTATCTTTATTTCTAGTATTAGTGTATGTAAAAATGTACGTGAAACTGTCCCACTTCACCCCATCAGCTGTCCCACTTCTCCTTGCGATGTCCCAGTTCTCCACATTCTCTAGTTCAGCAAGAGCAAAAAGGTGCTCCCCATTACATCTCATTAAAATGGTTAATAATATTATGTAATAATATCCTCAGACTACATGATATGTACATAATAACAGGCATAACAGTAACACACAAAGTAGGGTCAAATGACGACAGTGAAATGGTGTCCCAGTTCTCCTCGTCCTCCCCTATTTCTATGGGCCTACATGCTTCGCTGCGGTAGGCCTCTGGCCTATTTCATACAGAATGTTGAGAAAAATTCTGATGTACCTGACAATTAAAATCTAATTTGAAAACAAGCCTATACAATTATGTTATAGGCCTACACCTTAGCCATTATAAAATTTGTAAATTAAACAAAATTAAAAAAATAAATTAAACAAAACTTTAATCCGACTAGCCTACAATTATAAAGGCCCTTGCAATGGAAGTCAGTTTATCAAAGTAATTTGGATATTTGAAAATAAGATTCAGACATGCATAAATTAAATGAATATGAAATATATATATTTTTTTTCGTTTTACCTTCAAAATATATAGCATCTGATATGTAATTGAGGCAAGTGCTAACTTTAGATTTTTCTTATACAATCTAATCAACTGAAAGAAATGTAAATTTTTTACCTGTTTTTCAAAAGTGCACATAAAAGACAATAGGGGGGGGGGGGCTACAATTTTCATATGGCATATTATAGTAGCCTACTATCCGTGTCACGATATAAGCTCTTTAATATTCGAATTATTTGTACCGTACGAAGTACGTATTTTACTGTCAGTGACCTTTTTAAAAGCTGTAATACAGCTCGAGAAAAATTTAAAAATCAACTGATGAAACACTAATTGTAGTTTATCTCACAAGACCATACACTTCCTCCGAGGCTGTCAGCTCCGCACTTTTCAATAGGGTCTACTATTATATCAAGATTAATGTTTTGGACGATAATGGCCATAATAGCAATACGTATTTCTTTAAATGTATAAAATACCATGAATGAATGGGGTGAACAAAAGCTTACTTATAAAATAAGGTTATTTTATTTCAATTCTCATTTCATTGCATGTACTTGTAAATACCCCCTGAAAAAACCCCTGCAAATTGGGACAGATATAAATCGCATTAAAAGTGGTAAAATAATACAATAATTTTTAAAAACTTGTCTTTAATTCCTAAAGATAGTGTTTTACACTAACCAATATCATAAACAAACATAAAATATAACACAAGAAGTCCAGATTAAATTACCTACTTATGTGGGATTTAGAATTTGGGACAGGGTTTTTTTTGGCTGAATATATCTAATATTGCTTCCCAAAAACACATTCATGTTAAAAATGTCCAAATTTTATTATTGCTATGTTGCAAACTAAAGGTCATTCATTAGGTTATAAAATTAAATCAAAATATGTATTAATAAATATTACAACATGCGGACAGTGCTAGTGCTTGAAATTATAGAATCCCTCAGGTAGCCTAATATAATTGATAATCCATTCCTATCATCACTAGATCGTTTTACATAGGCGACCATACCATCCTTTGGGGCGGATCCAGAAAGCAAATAAAGGGGGTCCGAATTATCTTTGGTTGGACTCCCCCAATTTTTTCTATATTTTAATCTTCTCAACTAGTTTACAGGGGGTATTGGGCATTTTGACTAAAAAGTTCACAGAGTAAACCCTTGATAGAGATCGCAAGACATAGGCGAACAATATATATAACAAGAGCACACTCGATAATAGCCCGCCGCCGAATTATGATAAAGAAAGTAAAGACGAATGTCATCACGTAAATAACAACCCAAGATATAAATGGTATGTTAAACCAGCTGCTTTTCAAGTTATCGCGCCCACAAGGTCAAATTATGGACGTAAAATAAATGTGAAAAATCGCAATAAGTCAACCATTTTGATTTTTTTATCGGCCATTATTTAGCTTGTCCAAGAACTGCTTATTAGTAACATGCATAACAAACTTGAAGAGGATACTTGTGAAAATGTTAAAGTTATCGCGCCTACAAGGTCAAATTATTGACGTAAAATGAGAAAAATCGCAATAAATCGGCCATTTTGAATTTTTTTTCAGCCATTATTGAACTTGTCCAAGAACTACTTATTAGTAACATGCATAACAAATTTGAAGAGGATATGTGAAAAACTTTTCAAGTTATCGCGCCCACAAGGTCAAATTATTGACGTAAAATCACAATAAATCGGCCATTTTTTTTTTTTTCAGCTATTATTGAACTTGTCCAAGAACTACTTATAAGTAACATACATAACAAATTTGAAGAGAATATGTGAAAAACTTTTCAAGTTATCGCGCCCACAGGGTCAAATTATCGACGTAAAATGAGAAAAATCGCAATAAATCGGCCATTTTTTTTTTTTTTCGGCCATTATTGAACTTGTCCAAGAACTACTTATTAGTAACATGCATAACCAATTTGAAGAGGATATGTGAAAAACTTTTCAACTTATCGCGCCCACAAGGTCAAATTATTGACGTAAAATGTGAAAAATCGCAATAAATCGGCCATTTTTTTTTTTTTTCGGCCATTATTGAACTTGTCCGAGAACTGGTCATTAGTAACATGCATAACAAATTTGAAAAGGATACGTGAAAAACTTTTCAAGTTATCGCGCCCACAAGGTCAAATTATTGACGTGAAAGGTGAAAAATCGCAATAAGTCGGCCATTTTGAATTTTTTTTCAGCCATTATTGAACTTGTCCGAGAAGTGGTCATTAGTAACATGCAAAACAAATTTGGGAAGGAAACATGAAAAACTTTTCAAGTTATCGCGCCCACAAGTAAATGTTAACGCCGACGCCGACGCCAACGCCGACGACGCCGAACTTCAATTGCAATAGCTCACCTTTTTTAATTAAAATTAAAAGGCGGGCTAACAAGGAGATTTGAGGATTTCCACAGAAATTTATAATTCACTGTCAAATCTTTTTGGATGATTCTTTTCATATCCCATTCTCCGCTCCTAAAATAGACTGGGGGCTATGAGTGTGACATGTGATAAAATTTTAGATCTAATCAGTTTGCACAACGACAGCTAAACTGTTGAGATGTCGAAAAATTAACGAGCAAAAGCGTAATAACCAAGAAATAGATAATGGTACGCACCGCCTCTATTTTCGGCAAATCCTTTATATATCAGCTAAATTTACCAACAAATCTTGGGTAAAGCCCCAGACGTTGCGCCCCCTTCTTTAAATCCTGGATCCAACAACGTAATGTACGTGATGACACAAAAATGAATCTCAGCTTTCTGCCGTTTTTTGACAAAACGTCATTGAAAAACATTTGGGACTAGAGACACACATTGGGGAGTGCCAAAAAATCCGCTCTGTAAACACTTGGTAATACATTATTGGAATGAGTTTCAAAAATTTAGAATAACATAGGAGAAATAATTAGTCAGCAGCTAGGTGGCTGCCATTTGATTATTGGTGGAAAGCTGAAAATACAACATTCCCTTCGACTCTGTACTCTAATCAAATCATTATTGCTTTATTGAAGAATTTTTCTAATATAATCTGTTAAAACATGTTGAAGCAGTAGGTAAAACAAATGGCGACGAAGAAAAGGCGACAACACAAGATATGAGCTCAATGGGGTAACGATGACTTTCTGAAAATGTATAATTCCCTGGAAATTCACAAACAATGGGAAAAAGTTGGAAATAGCATCGCCTGCAATGTTAATAATGTATGATTGACTTAAAAATAACACTTTTCAATAATACTGGTCTTTATTTATTATATATTCGCTGTAAGAACATCCAGAGATTGTTTCACTTCAATATTGATTATCTAAGAAAAACTTGGAAACCAGTTTTAAGAATTGGTTATCAAGTGTTAAGGATCTACATAAACATTTAAACAAACCTCAAGTGAGCTTGGAAAATACATAATGGAACTAACACCATATGTTTTTCAGGTATTAATTGAATGCTCCTCACTTTAATACTGGTTTTTACTTCCTTACTGCATATTACATACATTTCCATGTTTCAAAATGTAATATTTCAATACCGTTTCATTGTACAGACAATTACATCAAATATGTAAAGCAATTCTGCAATTTGAAGGTCAATCATTATGTAGTAAGTGTTTCCAGCAAACACGAGATGTTGAGCCAATGTTGGTTACATGCTGGGCCAGCATCGCAGACATTGAGCCAAGCATGAAATAATCGTTGTCTCAAAGCCTCATGTTTGCTGGGTACCAGGGGCCAGTTTCTGTATCGTACTTAAGTAAAAAGTGTGAATTTTGTACTTAAGTACGTTACAGAAACTGGCCACTGCGGCCGATTTCTATAACATACTTAAGTAAAAACTTTACTTTTTAGTTAAGTATGCTACGTAAACCAGCCCACTTTATCTTTTACTTAAGTACGTTACAGAAACCGGCCGCAGGGGCCGGTTTCTGTAACGTACTTAAGTACAAAGATGACACTTTTTACTTAAGTACGATACAGAAACTGGCCCCTGGAAACTAATTTACTACTGCTTGTCTTTGCACAAGAGAATCTTTACTGCTGTTTGCCTTTGGTTGGCATTATTATGGTACATGTACAACATGTAACTTTGATGTGGTTTCTGTTTATATCTAGCACTATATCCGAGTCATGCTCTGTGCATCATAATGCCAAAATAAAAAAACATTGCCTTTGGTGTAAGTTCCGTTGTACTAGAAAACACATTAATCGAAGTCAATTAGAGGTCCTAACACAATTAATAAACATTGTCTGGTATATCATTTCTCCTTAAACATTCATAGAAATATGTTCAATCCATTTAGAGTGTCACTGTCAAATAGATTTATCATATTTATTATTATAGATTTTTTTTCAACTAATTACGCTGTTTGCCTTTTGGCCACAAAAAAACACTTGCAGTTGCTGTGATTGAACATTGCCACACAACCAACATTCATTTTTTCAACCTTTCTAATCATACAAATAAATAATAGTTTCTTATCTAACAGAGGAAAAACATACTTTGGATGACTGTGGATACAAACAATTTTCTTAGTAAGCACCAACTTATATCACAGGTATTTAAGCATCAAACAATAATATGAGAACAAATTATTGCTCATACAGATTTTGTATGCGGTGAACTACCTGGTACAATATGAATCTTTTAACAGGAATGTGTTAACCCTTGTCCTGCTACGTCTATATATATATTTTTATTTTAAATCAAATAATATGTCACTGAAAATCAGAAATGTATAAGATAGATTGTGGTTGATGCTCATTTTTATCAAATAACTCAATTTAGCAAATGTATATTTAGAAAAAATATTAACATTTGTTGGCGTTTGAAGTTGGAAATTACATTAGCAATTTCAGCTCCAAATGACAAAAAATACAAATAAAACAAAGATTCAGCAGGACAAGGGTTAACATACATTATAACAATAATATGAATCAAATATATATTTCATTTTATCCCTATTTAATTCATTAACAAAATGTTACAGAAGGAATATGGGTACACAACCACTTACATCCTATGATGTTTTAACCCTTGTCCTGCTAGACCCGGATATATACGGTTTTAAGCATATTTTAAGCCAAATAATATGTCACTGAAATGGACAATACAGTTTGTGGTAGATGTTCAGTTAGTCAAATAACTCAATTTAGAACATGTATATTTTCGAAAAATATCTATAATTTTCGTCATTTGAAGCTGGAAATTGCGTTAGCAATTCCAGCTTCAAATGACGAAAAATACAATTGAAATAATTCAGCAGAACAAGGGTTAACTGTTTTCCTGCTGGATCGTGTGTTATTATTTTTCATTTATATGAAGCTGGAATTGAGAACCCAATTTTAGAATCAAATGACAACAAATATTTCTGTCAACCCTTGCCGAGTTGCCGTATTTCAATTTTCAACCACTTGACTTTTTAGTCTCACAACCCACAACTTAAAGTGGGTGCAAATTACTAATATTTGTTTAATTTGTGATGGAAAGTGTGCAAATGTTTATCTTCAAACACTCTGTCTCATTTCATTGCCACTAACAGTGATTTAACCATTTTGCTGCCAAATTGTTTCTGCCTATTTTTCATTCATTTGAAGCTGGAATTGCTAGCGCAATTTACAGCTCCAAAAACGAAAAATAATTCTATTTGTGAAGAAATTAGCATGTTCTAAATTTTATTTTTAGATTACCCAATCAACTAGCACAAAATATATTTAGCTATTCACGTTCAATTAATTTGGTCCGATATCGGCTTGAAAATGAATATATTCCGTCCCGGCAGCATACAAGTTAAGATGCTTAGCTAATGAAAAACGACCATAGTTGTGCTTAGCGGGGAAAGGGTTAAATGACAAAAGGACATTGACAAAATCAGATTATTGGATTAATAAGCATGTATGTACCACAATTTTTTTGATCAATTTCAGTGTCATTTTTATTGCATTGACATTTACTTGAATCAAACTAGCAGCACAAGGGTTAACCCTAAGAACACTGAGCTAAGAAATTTAAATTTTTATCCACTTGTAGTTGTGTCTCGCTACCGCGATCCGCAACTTCAAGCGACTGAAAATTTGTGTTATTTGTAAAAATTTAGGTCCCAACATATATCAGTGTTTCAAGATTGGAATCATATTTAATTTTTAACAACTTGATATACGGGTTTTAACAAAAACAGAATGTCTACTATAGTCGACATCAGTGTTCTAAGGGTTAACTCTTTTAAGTGTTTAAAACAAGTCGACTACAAGTTTTAAAATCAGTTATTGAAAATGAAAGTAGTGTTTAAATATCGCAATAGCGAGATACATCTTCAAATGATTAAAAAATTCAAGTGGGATAACTAGAATTATTGGTCTTGTAAAAGAGGAAGCACAATCATATCATTGGCGGGTTCACCAGCCCCGGGGTGTGACATCACCATAGGCATCTGCTGCTGCTGAGGATCAGGAGTATTGTCACCAAAGTTAATAATAGTGGTACCCGTTTCTGACGGACCGAGCGCTCCCTGCGCGGAAAGTGTCTGCAGAGCTTCTGCTATTTCTGGCGGCAGGTTACTGGTATCTATCATTTGGTCAGACGGGTTCTGAATGATAACAGTTTGTGTCTGGCCGCTCCCATCCGCTCCCTGTAATTCAGCTACTATAAAAGACCCGTTATTACCCGCAGCAATCGCCTGCATCTCACCGGTACCCTCGTCAACAATATTAAAATTGTGTCCAGCTAGATTGAAGGGTTCCTGAGAAATCATCATTTGACCGTCTTGTTTTTGCACTTGTTCATCTGATATAACATAACTGATGTGACCTTGTTCTGGTGTCTCCATTTTATTGGAGAGTAAACTTCTTGGTTCCAAATGCTTTTGCTCATCAGATATTACATAGCTGATATCACCTTGCTCAATTTTGTTCACAGGATTTGAAATGAAATGTTTTTGCTGCTCAGAAATTGGATAACTTACATCACCCTGGTCCACTTTATCCACTCCGGTCGAAAGAAAACTTTTTGGTTCTAAATATTTCTGTTCATCACTCAGAATATAGCTGATACCAGTGGCTTGCTCTTCTTTTGTCTCGGGAATAGAATTTGTATTTTTTGGTTGCACAGGCATTTCAGGCTCATTGGGCAAAACAAACATTGGTTGTTGATCACCCTGTATTCCAGCCACCTCATAATTATGCTTCTTCTCGTAATCTTGTAGTGCTTTAGTTATCTTAGTATCACCCGTATCAAACATAAGTGTGTTAAAGAATGACTGCGGATCACTTTCCCATTCGTTTTCGTCAGCATGCTGCTTCCGGAGATGTCTCTTGATGGTTGTGCTGTGGCTGCAGCATGTTCCGCAGTAGCAGCACCGATACACGGTGCCACTGTGAGCCTGATTGACATGAGCCTTAAGCTGAAACTCCATCACAAACTCTCTGGTACAATAATCACACTGGTACTGACACCCGTGCATGTGCCAGTAGGTGTGGCGCTTCAGCTGCTCAGGGAATTTAAAATTTTTCTCACATAGCGTACATTTGTACTTCTTATCAGTGCTGTGAACGAGCATGTGTTTCTTCAAGTTGCCTTTCTGATTAAATACCTTGTGACATGTTTGGCATTCATGTGTCTCCACAACACCACTGTGAAACTGTTTCATGTGAGAATAAACTGAATTACGGTTTTTGAGCATCTTGCCACATTTTTTACAAACACATTGTAAGGTTGTAGCATGGGTGTACCTGAGGTGCTGCTTCAAATTAATTTTCAAATGGAACATTTTCCCACATTCATGGCATTTTTCTTTTGGCTCGTCGTGTGTCAACATGTGTTTATTCATATTCGATATACTGCTGTATGATTTTCCACACGTGGCGCAAACACAACTGCTGATTCCAGGCTCAGTACGAAGTACTTCACCAGTTCGCTTATACTTTTTAATCTTAACTTTGTTTCCACTTTCATCCACACATATATGACTGTTTATATAATCTTCTCGACGGAAGGTTTTATGACACTTTTCACATTCGTACCTAGCCTTGATGTGACAAAGTACATGTCTTTTCAGGTTATTAGGATTTTTGAATGTCTTACCGCATTGATCGCATTCAACCCTATCCCCATTCCAAGGCCTACAGTTATGATTCTCCAGATTCACTCTCCGCAAGAACAGTTTTTGACACTCTTCACATTTATAAGGGTGCATGTGCTCCAGATAATGCTGACGGTACTTCTCAGCATTGGTAAATTCTTTCCCACACAAACTGCAATCCACCTTACCAGAATGTTTCAGCTCTACACTCGCTTTGCAGTTTAATATATGCCTCACAAACTCTTCTTTACGTGGATAGCGTTTCTCGCAAAACATGCACTCAAAAGCATCGGTATGAACCATCATGTGCCTTTTGAGATAGAGTTCTTCCTTGAATTTACGTCCACATTTCTCACACGAGTAAAGCCCACTCTCTTCCCTTTCTGGTGGAGGCCCATCACATTTATGCCGCATCAGACCCAGTGCGGAAGAGAAGCATTTCTCACAAGTGTCACATTTGTTCTGATCTGTGTGGCTCTTCATGTGGTTCTGAAGGGATAAGGCACGAGTGAACACACGCTTGCATACCTCACACTGGAAGATGCTGTTGACTACCTCATCCTCTGGGTGCTCTTTTAACATGTGCAGAGAAAGAGTCTCTTTGCGGGCAAACGTCTTATCACATGGCTCACACCTGTATTTGGAAGTATGGGAAGCCATGTGACGAGTGAGATAAGAAGCTTTAGTAAACCCTGCACCGCAGAAATCACAGAAATGTTTCTTTTCTGATGAATCTCCTGTGAGAGCCTCTGCCTCACAAGCATGTATCATCAGGCTTTGCTTGGTACTATATCTCTTACCACACTTCTGACAGTCATATTTGTCGGTGTGGCCTTTCACGTGTTTCTGAAGTGCAGTCAACTTGGCAAATCCTTTGTCACACAGCTGACATTTAAATATATCACAAGTACATTTGTGAGCGTCTTTTATTTCTTTGGTAATAAAACAGCAGCCACAGTGTTCACAGTTCTCAGTACCAGCGTGAGTTTTCATGTGAATGTACATTTTCTCCTTGATGTTGTATTTTTCTTCACACAACGGACATTTAAAGGGAGGGGTCGAAGTATGGTTGCTAGTACCGGTACATACGTGAGAATCAAACAGGTCTTTCTCACTGAATTTATTTCTGCACGAATCACAAGTATACACACCTTTATGAAGTGTAAGATGATTTCTGAGATACCTCAACTCCACGAAAGATTGTGTACACAAATTACAAACAAATTTTTGTTGATCCTCGTCCACAGTAATATGATTTTCAGTTAAAGCGTCGTCCAGTTGTTCAGCATGTGTCAAACTTTGCCATGAGACTCTGTCACTGTGTGTCATACAACAATGACTTGATAACTCATCGGATGAAAAATACACATTAGAACAATCTTCACATTGGTATACACCCCTGTGACTGCCGAAGTGTCTTAACAATAAACTTATATTTGTGTGTTCTGTGTGGCACATCAAACACTTATAACTACCATTGTTAATAATAATCTCCTCTTTTGTGAGAGCATCATGAATTCTTTCTGCATATGTCATTTGTAGCCATTGCGGCAGAGATTCGTTGGGCTCACAAAAATGGACATGTACTCCTTCTTCTGTTTTGTAGAAAAGACCGCATTTGATACAATGAAAATGGTTTAGATGACATTGAAAATGTTTGAAGAGGTCATCAACTTGAGAGAAGGAGTCTTCACACAGCTTACACATGTAATGCCCGCTGTCGTGGTTTATCAAGATATCACCTTGATCTATTGAATCCTGTATATTTATTGCAAATCCAAATCTCAGATGCTCCTCACATATTTCAGTAGATAGCTTTTGTTGAATCACCTGTTCATCTGTGTCTTTATTTATATCACCTGCAGTAATATGCTTCTGCTGAGAACTGTAGTTTTTCACATCTATATCAGTCATTTGAAGGATACACTCAAACAGATTTGCAGTTTCTTTTTTATTGTCTTTCAGATTCACTTGTTTTGATCTTTCAGAATCATTTCTCTCTTTCTTCAGTTCACTATCTAGTCTTTTGGATTCAGCCAGAAGAGCCTCTAGACTGCTCTTTATCTCATCATTATCACTTTTTGGTTCTTCTTTTATCTTCTTGGATCTACCACCTTTTCTTGGCTCATCAGATTTGACAGTTTTTGGATTGTTTTTTCTTTTCTTTGGAAGTTTAATCTCGTTATCATTATCTACTGCAGATGGTAAACTATTCTTTTTTGGCCTCCCTCTGCCTTTTTTCTTTTCAATGATTTCATTTTCCTCTTTATTAAAATTGATACCATCTTCAGAATTTGTTTCTACTGATTCCTGCTTGGAAGGATTTTCCACAGATGAAACCTTGTTATTGTCACCTTTAGCAGAGATAGACACATCTGATTTGCACATAATTGGTTTGCGCCGCCTTACTTTTCGTTTAGGCTGGTCAGTTTTCACATTTTCAGTATCAGCATTATCTTTAGACTCTTTCTTTTTCTGATTTTTAACAGGTGATGTTTTATTTTCAGCATCATCCGTTATTTCTTTCTTAATTCTTTTATTTCTTATCTCATCTAGAAATGGGATGGATAACTTGACACCTCTTGTACCATGTCTGCGCTCTGTTATCACCTCCGGAGCTTTTTCGCCCCGAGCTTTTCTTTTTTGTACTTTTGGTTCCTCTATAATTTCAGCTGCTTCCGCATCTTCACTGTCTGATTCCACTTTGCGAGGACGTCCCCTTTTCCCCATGGCGAGGCCAGCAGGCAGGTTATTACGGTCAATCTCTCTCTCAGCTTTCTCGTCGTCCTTCACATGAGTAAAGACGTGATCCGCTAAATCAGTCATGCTGGAAAAAGAGGTGCCACATCTTCTGCACGAGTGAGGCCCGTCAGTGCCTATTCTATGGTGTATTCTCATTTCGCGGGGGTTCTCTATATCATTGATCGCTGTGCTTGTAGCTTCGCTAATTCCTCTCGACAAGAGCTCGTCCAGTTCATCGTCACTCTGTGGCTCCTCTTTCACACTAACACCTTTATTGCAGTGTATTCTATGGGCGTCATGAGCGCTTTCATCACTGAATGATCGATGACACGTCACACACTCATACATGTATATAATATCCACCTTGTCTTCAATAACAGGTTCTGAAACAGATAAATTAACCCATATCAAAACAGCATCTCTGTAAACCGATGAGCCAGTTACATTAACCCTTTCAGCATGGGCACCATCTTTATACGTCATAATATGGACGTATAAAGACGTGTCCCTTCACTAAAAAAATTAAATGTTTCTAATGGCCGTAAAACCATAACATAGCAGGGTGGTCAGTGGTGGGTGGTCTTGGCATCAAAATGTCAGTTTTTAAACTACAGTTATTTTTTTTATACTCAAAATACTTAATTTTTTACTTAATGTTTTTTCCAACTGTTGTGGTGGGCGGCGTGTATCTGTATCTGTATATTATGTGGCAGTACGCACTAGGCTTATTGTGCTATCGCGCCACGAGAGTAACTTAGCAAGGCCTGTTATCATTCATGATATCATTCATGGCCTTATATATGTGACAAGTACTCCATGTTGTGGATTTTTTGGGGTCTTGCCGGATGGAAACTGCGCCTACGTCCATTGAGGTTCTTTTACGTCCAACTATAGGTCAGTCAGACGAGCCATCTGATTTACGTGGTTCTCTGAGCCCCACGAGTGTATACAGCACCAGGCTGTCACCCATCCAATTTTGAACCGGGCGCGACTTTGCTTTACTTCAGTGATCAAGCACAAATCATTGAGCAAACGCCGTATTCCGTCAGAGTGTGGCCGCCACCGAGGGCAGAACCCTGCATAGGAATGATTCAAATGAAGATGAAAGAGCTAACTAACACATTTATGATGATTTCAAATAGGAAAAAAATGGTTTATACAAAAATCAGGGGATCTTTTGTTCAGTATTGAGTAGGGAAAAGCTATGCAATTTTGGCCGTTTGCCAATCAAATTTGAAATTGATTAGCGAAATAGTCATACATGAATAGAAACCCATAATCAGTTACAGTAATTTACAAATAAAATAGTCAGCCATTTGAATTTAATCGATTTGAAATTTTCCATGGTGCATCCTCCCATGAAGTCTCACATTTTGTTTTACAGTAATGTTCTAGCTATCTGGCAAGGCTTTGCAGATATTATGCACATTAAATGAATAATCCACGATTAATGCAGCAAGTCGACCATTTAGAAATTTTATCACAATGAAAATTCACATTGCATACACCTCCTTGAATCCGCAGACCGGTATCTCATATTATAGTAACCATCTTAATGTTCGAGCTATCTGGCACAGCTTTGCCAGATATTATGCATATAAAAGTCAATAATGGCCACAAGTCAGCCATCTTGAGTTTTATCGACTTGACATTTTCAGGACATATCACTCCCTGAGCCGAACATTTTGTTCTATAGTAATGGTCTAGCTATCTGGCACGGTTTTCCAGATATTACACATATTAAGTGAGTAATGGCCATTAGTTGGCCTTTTCTGAATTTGGTCAGAAGTTGAAATTTTTCATGGCATGAATCACATTAATTTCCTTAGTAATGGTCTAGCTCTCTATAATGGTTTTCCAGATATTACTAATATTCAGCAAATAATCGCCGATAGTCAGCATTTTTGGCCGCTGTGACACAGTTTTTGCCTGCTGCTCGCCCATTTTTGAACTCATCCAATCTATTGGTAAAATAAATAAATGGCATGACTTTTGGAAAGAAACATAAATTGGTGTGTGAATCGTATTAACCAGAAAATTCGCCTATCTGGGAAAAAATCGAAGTCATAAGAGTCACAGAAAGGTCAAATGTGAACTCATGGTTTTGTCAAGGTTTAGTCATGATTAACCTGTATGTGAAGTTTAGTGTACATTCTAGTAACATAAAATAAGTTATAGTGCTAAAAGTGGTGGACAGACAGACATACAGACAAACTGACATGCCGCATGACAAAAATAGACATTTGCCAAAAGCATTGTCTTGATGAATTAATGCAAATATCTGATATTACCTTCTGTTCCAGTTGGATCGTTGACTTCTGGTTGAGTCATATCCTCCCCAGGTGTAGCTAATGTCAGTATATCAACATCCCCAAGAAGTGTGTCATTTAACACCTCGTCAGCAATAAAGGTCGTTTGTGAGAGAGATCTACCCAAAAGAACTGGAAAAGTAGAAAAAATTAGTGTCAATCAAACAGTTCTTCACACAGAAACAATTACTGCTTATTAAAGAGTTACATCAACATTATGCACTGTTATATGGACACGTGGTAAACTATATTGTGAAGACTTTTGCTATACAAGCTATCATTGCACAAAAACATTTACCAGCTGCATTAAATCTTAGTGGGAAGGCTAGCGGGCGGTTTTTAGATTTAGACATACGAATTCGGTTATATACTTTTGAAACATGATGAAGTATGATGTTGAGCACGAGGCCTGAAGTCCTATATCATCCCCCGCCATAAATAAGGTTAGACTTTTTGCAGTTACAAATATTAAAAAAGTCAATTTGTGGTGGCCATTTAAAATTTCAGTAAAATCACCTGCACATTTCCAGATGATGGGTAATGTGATTGTACAATGTGAATTATTACAGACTTCAAATTTTCTGTTTTTGAGCCCACAAAAAATATGAAGTTTATCCATGGTGGACATTTTAAATTTCAGTTAAGCCTTAAAAAAATCACTTTTACATTTCCATATCATGGGGAATGTGATGGTAAAATTTGAATAATTTCAGACTTTAAGTTTTTGCGGCCTCTGACCTCTGGCAGCCATTAAAATTTTGGTAGCATCTTTAAAAAAACACATGCACATCCCCAATTGCTAGGAATGTCATGCTAAAATTTCAAAAAAAATTGATCAAACAATTTTTTTGAATTTTTGCGCCTCCCAAAAAATTTAAGTTGATCTGTGGCGGCCATGTTGAATTTTAGTAAAACCTTGAAAAAGTCACCCGCACATCTCCATATCTTAGAGAATGTGGTGGTAAAATTTGAATAATTTCTGACTTCAAGTTTTAGAGTTTTCGCGCCCACAAAAAATTTGTAGTTGACCTCTGGCGGCCATTTTAAATTACGTTAGCATCTCTAAAAAAATCACTTGCACATCCCTATGTTGCTAGGAATGTTTAAATTTCAAAAAAAAATGAGCGGTAATTTTCGCGCCCACAAGAAAACGTGACACCGGATGCAAGCCGCCGGACAGAATCCTGGAGCGACTAAAATCCTTTCATTATATTCATTATATTGATATTATTAACTCTTATCAAAAAAACGATCCAATAATGCAGGAAATTTCAAAGTGAGCTAGTTTACTTGATAAGGCATCAGTTGGCACTGCAGGTTTTCCCATTTTCTTAGCATAGTGAGGAGCGTACCACACCCTAAGCTGCTGGCCGGGGATGATGTCCCGTATCGCTGTGTAGTAGAGGTTCAGATTGATCTGTAGCGCCATCAGATTCTGTTCACTAGCAGATCGTGCTGTTGGAACCAGACATAACCAGTTACACTCATCCTCAGATGTTGTGTCCAGGCTGACTGATGTGCCGTCTTTAAGCAATATCTACATGATAATAATAAAAAAAAACATTTTCACTCCTTTGAAGCTGTGAATGGCATGAGAAATTCTAGCTTCAATTCTAGCACATTTTAGATCAATAAAAAAATCACAAAAATTTGATCAAATATTTTTTGGTAGATTCCTCAGTTAATCCAATAATTCAATATTGGAGATATTTAATAAATATAAATGTTTTTCATCATTTGAATGAAGCTGATTTGAATACCTATGTTATGGGTCTATGGCCATTATAATTATTTTACTCATTCAGTAAAATTGGATTGTTTTTGACGTCAGATTCTGATGTCCATAGACATCAGAATCTGAGGTTTAAAGTTGAACCCCACGCTGAAAGGGTTAATCTTGTTAAAACATTGTATCAGCATTTCAAACAATTCAGGAGTGTGAGAACAAACCTTCAGCACAAATCCGTCATCAGCTACCAGCTCGTTTGTAGTTCTCCGGGCCTCAAACGGTCCTAATCTTGTTTTTGCAGGAATTGTGTTCGTAGCCGTGATAACAATACCATCTTCCACATCGTTTTGAAGAGAGATTTGCGAGGGCAAAGTAGCTCGAGCTCTGAAATAATTCTCAATTTGTAACATGGGGCTAAAAGTTGAGACTCAGACTTAAGAAGTATAGACAGGGAATCAGGAACTCAGATCTTAACCTCTTACCAAATTATTCGTTTTTTTCATTTTTTACTACCACATTAGGTAGTACAATGTAAACAAGGTAAAGATAAAATGTGACATCATTATATTAGCAATATTTGAAAAGAGTTGACCTCCATTTTGTGAATCTGAATAATTTTCAATCACTTGACGTTGTGAAGTTGACAGTGAGACACAACTTCAAGTGGGTGAAAATTCCAATTGAATAACTTCGCGGTTAAAGGGTTCAGATTGATTTTATTAACTTTCACTCATTTCCATTAGAAAATTTATATGACTTAGTCCAGATTTTTCTAATGAAAAGTAGTGAAATTACAAACACAAATAATATGGGGCAAACCATTCTTTGCCAATTTTAACAGGCAGACAGATATTTTATTGACACAGTAAATTGTCATTACCAACTTAATTGCCATAAACAAGATATCTATATTTAGAAGGATATAATCTTGTAAAATCACAGGTTCTTTTTTAAATGTGTAACTACATGAATGTTAACCCTTGTCCTGCTGAATTGTTTCAATTGTTCTTTTCGTCATTTGAAGCTGGAATTGCTAACGCAATTTCCAGCTTCAAATGACGAGAAATATTTATATTTAAAAAAAATATACATCTTCTAAATTGAGTTATTTGTCTAACTGAGCATCTACCACAAACTATATTTCATTTTTCACATATATATCCATTTTTGGTGACATTTTATGAACATATGCTCAAAACCATATTTATCTGGGCCTAGCAGGACAAGGGCCAATAATATTTAAAATCAGGCTAAGCAGCATTGCCGTCTGTAAAAGTAGTTTTTCTAAATATACTTGGTACATAATAATATTATTAGATTAATATAAAGATAAACAGCATTGCCATAATTTATATTCCTGCTTCAATTTCTAACTAACCTGCTGACAAAATCTTCTTTCTGTTGAGGGAAGCCTAATTCAGGGCATTCTTCTGTAGTGTGTTGGCCTCCACACACATCACAGGCTATGACAAATTTAAAAAAAAATCAATCATAAATGGGCAGATTTTTTTTTTATCAGGTAATTCTAACTCTATTTTTTGAAAACCTCCCTCCCTTATGACTTCCTCACCAAAGGGCTGCAAACTTAAAGGCCTGGCAGGAAGAAAAAAAATCCTTCGCTCATGACTTTTTTCAGCTGCTGTAATATCAGAATTTTTTTTTTTAAAGCTAGCCCTACTAGCCTTTACAAGAATTTTCTTCAAATTTGTGCATGTTTAACCGCTAAAGGGCTAATTATAAAGTTAATTTTTGTACCCATTTGAAATTTTGTCTTACAGCCACTACACAAACTTCAAGTGAATTAAAATTACTTACGTATGCACAAATATCTAAACATTTATGCAAGTCCATCAAATTTATTAGTCATTTTTCCTTCAAATTACTGGATTTATTCTAATAAACAGCCATATTCTACCCCCCTCCCTTATTTTAAAATAAAACCCACTATCATATACACCATTATATGATCATAAAAAACTACTGTAATTTAGCCCTAGGGGGTATTCTAATTAACACCCCAGGCGTTTATTAGAATAAATTTGGTATTTTATTTGAAGGAGAAACAAAAAGGCTAAAAACTAGGGATGTGATTAGTGCCTCAAGGGTTAATAGACTTTAACCCTTAAAGTGCTGAATTTTTTATGAAAACCGGAGGTCAAAGAGTTATGGGTCTAAGGCCACTATAAATTTATTTCTTTACTCTTACAGTGCGGGGATTGACTTTAGTCGTCAGAATCTGACGTCTACAGACGTCAGATTCTGACGACTAAAGTTGATCCCCGCGCTGTAATGGTTGACATGTCATTCATTGCATCTTATAAGAGATGTATGGTTAACCACATACTTCATGCATTACAACTAATGCTTACCAGTCAGATCGACATCGGCCATTCTGTGTGTTGTGTGAGCGATATATGTAGTCTACTGACTCAGAGATGATCTGTAACAATAAGAAGAAATAGCTACAAATTAAAAAACGTTTAGGGCTACCCAGAAAGAAATCAACTGAACCCTTAAAGCATTGAATTAATTTGTAAAAAACTTTGCAACCATATTGGGTTTTTTCAATTTAAAAATCATTAAAAATATCTTATTCAGCTCTTTCTGATTCCTTTGAATACCTATGTTATGGGTCTACGGTCACTAGTAATATTTTTACTCTTACAGTGCAGGGATCAACTTTAGTCGTATCTGTAGACGTCAGATTCTGAAGAACTAAAGTTGATCCCGTGCTGTAAGGGTTAAGGAGTGCTAAACAATCTTTTGCAAATCTCCACAAATGCTAAACCTATTTTAAGACAAGCTTGTTTACGATAGACTTTATGCTACATGCATTGACAAACCACATTTTTGCAGAGCTCCTAGTTAATGTTCATAGTCTGATCAATAATTTTATTATCTGCATCTTTTATTCACACAGATGTCTTAGTGGGGGAGGGGGGGGGGGAGGGTTCAAAAGGTGTGGGGTGTGTGGAGGACATTGCCTAGGGGGGATATTCAGCTCAAATTTTTGTGCTTAAAATGGCTTATTTTAACTGAAATGACAGGAAAATATGGAATATAGTTTCAATTTATTTGCCAACAGGGGAGGGGGGATATCCACCTCCTTTAGTGCTAAGTGGGGGGGTAGCTACCCCCCCCCCCCTCACCTGGCGGAAACCCTGCCTGATTTTTGACAATTATTGCTAGTAATTATGTATACAATAATAATGTAATAATTATACATTAATAATGTCATTATTCCTGTCCACGCCTGCACGGATCGATGGCTAAGACCATGGAAGTTAAAGGATTTATCACAACACTGGAGTCTGTATACGTTTTTGATGGTAGACTAGCGGCAACAGCTCTCTGTACAGTTGGGGGGTCATCACAAATCATAGTTTGGTGTCTGCCACGCCTGTCAGACCAGCGTACCAACCTGAGGCCATCCTAAAAAATAAAGTCTATCCTTGTTTCCTATATTATGGTGTGAAAAATTCCATGAGATAGGCCTACTCTCTTGTCCCTAATAGGCCTATACAAACGGGTTTGTTTGTTAAAACAGTGGCCTATTTTGCATACAGGTTCGTTTGTTAAAAATATGTATATATATTTTTTTTTGGGGGGGGGGGGATTAACTGGGCAACCAGACTCGCCCACAGCAGACTGAGCTTGGTGTATTTGGGCGATTATAGTCGCCATATTAGCAGTGTGAGGGTTACTACAAATTCTCTTCTAGAATGTGGTCCAAGGATTAGATACATACATGTACACAAATAGTAATACCTGAATAATACAAAATGCACAGAATAGAATGATGTCTAACTTTATCTCATATACCTTTATATATATCATGATGGCATTTTTTTTCCCAAGAGTTGCTTTTATTGTGGTCAGGTACTATTAATAAAAAAAGAGGATTTTTCCAACAGGTGCTTTTATTTTGAACGCTCTTCTATGAGGGACAAGAGAGTAGACTTTTAGTCTACAGTCTGTTTCACCATATCCTGGGAGTAGCCTTTTTATCCCCCGCCTGACGAAGTGGGGGCGGGGTACGTATTATTATTGGTATCGCCTCGGATGTCTGTCTGTCCATCCCGCATCCAGACGTCCGTATCAGAACTCTGTAATCAGTGCATGGATTTCTCTAATTTTTGACACACACATCCCTTAGGGGGTGTAGATGTGTCCTTAGGGTTTTTGAAATTTATCAGGGCACAGATTAAGGCTTGGATTTTGGGGGGGGACTGTCCCCCCCAGGAAATTTTTTTAAGGGGGATTTTCACTCAAAGAGGGGACTGTCCCGCCTTGTAATTTTTTTTGAGGGGGCTGTTTTTGGGGTGTCACATTAAAAATCAACTCGTCAAATGTAAAAAATGAAGTGTTGTTTTAATTTAATCGTAAGGACAAATGCAGGGGTCAAGAGTAAAAATTATGTTGATGACCAATCTACTTTGGGAAAAATCCCAGTTAACTTCATCACCTACTGCTTGGCAAGCCAACTTTGCTTGCCACAGGCTGGTTCGTGGGTCATCAGCAGGTACCGTAGCGATACTGTCCAGGCACCTGCCAGACACGTGGTCCGCGTGACGGTCACAGAAGGTATTACAGGTCAATATATGCGTGTTGCTGTGTGTGCCAGCAACCCAGTAAACACGAGACGTTGACACAATGCTGGTTTAATGTTGGGCCAGCGTCGCAGACGGTGGGCTAACATTGCGTCAATGTCTCGTGTTTAGTGGGTACGTTACATATATATTGCTTGAACTTTGGCGTGTGATCATGGCTGGCTGACAAGAGCTAGTTATCTCTTGTCATTTCAAAGAGATATCGCTGCACAATGATTGTCCTGCATCTGCCAACAATCAAACCAGTGCCGTCTAAACGTTGCAGTATAGAAACGTCACATGTACAGCGTGAACAGACAGCCAGACCCCTGGGGCCAGACACACATCTTTTGGAAGTGTGACGTCATAATCCAATCTGACCCCCACTATGCTTCCACGCCTTACGCGTTTATTAGGGATGATACCGTCTCAGATACAATCTTATGATAACTCTGCAGTGGACTTGGTATCGAGATAAACTAAAACAAGATTACATCAAACAGATGTTAATTGTGCCCATGGAGGCCAGGTGTGGTAATATCCCGCACTTGTGATAACTGATGTGCGGGATCTGAGTGAAAACAGAGGGAATCCCCCATTTGCGCACTCTAATTTGTGCCCTGTTTATACCTACTTAACCCTTTCAAGCCTAAGTTTACCATTGTCATCTTCATTCACTACAAGCCGCGAATTGCTGTCGCAATTCTCGACTTGTAGTGAATGAAGATGATTTGAAGAGGGTGAAAAAGTAAAGAACATTTCTAATGGTAAACCAGATTCTTGGAAATTTTCGTTCATAAAATCTTGGTTATAGGAGAATTTTCAGTAAGTTTTCAGGGATGTAAAATGATGCTTTGATGCATCGTGAGGGCTTAAAGGGTTAATTGGCCGACCATCAGCCATAATTAACTTGAATATGCCTGATATTTGGCAAACAGTGCCAGATAGCTAGACCATTACTACAAAACAAAATGTGTGGTTTCAGGTAGGGATATGCTCTGTAAATTTTCAACTTAATCGAATTCAAAATGGCTGATTATCGACCATAATTAACTTTTGCGCCCATTAGAGTTGACCCTCTGGCAGCCATTTCAAAGTCTGATAGCATCTTTAAACCAGAGTGTCAATGACACAGAAGCTCATCCTTAATTAGCGCAAGTTGATTACAAATTAAAAGTTCTGAGTGGACAACCAACATTGAAGTGGGTCTAAAACAGTAGGCCTATAAGAACCCATCTTCATCTATCAAGTTGTCTGCTTGATATCACGTTTATGTGCTATGCGTTCAGAACCCCCCTCTTCCCTGCCCAACTCCTGCAGGCCAGACAATCTGACCTGAGTGCGACCTCCATACCACAGTCAGTAAACCGGTGACGTCATAATGAATATGCATGATGCTCGCACCCCCTCCATTTCGTACAGGCCTCAAACACACCTGTTGTCAAGGTCAGACTGGTAGTCTGACGGTCTGACCTGACTGGGCAGGGTGATAAGAACCTAATGCTAAAGTCGTCGCTCTTCAATTATACTACTGTTTTAAGCCCATCTGAGTGAACAATTAACATTGTAGTGGGCTTAAAGCAGTAGTAATATATAAGAGCAACAAGCCGAATTTTTTTTTTGCTAGAACTGTACGATGCCTTGGAAGAAGTATTATGTTTACTAGAAGGCCTACCAAGTTGGTCTAGTAACAAAACGGAGCCTCAATGATTCCATTAATCCTTCGTAGGGGATCACTGGGTAAGTACATTCAAACTAGTCATTTTGAAGGTTTTTTCATGTTTTCTCCGGATTTATGTGAATTTGTGATACACTGCAATTAAAGATAATTTTTTCTCTGTCTGTTCGTTCTTTTTGCACACTATTACTAGTAGAAATGAAGCCATCATTGTAGAATTAAAAGAGTTATTTGTTTTAAATGGCATTTTTATCACCTTTTCCAAGGGTCCCATCATTAGATTTCACGCAATTACGAAAAATGGCGCCATCTCTCACCTTTAATTCCGTAATTGTTGCAACTGCTTTGACATGAGGTAAGTGGAACAAGCAGGCTGTGGCCCCTTCTGATTATTTTTTTTACGCAGGTGCCATTTTTCCCATTTTTGTAAAAAAATGCAAAAAATTAAAATAGACTATGTCCCCTGCATGTTCAGCACATACGAAAATTGGTGGGAACATTTGAAACACTACCTTGGAAAAAAAGGAGACTTTTAAGTGCGTAATTGACACCCAGTGTTCAGCACAGACGCGTTCTAAATAGCTGGGGACATTTGTCTCACTACCCTGAAAAAAAAGAGACATTTGACCTCTAAGTGCATAGCTATAAGGATGAGAATCCAGCAAAATTTGTCTTCTTTCATGACCCCCTCCTGGACTTACAAAAAAACTGGGGCCAGAGGCTATAGACTATGCCCAAATTTCTGATTGTTATGTGGTATATTTATGGGAACGTTAGGTTGTCCCTCACGCCGGAGGCACCAGTATATGATTGTTAGGGTCTCCAGTATGGGCTTGTAAGGGTGAACGAGAGAAACTGCCTAACATTCTCCATCATATCGTAAACTTCATCTCCCCGTCGGATCGACGGTTCTGAGTAATTCACAAAACTCCTCTTCTGCTTATCATGTTTATTTGTCTAGACATTTGATAATAGCAACGTACAACCCCGCGCACGACACGTCTAACTTGACTCAGAGCGAGCGACCGGCGGCACGTCCGCAGTCGCTGAGCGTTATATCTGAAGTGCGGGGAAAGTACCAAGGCCACATGGGATTCAGCCCTCTGCGCCCGGCACCAAAGTACCAAAACGAGGCAGTCGTCCGCGGACTCACGCGTCCGGGAGGGTGGGGACAACTGCCACATTAAACTAGCGAAGTAGGGATCCTACATATTTGCTATGCAGTACCATACCTGCCAACCGTACCGATTCTGGCGGTAGGCTACCGATTTCAAGGTCTACCCACTGCCTATCAATTTTATAGGCCTATCCTACCGAATTTCAAATTACAGTAGAACCTGCTATGAGCAGTCACTCTTATGAGCAGCCAACCTCCTATGGAAGGCCACTTGGCCATTCCCCATAATAGCATTTTGTATACAAATAAACCTCCTATGAGCAGCCACCTGCTTTGAAAGGCCACTTTTCTTGTATCAACAGGGTGGCCTCTCATAGCAGGTTCCACTGTATCAGCTCATAAAGGTAAACTAGAGCCTGACGGCACTGAAGTAGAGCTTGAGTTGGGCTTCAGGGGCAGTGTTTTAAGGAAAGCTAAAATGCAGCTGCTTCACAATTAAGCAACAAATATATTAATTATTATCAATGAATTGTTTTTTTGCTGGTTTAATGTTAGAGCATCGTCTACGAAGCTCGCCCAACATTAATGCCACATCGGGGGAATGTTTGTTTTGTTAGGCAGTGAGTGGCCGATAGGCATATTATATACATGTGTATTGGCAGGCCAGCAGAGACAAGACTTTGAATCAAGGTTGGATTATTGTTGGTTCGACGTCGTAGATGGTGGACGAACATTAAACCAACATTGATTCAACGTCTTTCCTTGTGTCAGCTGAGTGTTGTTGTGTAGGCCTATGCCTATGGGACAGACACTGGACAGACTGACCTAGCAAACACTATAACGCTGGACAATCACATGGAGCCAGCGTTGTTTCAATGCTGGCACACCGTCTACGATGCTGGCCCAACATTTGGTCAGCGTTGCCGTAATACTATTGAGCCAGGTGCACTTCCCAGCAAACACGAGATGTTGATCCAATGTTGTTTTACTGTCGGACCGACGTCGGAGAAGGTGGGCCAACATTCAAACAACATTCACTCGGATCATAGTATCGTGTTTGCAGGGTTGATGTTCCTTACAAGTCATGTGTCTTATACAGATATGTACACACAAGGGTAGATATATGCGTTCATGGGGATAGCACAGTGTATCAACTAAGGCCTACACTGTCAGGTTGGTATTGCTGGTGTATTGCTAAGGTCACGTGCCACGCGTGACGTCACCTAATATAGCCAGATGCACAACCTCCCATGACTGACATGGTATTAGAGATGGGGAAATAAGGCGTCATTTGTATCAGTGTTCATCAGGCCCTCTACGCTAAAATCTCAAAATGTGGCTTCGTAGTGCAAAGAAAAAAGTTATTCTTAACACACACATGGAGATAGATATGTTCTCAATTAGATAAATTCAAAGTTATTGTCGTGAAATAAATCATACAGAAAACCACTCAGACCAACACCATGCTAACAGTAGAGCTTTTAGCTCTACTAAAAACCTATAAATGTAGGAGGCCTACCCCAGTTACTATAAAAACATACAAAAAATACTCAAAATAAATGGTGAAACTGTGGCTGGAATGCAGGTAGACTAGGCCTAATGACACATAGAGCACATGTATGTTAAAAAAAATTCGGGGGCGGGGCATGCCTCTGCACCCCCCTAGCGGGCCGGGCACACCTTTGGCACACCCGGGAGCATGCATCCTGCGGACCAGATCAAAACCTACTGATTTCTTAAATCAAAAGGTTGGCAAGTATGCAGTACAGTAATGCTGATGTATCTTAAAACCTGATATCTACAGATAGCACAGCTGCTTCAAAACGTTCAAGTGTCTGGGTGATGTCTTGGCTTCTGTATCCCTGTCGGAATTTGCAAAATTAAGATCACAGCTCAGATTTTGATCTGGCACAGCATTTTTATTGCTCAGTGAAAACGGCTTTGTGTACTCGACGCAGACGCATAAAATCTGAGCTTTGTGTTCTTGATGCAGAATGTTCATTTAATGCTGGGCCATCGTCGCAAATGGTGGGCCAAAATTAAAACAACATTGTGGTGGGGATAGCATCGGACCCTGCGAAAGTGGGATGTGGGTCATTATACAATTTACCATTTTATGGCAAGGCTGTTAAAGGGACATGCCCAGGTCTATAAAATCATAAAAAAATCGGTGATTTTATTATAATATGACAATATGATGTAAACATATCCATAGACTAGAACTGCAGAAGTTTTTTTAAATTTTGTGCTGCGCACTTACCAGTTAGGCTAGATATAGACAAAATTCCCGTATTTCTTATTTTTGACATGGTTGTCAATAATTAGAAATCAGGAATTTCGTCTCTATATCTAACCTAACTGGTGAATGCACAGCACAGAAATTAAAAAAAAAATTGCAGTTCTAGTCTAAGGACATGTTTACATCATATGGTCATATTATTAAGCTAAAATAAAATTCCCAATTTTTTTATATTTTAGACCTGGGCATGTCCCTTTAATATAACAAATGACTCTCGTTGTTTGAATACAAAACAATGTTGATGTTTGACAGAGAGGGCGGGAGTATTTCTTACATCCGTCATTTTCGAACCAGACCTTTCTGTTGGTCACATTTTCATTGTAAATGTTTTTATAAAATTGGGCCTCCGTATACGACACTGGACCAACATTAAAACAACAAACATATACAAGCATGAGTTTAGTTAGCCGAGTAAACAACGGCCCTGGGCGAGCGCAGCGAGGCGATCAGCGCTAGAGTTTAGTGAGCCTATATGCCAGCATATCGCATCCCAGACGGTGGACCAACATTGATTCAGACTGAATGTTTATCATGTTAACCAATTCAACTTTAATGTAAATTATTAGAGTGATATATAGCCCACATTTACTATGATTTAGCATGCTTAGGCCTAGATCAATATCACCAAGTCCGAAAAATAGAAATAAATGCTTCAGGGTGACCCGGTGGTTTTACAATCTAGACATATCAATTATAGCGCCTCTGGAGTGAGAAAAACACAATACTTCTTGAATTGCAATTAGTTCAGCTGAATATGGTGGCCTGGCAAACCGACCGAGAAACATTGTCATTTTTATCGGAACGTGGGAATTTCAGAACATGGGAACGTTTATCTGCGTCTATTTGTGTGTCTGATCGTGTGTCTGCGTCGAGTACACAAAGCTGTGAAAACTGTGGAATGTGGTCAGATATTTCTTTTAGCATGTCGACAGTTACGAAAAAAGGCTCAGCATAATTTTATTGCACAATTTACCAATCTTATTAGGAGTTTATCGCCTGGGCGATAATAAAGGTTTCCGTCATTCAGTGAGTATGGCCTATGCCTATGGCCAGTATGGGCGTTAAAATTAGTGAGCAGCACTCTAATTCACTGCTGAGAGTGAGCACGAATGGCATTCATCTTTTTTGGACGGTGCGGGCCATTTAGGCTCGCATCAATAACAGACAATCCGCTCAAAATAAATCTGATTGAAACACATCATACATTACAGAAATATCTTACCTCTACATACACCTATTTAGTGTACCGTATGCAGTCCATTGAAATGTAGTAGATGCTTTTAATTCTGAGCACCCTTCAAAGTAATCCGACACTGTTTACAATATGGCTAATTATCGTTAGAACTGTTAACAACTGGTCAAGGTTTTTCACCAATACAGGTCAAAGGTGAGAATATGACCCATCTAGTTACTGCATACCACCGCAAATATATACATGTACATCTAATCACTTTTTAATGCTATTATATCTTGCCACAGCACCACTAGGGCAAGACGCAATATGGCAAGCAGTGGTCAACTTATTCTCAATTCAGTTCATCCAAAATTGCAACCTACCCACACACGTGGTTTGAGAACGAGGGCTCACAGATAGAAAAATGTGAACAAGAACCTGCGACAAGACATTTGATTAATCCAAGTTTATATTTGGGTCATTCCGTGTCAAATCAAACAATATTACACAAACTTAAAAAATTCATATCTCAGATTTCTTCTAAACTTTAGTCATTTACTTATATGGTATATATGAGAAGATATGCAAAAGGAATAGTGATTTAGATCAATATTCTGTCTTTAAAGCTCCTCAAGGTTAATGGGGGGTATGTGCTTTCATTTCAGCTAAATCGCGCACATGTTATCTGGTCTGGTATTCAGATGCTCATTATATCAACAATTTAAAAGATAAAGACATGAAATTCTAAGGAGCTGGAGACATTTTGGTTGTGATTGTACTGATTAAATTGAATAATGTTTGTGTCAACATGACTTTGACCAATGGAGGTGAAAACATTGAAAAAAAACTGTGAAAATGGTTTTGGAGGCCCATATCAGATAAATGGTTCATAGTTACCATAGCATATTTCTTTTATCTCTTTATCAGTGCCTTCCTGGGAGTTAAGTGGTGTTTTGGGCAGCTAACTGTAATACTTTTTGAAAGAGAAAGCTCTAAAATTTCAATTTTTGGACAATTTTTTAAATTTTGATCAACTTTCAACCCAAAAATGAGGATGTGGGACAGGTGCCAGGATCGTAATTCTTTTACAACATATAGCCTGTTGTTGGTTAAAAGATATATACCAAAAAATCAGAATGGTGTTTTGTCTCAATAGTTTTTAATTGCCAATTTAAATACCAGCATTTTTGTAAAATCATCATTTCGCTACTGCACATTCAAAAAGTCAGAATTGTGGTTTTCAGATAAAAAAACAGCATCACATCTCTTTTTCTTATTAATTATATCAGGATAAACAGTTAAGATTTCAACACTGAGCTCCTCAAATTTATCAAATGAGTGAAGAATATTAGTGATTTCGGCATGTTCGAGTTTGTATCGCCTTCGGCTTCCAGATGATGTTGTGGATGGAGGTGTTACATGGCTCAGAATATGTGCCAGTGGTACCATTACCCAACACTGGTCCTTCCTAGTTTGCCACATGAAAGACTTTACTGGTCTCCTTGGGAGCATGAAGTTTATCAGAATATCACTGATTATCTTCTGCCGCTTCCACCACATTACTCACCTAGCGAAACCGTCCATACATACATGACAAATACTGCAGAGGTAAATATTCCATGGCAGGAGCAACAGATGGACCAGTCTCAAGAATACAAACAGTCTTGCAACTGACCTGTTTTGATAAAAAATTGAGACACTCCATCCAATGCAATGCATAAGGGTCACAAATATGTCTATTCAGACTTGCGAGTACAACTATCACCAGCTCTAAATGAATGTTAAAAATAACCTTAATCTTCCAAAATAATGCAGTTGGTTTGAAGCCTCTTTTTTTACTGCCCGCATGAGGTTTTCCATCATTGAAAATTTGCCTCCAAACCTCATTTTTCAATTGTGTTTCTCCCATCATAATCAATCACTTTAGACATGGTTCATACAAACAAAAGCTGAATGAAATCAAGGCCAAGTATTACCATTTTCAAGGTCCTATCACAAACATGAAGTTATTTTGCCTTGTGAGCAAAATAGTAATAATCTAAAGATTTTGATAAAATGAGCCACAATACATTTTAACAAAAAACAATTCAAACTCAAGAATTACTTTTCAAGGTTTTCAAGATATTTCTTCAAATTCAAGGGTATCAAAGCCTTGAAAACTACTTTTTTAATTCAAGGCCATTCAAGGGTTTACAAGGCCTGTGCGAACCCTGTTAGAGTTTCAATAAATATTGTCACATTTCATAGCAGGGTGTGACATTAACATTTTGTATCACTAGACCAGCAGGTCTAGTAACCTTAGTTTATCACTAGACCTGGTGACATGTCACTAGACCAGGTAAGCTCGAATCTGATACGGTATGGACTTTAAAAAACAAACAAATTATGTACAAGTGATGTACAACACGCAATCATTGTGATTTTCATAAAAGTTAAAAATAACAAAGACAAACATATATCATAATACCATAATAATCACTTGTCATTTCACATTGAAGAGTCAGTTTAGATGATATGAAGTCACATAATCAAATAATATAAATAACAAATTTGCAGTGTACTTGGCTCTAGATGGTGTAAGCGTTCCGTCTAAGCATATACCGTATTATCCCTAATAAACGCACCCCCCTCTCTAATAAACGCACCCCCCCCCCCCCGATTTTGTTGTACCCTGTATTACCAGAAAATCTGCTAGCTTGAAAAAATCTACCCGACACCAGCCTGCTGCATGTAGCCGTGTCAACATGGTTGCGCCACGGTCAGCGTGTTGTGAGCGTGGGTGTAAACGCGGTATGCTACTGTTAAATGTAGCCTAGTTGTTGTACATCTTGTTTTAACACTGGGCCAGCGTCGTACAGGTGTACCAGCATTGAATAACACCTGTGTGCGTTGGGTAATTAATCGTTGAGTTCTGTCAGAATGACGACACCATGTCATACTTTTGCTTACAACAAAAGAAATGACTGTTCATAATCATTGCACTGGTGATCACTGATTTACAGATTTACAAGCGCCCCTGTTAAATTCTCAGCGATAATGCGACGTCAATGTATAGGCTTGATATTAAGTAAGATTTGAAGCATCTGTTTATCAAGCTAGCTCATGTTTTGACTGTTACCAGTTGGCATCCACTGGTCATCCAAATATGTGAGGTATGGATCTTTTTCTACCATAGTAGCGCCGAGAGACACAGGACTTGACACGTGCTCAACCCCAGACGAGCTGTTGCAGCATTGAACCAATGTTTAGCGCACGATGTCCCTGCAGAGATGATAAACCACCATTTGATCAATGGCGGGTTAAGGGCGGCAAGAGTAGATGACGTCATCGGGACGGTCTGCTTAAGGCTTACACACTGTGTGAAATTAGACCAAAATTTAATCAGTTAGACCTACGTCTTTTAAAAGCATTCATACAGTATGCCGACGCATTTCTATTATTCTGATGTGTCTAAAAACAAATACCATATTAAGATATTATCGTGCCCAAATGAGAACATTCAAAGATGAAATGTGATGGTAACTGCGTTGTCTAAGCCAATAAAGCGGGCCGTGGCTGCATAGGGTTTCAGCCTGTGTTAACACACCAGTTACAACTGCTGCCAGCGCGTTCACAGTGGCGGCGTGAGAGTGGATGGAGGCTAGCACGTGCAGGGAGTTCTAACCAATTTCGCTCGGCTTAATGACGGTTTTAATACCGCTACTGCATGCAGACTATCCATGCACTGGTCAGACATGCTGACAATACTAGTATAGGCATAGTAGCGTTACATAAGCAGATAAGGCTTTGAATATATACTCGACCAGCAGGTCCAGTGCCTGAGAATGTGTACTCGCCCGGTGCCAGGATTACTGGACTGGGACGAGCGTTAGTGTCGCACACTGTCATAGCCTGTATGTTTGATATGTAGGAGATAAAAACATCAATTGGTAGGCTCCTTTCAATGAAATGGCATGCCTAAAAAAGGTACCCAATATAATATGTTTATTGTATATGCTCATTAAGTTCATTTTAATATTAATTTGACCTTCCCTGAACTACTTAATTTTATGTAGATTGATTTTTTTTTGCTATACATGTATAGTCAAATCATAAATGTTACTGAGGACTAGTACAAAAAAATTCAGACATCTAAGCCCATTATTTGCTTGAGTATTATACTGTGAACATGGCTCCAGAATTGACATTCAACATATTTTGGGTAAAATGATTATCAGTATACATACATGTATGGCAATGATAAATAACTTGTGATGAAAATGTCATTGCTTAGGAAGCCATGCATCAGACATTGTACAACATTGAATGGAGGCCTGGATACCAGTCTAACTAAATGAGCAGGCAACACATTTAAGGAGCAGTAGTGTTGAAATTTTAACTGTTTATCCTGAGATAATATTTAACTGCAGACAAGGAAGTAAATGCTGTTTTTTTTATCTGAAAACTACAATTCCGCCATTCAGAATGTGCAGTAGCGAAATAACGAATTCACAAATTGTTGGTATTTCAATTTGTAATTAAAAACTTTTGAGACAAAACACCATCCTGATTTTCTGTTATGCTATTTAACCAACAGCACTGCAGGCTATATGTTGTCAAAAAATTGTGATCCTGGCACCTGTCTCACATCCTCATTTTTGGGTTGAAAGTTCAACCTAAATGATAAAATTATACAGAAATTGTCCATTAAGATTCCTATTGTTTTAAGAATGAAGCTCTATTACAAAACACCAATTTTGGAGAAACAAAAATCAGCAGAAAAGATCTCAGCAATATGGAGTGGTTACTAATAAGCTTTTTTAAAATATAGGCCGCCAAAATGAGGTGCGCAGATCATTTTCAACAATTTTTGCTGATATTTTCTCCTCTATTGCCCCTAGCCTTTTCAGTAACAACACTCAACACTCACATCATCACAATCACCACAAAAATGTATCTGGATTCTGAAAATTTCAAGTCTTAATCATGTAAATTGTTGATATTAGGGGCATCTGAATATTAGACCAGATACCAAGTGCGCGACAGTTTCGAAATCAATGAGCCCACCCCCACATCACCTATGTGAGCATTACAGGCAGAATATTTGTTTAAATCACTATTCCTTTCACAGATGTGCTCAAATATAGCCAATAAGTAAATGATAAAAAATTGAATGAGTTCTGAGATATCAATTTTTTTGTCAATGTTTGATTTGACATGGATTGACTCATTTGCTTCAATCTTGATTTAGAATAAATTATTATTTCTGGTATTAATATAATATTGGACCAAAGAGTGTAAGCTGTGCCGTGACACCAGATAAATCACGACTGAGGTATCATTCAGTGGAATGTAAGTTATGAAAAACCGCCGATCTAAAGTTTACCATGTTGACAGGCATCTTCCATCCTGGAAGTCGGTTATTGCTGACTAGTTCAAATGTTATAACTAATTGACGGAGGGGTAGGCCTACAATACAGGGAATAATTTGTCTGGTGTAGCGGTGCAGTTTGCTACACAATTTGGGGCGAATGCATGGAGAATTAATTATAGCTTCGCACATGCCAGTATGCTAACCTGTTACACAATTTTTCTGAAGCAAATTATTCTCTGCAATAGTCTGATTAGAAACTCTATCCCCGCTAAACGTCTTGAAGATGGGTGCGAAACGTCTTGGGGGCGAAACGTCTATGCCATGGTCCGGATGGTGCGAAATCATGTCCTGGGCTGGGCGATAATAAAGGTTTCTGTCATTCATGATTCAGTAGTCGTGAGTAGGCCTTGACAATTGAATTGCGATAAAATGTGACTGAATCATGATGAATGACGGAGGGGTAGGCCTAGGGCTTCTACAATAGAAATTCTTTTCCTAGACTAAATATGATTTTTTGTATTCTATCGATTAACTGTGGCAACGTTACATTACTAGATTTTAATTCCATTCCCGGATTATTGTGTTTGTCAAGATCATGAATGAACAAAACGGGAACAGCCCGATACGAGAGAAAAGGCAAAATCAATTTCCCTCTGTAGACCTATCAATAGTGACGTCGTCTTAGAGAATTATGTAAGAAATAAATACGCTTTAGGCCTTGTTAACAAAGATAAAACATAGCATAATTTGGATCTGAACTAGACTGTGCCGCTAACTTCAAAATGGAACATATTTTGTGATACAAACCGTTGATCAAGATCCGCCATTTACAATGCATAATTGCAAATGCGCAGACTCACGGACAGTTATTATTTCCGGTTTCTATAAGTTGGTAGAAAAGGGCGGGAAAAATGTAATTATACTTGCCATCAAATTAAAAATGGTCAAGCAGGATCGCATGATTTTCGGCGATTTCTAAGAATTTTTTTATAAAAATAGCGTATTTCAAAAGTTAGACCATTTAGCCATGTAGTAAATTGAAATAACGACTTCCCTTATAACCCCAGTAAACTAATTCTAAAATAATATTGTATTACATGGCAAATGGTCTAACTTATAAAATATTAAATATAACTTTTTTAAGTATTAGACTAACGAGTTTTTTACCGCTGTCTATTTAAAATTTTAATAGGAAATGACCTTCGCAATCGAAATTTCAAGGAAATCGGTCCAATATTGACGAGAAATCGCCGAAAATCATGCGAGATCCTGGTTGATCATTTTTAATTTGACGGCGAGTAGGCCTAGGCATAATATCAGACAATGGGCTTGCATATTTCACCAATACCGGATCAACGCTTTCTGTTCACAAATGACAGACTGAATGTTGTCAGGAGAGAAGCTGTGGACTCATTTTTTGGCATGTCTTTTCTAAGGATTTGAGCTGACTGAGTGACACTAGCGTTAGTTACCCTCAGATCTATGCAAACATTACACAAATATGTGCACTGCTTAAGCTCTTCTTCTTCTCCTTCTTCCTCTTCTAATCCAGCAATCACCCTTGACACAGAGTATTATTTGCCGGTGGAATTGGTTGCGCAAAATACAAGTTTAAAGAATGAATTTGGTGCAGGTAACTGTAAAAATAGTGCAGATTAAAAACAGTAGTTAGGCCTATGTAGTTTAAACATCTGAGAGTGCCAGCCTGAATGAGTTCAGATGAGTGGCACAGTCAACTACTACTGGGGGTAAAGCATTCCATGCAATAATTGTGCGTGGAAAAAAAGAAAATTTAAACGTACCGGTCACTGTGAGGGAGGATGGGTGCAAATTTCCAAGAGTGAGATCCTCTTGTGCACTGGGGGTTAGGAAGTAGGGCCTACCTTGTTCTGTAGCCAAGGTATGTCCACCAGACCACGCACGACTTTAGTTAACAAACGTGGTATAGATTTGCTTGATTTTTGTAAGCAAACAGGTTTTGTAATTTTAAATGGTCGTACGGGCGAGGATGCTGATGTTGGGGAATTCACACATGTAACTACAAATGGCTGCAATGTTGTAGACTATGTCTTGTGTAAAATATGTGATTATGAGCTAATTAAGAAATTTGTTGTAGGTTCACCTACAGTATATTCAGATCACTGTCAGATTGAATTTGCTATCAATGCTCACTGTATACCTCCAACTGATGTAGATAATAACAATAAGACTAAAAAGTATGAATGGGACGATGAACATAAAGATGCTTTTATTTCTAACCTTAATGATACTGATACTGTTGACCGTTTTGTTGATTTGTTGTCATCTGTAGATCACACTGCTGATAATGATTGTATTGATGAGCTAGTAGTATCTTTCACCAACGTAATACAAGGTTGTGCTGACCCGTTGTTTAGTCGCCACATCAATGTAAAACCTAATGTTTCACCCACTAAAGGAAATATTCCCTGGATGACACCAGAATGTAAACAATTAAAACATGATTTTATGCTATGTCTAAATGGATACAGAAATACTAAAACTGATGAATCCAGAAGAGAGATGGTCCAAGTACGGAACAAGTATACTAAATGTGCTAATTAATGTCGCTCTAATCATAATAAACTTAAAACTGAACGTCTGGTAAATGCTCAAAATCAGAGCTCTAAAGATATGTGGAAATTAATTAGAAAGAATAAGTCACCTACTTCCTCGCTATTAACATGTACAGATTTTTTCGAGTATTTTAAGGACCTAGGGAATCCTAGTGATTTGTCATATGTTGCAGATGATGATATGTATGAACGTATACGCACACATGACGAAGGTTTATTAAATGATTCATTTCAGGAGCTAAATGATGTAAACACACACGCAGAGGTCATAAAAGCTATCAAAGAATTAAAGTCAGGTAAAAGTGCTGGACCTGATCTGCTCATAAATAATTTTTTTGTGAATACTTGGGAGACAATAACCGATAAACTTGTTATTTTATTTAATATAATTTTTAGCAGTGGACATTTTCCTCTGTCTTGGGTAGATGGTGTAGTTATTCCTATACATAAGAAAGGCAGTAAAAATACAGTTGATAAATATAGAGGCGTCACTTTGTTGAGTGTTTTGGGGAAACGTTTTACTCGTATTTTGAATAATAGATTAAATTTTTGGACTGAAAGCTATGATATTTTAATGAAAGAACAGGCAGGATTTAGAAGTAACCGTTCAACTGTGGATAATCTTTTTGTGTTACATAGTATAATTAACTCCGCATTACAGAATGGAAAGAAATTATTCTGTGCATTTCTCGATTTTCGTAAAGCCTTCGACTATTTAAATAGAGATTGTCTCAGGTTTAAGTTACTGACATGATTACGGTATGAGGGGAAATATTTTTAATGTAATAAGAAGTATGTACTGTGAAATCAAGACCAGGGTACGGTATGGTGGAGAAACATAAAATACATTTAATAGCTTTCTGGGAATACGACAAGGTGAGAGCTTGTCACCCCTTTTATTTAGTATGTATGTTAATGATATGAGAGAAATGTTGCATGAAAGTGAAAGCGAAGGGATAACTGTTGACGATCTTAAACTATGTCTTTTATTATATGCCAATGATTCTGTCTTAATAGCTGAGAGTAGATTGGATTTGCAAAATAGTCTAGATTCTGTCCATGATTATTGTCAAAGGTGGAAATTATGTGTTAATAGGCCTATACTCAAAACTAAGATAGTTGTATTTAGGAAGGGTGGAAGGTTATCCATGGATGATATTTGGTTTTATGGTGACTCAATTTTATAAGTAGTAGAACATTTCTCATATTTAGGTATTATGTTTTCTATTTCAGGGAAATTTTCAGGGACCCAACAAGATTTAGCAGACAGGGGGTTGCGAGCACTATTTTCAATTCAGGGTATAGCGTATGAATTTATCGACCCCAAACCAGAACTATTATGTATGTTATTCGATAGACTTGTTTTTCCGGTATTACTTTACTCATGTGAATTATGGGGATTCCACACTGCTGTGGCGGTGGAGAGAATACATCTGAAATTTTGTAAATGGGTTTTAAAAGTGTCTAAATCAACAACCAACGAAATGGTATACGGGGAACTTGGAAGATGCCCACTAATTTTAGAAAAAAAGGTACGCATAGTGAAATACTGGCTAAAAATTGTACACAGAGAATTAAGTCCATTGGTTCAGAAAATTTATAAAATAATGTTACACACTATTACTGCAAATAATACAATTGTTAACTGGGCTGCTCTAGTAAGAGACATGTTATTTAATTTGGGTTTTGGCTATGCCTGGATGCAACAGGGTGTTACAAATAGAACATATTTTATTAGTTTATTTAAACAAAGATTACGTGATCAATACATTCAACAATGGTTTACTTCAGTAAGTACCAGGTCGAGCTGTTCAATATACAAGAATATAACAAACCACTTTCGATGTCAAAATTATTTCCATATGGTAACAAATTGTAAGCACAGAATTTCTCTTATAAGATTTCGAACCAAGAATCATTCACTACCAAATGTATTTCAAAGCAGAGGGAGAAATCGCAGACCCTACAACGAGCGGCTATGTCTAACATGTAATGTCCTAGGAAATGAATTTTATTTGTTTGAATGTGAGAACACACGTCACATCAGACATGTGTTACCCCGCTATTACACTTTTAGGCCAAATATGTTTAAATTTTCCTATCTCTTATCTTCTGAAGAACCATCTGTGTTGAAAAAACTTGCAAAATTTTTATATCTACGTGATTCTTAGTCTTAGAGCCAATTTTCTCATACAAACACAAACAAAATTGTATCACCTTATTGTGTCACTGTTCACGCTTTATCTGTTGCCACGCTATTTTACGCGTCAAACACGCACTTGTTTATATATGTCTATATGTATGCACACAGATTGTAAATCTATTGCTGAATAAACATACTTACTTTATACATCATACTTGTACTTGTATTATAGGCTAGGCTTACGTCTGGTAGGCCTTAGGCCCTACGTCGGTTTCAACACGTTCATCTTCGTCACTTTCTCCAAAGTATTGCATGCGGTGGATGGGTATTGGTTCGATTTCATATAAATAGCCATTCCACAACTTAACCAGACGGTTTTTAAAAGAGTTAATTGAGGGTGCTGTTACTACCTTCTCGAGGAGACTGTTCCACAGGTTTCCAATTCTGTTTCCAAAGCAGTGCTTGCGTACCTCCTTTTCTGCTCTAACTTTTTTTATTTTTAGACTATGTCCTCGACGTGTAGGGGAGACTGGGTCACCTTGAGACTGAAAAATTCAAACCCTTCAAACATTGATTTAATTTTCAAAATAAAATATTTTGACGACACATATGGATGCAGCATCCAGTGAGGTATATTTGAGCAAGAGATGAAAATTTTCAGAAATGTGTGACCTTACATTTTTTAACAAAACATTTTTTCAAAAAAGTGTCCCAATGTACCCCGTACTCGGGCACCTTGAGACACCACATGGGGTACCTTGAGACGCCAAATTAGGTACCTGAAAACAACGTAGATCTAACTAAAATCAAGATTTGAATACTACATATACCTGTAGCTAAAGCCCGCAGTTGGCTAATGATAGATGTTGCAGTAAAATATGAGCCTGAAAAAAGTGGGGGCACCTTGAGACACTTTCGGGCACCTTGAGACAGACTTGGGGCACATTGAGACAGTTTTGGGGCACATTGAGACAGCGTCTCAAGGTGCCCCACCCCGACTGACCTCACATCTGATATCATAGTTTGTGTGTGGGGTGTATTTGAGCCAAACCATTATACATAAGTTATAAAGTGATAACACAGGTGTAAGATACCACCAAAATTATAGGGAAATCAAGTATTATGTGAACTATACAACCAAATATTGATCATCCCAAAAATCTACTTTTCATGTAAAAAATGGACCTAAGCTCACATTCATACCAAGGATGTCCAATAGCCATTAGCAATAGGGTGGAAAATTGAAATTGGTTAGTTTTAGTATCATTGACCAGATGGTACACAAATCGCAAATTTCTGTGTCAAACAGGCTTGTCTCATAGTGCCCCATGTCTCAAGGTGCCCCAGTCTCCCCTAGTATCATCGACTATCGTAAATGGTGTCTCAGATTTGTAAATCCTGTGGGTGAACTTGTAGCATTCACCCAGACAGCAATCAACGTAATGGTGGCCCACCACACCGATGTCCAGCTGATAGCGGGTGGCCCACCAGCTACATTATTTGCCTGTGGTGGACCACCGGTGGTCCATCAGTGGCTATCAGCGGCAAATCTCACCCTCTGATTGCCGCATGCGTGCCACTGGTGGTCCACCAGTGGCATTTTTGCCGCTCATAGCCACTGGTGGACCACTGGAGTGCTGTTGTCTGGGCAATGACATCTCCACGTTATCTTCTGTAATGCATATAAGGTAGCTTTAAGGCCTTCAATCTGTCAATGTAATATTTATCTTTTAGCTCAGGAATCATTTTTGTTGCCCTGTTTTGTACGCCTTCTATCAATTTCTTATCTTTTTGCATAGCCGGGCTCGCTCTCTCCGTCTGGCAAGAGACTCCCAACTCAGCTCGTTTAGGATTGCAGACACACTACTGGTATTATGATAATTATGCCAACGGTTGCACACATAGCGGGAAGCCCTCCTCTGCACAGAGTCAAGCCTCCTGACATTAACTCGTGTAGGCCTATGGGGGACCCACACTGAATAGGCATACTCCAAGTGTGGTCTGACCAACGCTTCGTGAGCTTGTGTTTTCACAGCTTACAACGCTATCCTTAAGTTTCTTCTCAAGAGACCTAACACTGAATTAGCCTTAGATGTGACCTTCTGAATATGGCTATTCCCAGTCCCAGATATTTTGTGTTGTCTGTGATACAGAGCACTTGGCCATGGAGTCTATACATGGGTGGATCCATTTTGGATCTACCTCTCTGGTGACCAACCCTCATCCGTTTGGAGCCGGTTGATGTCGTGCTTGTCAGTATTACATGACTATGCAAAATACAGTCATCTGCGAACAGACAAACTGTACTGTGGGTGACGCCATCAGGTAGATCATTTATATAGATTAGGAAAAGGATAGGGCCCAGAACCGAACCCTGAGGTACTCCCGACATAACAGGTCCCGGTAGAGACTCGATCTGCACCATCAAGAACTAACTTCTGGGTTCGGTCTGTCAGGAAGAACCTGATCCAGTCAAGAGTCCCACCCCTGATCCCATACCACTCAAGCTTGTATAGGAATCTCCTTTGTGGCACCTTATCAAAGGCCTTACTAAAATCCATCACTATCAGATCTGTTTCAGACGGCCCACTGGCAAAATCATGAAATAATGACAGCAATTGGCTGTCACAGGATAGTCGTTTTTTAAAGCCATGTTGTAACTGATTAAAATTTTTATTGGTGTCCATATATTTTGTTCCATGCATTTACCCAAAATACAAGTCAGAGACACTGGCCTATAGTTGCTGGCTTTATGTTCATCTCCTTTTTTGAAAATGTGAGCAACATTTTCATTTTTCCAGTCACTGCATGGCACATTGCCGCTCTGGAGTTATCTGCAATATATGAGTTCCAGAATAGGAGCTATTTCATGACTCAACTCTTTCAACACTGTTGCAGGGAGTGGGTCAGGACCAGCTGCCTTATCAGGTTTTATGTTCTGAAGCATTTTCTCCATGCCCTCTTTACTGATGCATATATCTGACATAGTAGGGTGGGGACTGGGGCCTTTGTCTGGCAAAGGCCCAGGAGGTTCTTGGGTGAATACATTCTCCACACATAGATGTCGCTCAGGTCAACCCCGCATAATCTCTGAGGTCAGAATGGGGTGAATACTGTAGTAAATTGCTGATTCAGTATATCACATTCACTGCGAAGGGGAGAAACACCTGATGAGTCCTTCCCAAAACCGTTTTTGTTTGGTGGCACGGTCATCTGGGCGTTCTGTGGGTGAGGAAAAAACTATTAATTTTTAAATTCCCACAATCAAACAAATACGATGAGCTTTGAAAAAAAATAAAGCCAAAGATATATAGACTTATGTCACTGAAACGACACGTAGTAAATCAGCAGCAGGATAATAATTAAGAAATTAAACCTGTTGGATTGATAGAGTTGATGAGTCGCGGTCAAGGGGATTTGCCCCAATGGTCGGTCACCACCCCCCACCCCCTCCAGTTAATTGATTACCATACCACTATATGTTTACATACAAAGCTGCGTCATTGATGACAGTCGTTATATACGGCGAGATAACAATTTACGTCTCTGAAAAAAAAATGTTTTTGCGCGAAATCAAAAGACCGCGAAGTGTACAAAAATCAGTTTCGCGCGAAAATTCATACCCGCAAAATTAAAGTATATTACAGTAGGCTCTATATGACATCAAACACGATAAAGTGCCACATTAACTTGCCGAACATATTTTTTGAAAATTATAAGATCAAAATGTCAAAATTCACTCATTTGAGCAGCAGGGGCCTATTATAGCTATAGGCCCTATGCATATATGTTAGTTTTCAGATAATTTTGTCAATGGGATAGTTTATTATAGGCCTATCAATAGAACAAGAAATTGATTTTTTGTGAAAAAAAAGAAATTAATGATTTATTAGAATTAGGCTATAGGCCTACTACAAAATCTGTTGAAAAATTAGGAACGATGAAGCAACCATAGGCTAAACCTTTTTCAAATTAAAAGACTATAGATTGTTTTTCTGATCAATTAAATAAGAAGGTTGGCTAATGCTAAGTGTCATTTGTTTTGATTTAAAGTAAGCTAACGTGACGTTTTTGTTGACACTTTGTAATTAATATCGCGCTAGCAACAGTGTTACTAGAAACCACTTCGCTGGCTAGAATTTTTGAGCATCTAATCTGAAATAAGTGTTTGTATTGTTGGTTTCAGATTATTGCATTGTACAATGGCTAACTTTATTTCCAGGTGGAAAAGCAATCTCTAACGTAAGGGATATAACGTGACGTTTATTTTGACATGTTGCTAGTGTCACGTTAGCAACAGTGCAGATAATGTCTGTGTTCTTCACTCTGTAATCCAGCGACATCTAAATAAGAGTAAAAAAGTGTATGCAGCCTTTATTGATTCTGTGAGGCGGGGAACATTATGGAATGTAGGCCTACTTGAAAAAATGGTATCAAAGGAAAGATGTAACGATGATTAAGAGTAGCCTATCTATGATATTGTCCTAAGATGTGTAAAATGTTCATATAGTAAAACTATTTTTTTCGACTGCCAGAATGGTGTAAAACAAGGCTGTTTTTCAAGCCCTATTCTATTTTCACTGTTGGTACTAGAAATTACTAATGAAATACATAGACATGGGGGTTATAGGATACAACTTGTTACTGACTTGGCTGAGGTTGGTATTTTGCTCTTTGCTCAAGTGGTAGTAAAACTTGGGCTAGTTGTTTACATGGATAAATTGTTGTTTTTAGAAAAGGATATAATAATGATGGAATCATCACACAAAATATTTTCAATGTGGCTGTTTCAATCTGACAGAGATAACGTGGGTTAAAAGGATGTGTGTCTGGTCTGTGAAAGAGTGTATGATTTTAGCCTAATATGAAATATGGTGACCTTTTTGCACACTAGGGGGTCTAGCTCAAAATCTGTCTGGGTAGCAACCCCTTATCGTAACTGTTTTTGAAAATGCACAGCCCAGGCTTCATTATGATATGCGTCACTAGATAGGGGGAGGGCGAAAAGACGGCCCGTGGAATTGAAGCATTTCACATGTATTTCTATGGGACTGGCATTTGGGGTGGTGAGGCCATGAGTATGCAGAAGGCTTTTCAGGTTTTCTTGGTTTAATTGACATATTCCGACTGGTTAAAAAAAATTAAGCTTTAAACATATTTTTAAAGGATGTTTATCGTCGCTGCAATAATATAAATTCTACAATTTTGATTAGAAAGTATATAATTGAGATAATGTTAGGATAACAAAGCCTAAAAGAGATCTGTTAAGGTCATGCTCTGAAGATAATTCATGGATGAAATACTTGATTTGTAATTTGAGAGTCATATGGTGGCAAATAAAAAATCAAATATAACGAATTTGAGAGCGAATAGTAATAAAAACAGTTTACCCTAATGTATATGTCCTCTTTCATCAACAATTTTTTAAATAAAAAGTAACCATGACAATTTTTTTATGACGAAATAGTGGCGGGAATAGTCACTCTATTTAAATATTGTATGCAGCGCTACATTTACGAAAACAGACTGATTTTCAGTACATCTGTGATTATTTAAAGCGCTGCCAGGGAAACAGATCAAAAAATATATTGTCAGAACAACTTGAAGCTTCATCCCAGGCTGAAAAAAATAAACAACTATACATATACATTTCTAAATAATTATGGTCCACCACCCTAAAAAAGCCGAAATCACGACAGGTAGGCCTATGCCATACACGCACCTAGCTCGTCACGAGAGATGGCATAGGCCTATTGGTAATACTAGTTTAGAGGTTGTCAGCGAATATAGCTATCTTGGCCTATTTTACTCAACCAATGTGATGCTAAGTCGATTGGCGACAAGAGGTATATTGCCTACTACAGAATATCAAGATTGCTTATAAAAGAATGAATAGGAGAGAGACGGGCAAAGGGGGCAAGCGGTCAAATGGGGCCATCAATGATATTTTAATTATGACGTGCTATATGAAATATTAAAGACGTCATAGTTATGAATTGTGAATATGTGTATACAAAAAACATAAATAGACATCTCATAGGCCCTGCATATCGTAAATAAAAATAATAGACGGCGGGGAGTTTAATTATGGCAACAATCTAATTATGAATATAGCCTTATATAGGGCCTACTTGTATGACTCTCTTGATAAATTTATGTGATTTCTTCTGAAAATCCATTGTTTTGTGCGGTACATATTATATTGCCTTTGTTTTCTAGTCATTACTTCAGTCAGGAGATTACTTTGAGAAGAAATAATAGATTTAGTTCCCCACCTCTACCCCTTGGGCAAAGGGGGCCAGGGCAAAGGGGCAAGGTGAATGATTTCAATACAAAGACCATACAGCATGGCCCCCTTTGCCCGCTAACTTTCAATGGGTGCATGTTTCACAAACTAATCCCAGTAAACGAAAGTATTTAGTATATTACTTAGTGTTGTGTCAAACAAAGCATGTCATCATATACATCAAATTAATGGGGTTTTTTCATCTCTGTTTTATTAAGCTCTCTTCGGTGTACACACTTGTGTATCAAAATAAAAAAAGTACCCAAAGTGGGGATGGGCCCCTTTGCCCAATGCGCTAGCCCCCTTTGCCCAAACTAATGGGCAAAGGGGGGTACTAAGTCTTCGAGAGCGAATCTATTTGGCTTATAATTAAAATAAGGTATCCTTGAAACATAAGTGTGTCTGCTATAGGCCTATGTATCTACATTGCATGTAGCCTACATAGAACAGTCATTGGTTTTAAAATAGTTCGAATGTTCTCCTTAAATACCATAGAAACGTTAATAATGTTTGCCCGCCCTTCCCCTATACCACTTCATATATTATGTATAATAGCGGGTCATTCTACAATAAACCTGGGCCTACATTTACATGACGAAATAGGTTTTTCTAATGCTTCGGACATTCATCCCGCACACCCTTTAAATGAAATGAAATGAAATGAATCGGGCTTTAGGCCACCTTTGTGCACATACAGGCTAAACTGGGCCAGGAGAACCTCCTGAGGATGGTGAGATGATTGAGATGACACTGTCCTCCAGACACAGGATTCGAAATTCGAGCCCTGGCGGTCTGAGGCCGAGCACGCTACCTCTCGGTCACGGAGGCTCCCCACAATACTAACTTTCACACGTGGATGGGGAAGAAACATTTTTGTTTCTTTCAAACCGCCGAGACCGGGAACCGAACCCAGAACCCTGGCGTGAAAGGCAGCGGTGCTAACCACTACCCTAGGGCCCCCGCCCCGCACACCCTATAAATACCGCATATATTCAAATTCAAAGTTTGGTTTATAACTAAATTATAGAGATAGCAGGGAGATCAAGACTATAGGCCTACAACTTTATGATGTATAATGTATATCACTGCACTCTCCCAGTAAACACAAAACATTTGTTTAGCATTTATGCAATGATGGCCCACCGTCTTCGAGGTTGCTCTAACATTGTATAGGGTAAGGAGGGGTATTATGAGCACCTTAACTTTAATTAGCTATTTTGGATTAATAAATTAGGTGAAAAATTTCATATTTCACTAGATCGAATGTTTGTACAATTATGCAGTAATTCATAATATTAAAATACTTAGTTCAAATATAATTAATTCAAAAACCATAATTATGAAAACATGCTCATATTACCCCTGTGTGTGGCAAACATGTACCCTGATGACATCGCACGGCTCTGACACAGTGACTACCATTTTTAAATGTAATAGTTCCAATACGATAACAAGTTTACGCCTGCTGAAAATGGCCTAGTTTTCAAAGGCACTTGAAATATTCGTCTCAATTTCTTGGCATCCGAGTTTTTTGGTAGGCAGCATGAGTGTCGTTTTTACACACCTGGCTGTGTAAACAAAATGGCGGTCAGTGTGACTGGGCCTCGCGCAGTAAATGAGTTAGGCGGCCCAGTCATACCGGGTAGCAAACATGAGCACGTGTTGTGGGGAATATGAGGTTGCGTAATTAATTACCATTTGACAATAGGGTTATTTTTAGGGCAAAGTGCTCATGCACTTTGCCATAAAAAAAAGACATTTTTCCAAAATGTTTATTTTATGAGTAGGCTAGTTCACCAAAAAGAAGTGGCACTCATGTACCTTGATTTGACCCAAATGCTATTAAAGCAGAGATAAATTTTTTTCATTGAATTTAAGTGGTTGGAATGGTTTCCTTTTATTTCATTGTATAATATGTTTAGGGTATTATGAGCATACTATTTTTTTCCATATATATCTTGTAAAAGAGGTATTATATGAGCACCATGCTCATAATAGATTGAAACATGATGCTCATATTACCCCAGTAGAAGGGGGGGTGGTAACAAGCCTAATGGGGGTCCAGAGCATGCAAAATCACTTTATTATCGTCCCTTCTCTTGCTAAGTTGTTATTGAGAATATTATAGCCAGTGCTCATATTACCTACTATGCTCATATTACCCTATCTTACCCTAAATGCCATACAAATGTTTTGTATTTACTGGCCCAGCGTTCAGTGTCACAGAAACTACCAAATATGAGACGTTGAGCCAATTTTGAATAAATGTTCGGCCAGCATCGCAGACGATAGTCCAGCATTGATCCAGAATTGGTTCAACGTCTCAAGTTTGCTGGGCTGCCAGACATGACGGGAAACTCCTCAGGGAAAATATAAAATGACAAATGGGAATATAAACGCGGGGTGGATAAACGCAGAAATCTCTACATGAGCGATTGCTGGCCGCGGCCAATCGCGTATACGGAAAGGCCACATTGTGATTGTATCACGCTAAACGCGTCAATGGAAAGGCAGCCAATTAAGCATCCCGCCTCTGGAAGGGCTGCTCAAATATTTCCAAAAAGTCTTGAAATGTTTTTTTAATGATGTTTTTTGAATAATATTTTTGGTTAATGTTTTATAACATTCTGTTAACCTGGTGTTTATATATTTAAAATGTTTCTTTGTTTACTGGGATGTTGCCTCCTCATTGACTGATTCTCGTCTATTAGGTCTATACTACAATAACGGAACATAATATGTCATGGTTATGCAGACCGTGAATTAACCGACTGAAAGCCCTTCAGGAAACAATAATGATATGAAGTTGAATAAATGTTTCTAGCGATGTTATACATTTTTATTTTGCTAAATACAATGACAGCATGTATGATCTTATGACAATGTAACCGGTCCAACGATGCAAAGTGAAAGTTTACACTTGTTAACTCTCAACATTGAACTTTTTTTTGACCTGTTAAATATTGCATTAACCCTTTAACCGCCAAATTATTCAATTTGATTTTTCACCCACTTGAAGTTGTGTCTCGCTGACGCGATCCACAACTTCAAGTGAGTGAAAATTATTAAAATTTGACAAAATGGAGGTCAACTCTTCTCAAATCTTGCTGGTTGATGTCACATTTTATCTTTAACATATTTAAAATGTCGAGCTTAATGTGCTGATAAAAAATGAACATATGCGGAACCGGCGGTTAAAGGGTTAAGACAAGCTGACATTAACATACACCTGAAAGTGCACAATTGACATAAAAGTTTACATGGCAGTTTAAAATCACAGAGTATGCATATTGGCGATATAATATACGATCCCATCAATAGCATCATAGCTACACAATTTACAAGACAAATTGACTCGATGCTGTTTTATTGCTGGTACACCGTCTACGACGCTGGTCCAGCCTTTAAACGAAGTTGGGATAATATTTTGGATTTTCTGGATAACTGTGAGGTCGTTGACCCAAGGTTGTTTTATTGATAGTCCACCATCTCTTTCGCTGGCCCAACATTGAACCAACATTGAGAAAGTGTCTTATGTATGCTGTTATACATTACAAACTTGTTTTAACCATTGAAGTAGGCTACCCTTGTTACATAAATTCCCAATATCATCATATGGCATATTTTGAAAAAAAAAATGATTGAACAAAAAGTGGTATATGCTCCATCACAACCAGAAGGGTCTGAGCTTTCATGACTATTATAAATGGGTACTTAGTCGCTAAACCACGACTATCGTCGTTGTTAATCTGTTTTCATAAATTGGTTATTGGGAATAAACTAACTCAAGTGTGTGCTTAGACATTAAGATTTGTAAATGTTACACAAGTATGAGTAATTTTCACACACTTGAAGTTGTTGGTTGCGGTAGCGAGACACAACGCAGCAATTCACACATTGAAGTGATGAGAAAATATACCTGGAAGAGTTTTCAACATATTAAATGGATAAGCTACACACTTGATGATACATGTAACTTCATTCTGAGAGCAGATAATGCTCCATGAGTATATTATATTTTTCTCAAATTTCGGAAGCCATATTTTGCTTAGCAGTTGTTTGACATAGTACCTGTTGATTTTGTACTAAGATTATAGATGTATTTTGCTTTCATGATAAATAGCTAGGCCCCTATTACAGTCATTTACCATTTGTCTGCAGTCTGTCTCTGAGTCTCAGCATAAAATGGTTTAAAACTTAACAGGATTAGATTCAATAGGAGACCTCTAGATATATAACATATGAATTATACAAGCAAAGACATAATTTTTTTTAAAACTTTGCAAGCACTTTCTGAAGTTCGTCAAATCTTGTTTTCAAGCACCATTATCAACAACAAAGGCTTTCAGACGTAGTTTTGAATCGCTGCAAAACGTTTTCACCTTTTAATTGAACAACACTGAAATCCAAGAATTTGGCCATTGCTAATTTTCCTATCTATATAAAAATAAACCACTATTCATTATATTAAGACAATCCTTAAAAGTGAGTAGTGGGGTGTGTGATCCTGAAGAAATCTCAATCTGTCAAGTGGGCCAAAGAAGGCATCATTTTTTAATTCCGCGGAGCATCCAGTTTTCATTTAGTCATATAAAAGACTAGACCTACATATATCTACTGCTTTAGTTGTGCTCTTCACATACACATTTTAAATTTTTTGTTTTTACAGTCAAATATATATGCTTATAAATTGTCATTTTGTTACAGCAAATCGTGGTCGCTGATATGTAACGGCCTCACAAACAAACTAGATAAGGAACTTTAATAAGTTACATTTTCAACCACTTGAATTTGCGTCAAGTGGGTGGTAATTACTCATATCTATTTAAATCCAGACCAAGCATCTGAAGGACTTAATTATTAAAAAGTAAATTTCATTCCAAAAAAGCCTTTACTTTTCATGATTAGCAGTAGGCTTATAGCTCAACCGATCAATAATTGCTTTGTTTATAAAGGATTTTCACAAAAGTACATTCTATGAATTTGAAATAATTAACATAATATAAATCATAAAGGAGTTGGTAGACGTTTCTCAGAGCCTGCAATATGTTTAATACAAATGTTCGAATAATATACATAACTCATTTTAAAGCTTTTTCTTTACATCAATATTGTTTGTGAATTGTGAAATAAAACATGAAGTATTTCGTTTATCCGAGCATGTGTTCAATTGAAGCTATAAAACCACTAACAGAACAAGGATTAACAGGTTAATGAAGCACTAAATCATAGAATTCAAATTCCTACCTACTTGAAAAGACTCACAACCTCAAGTGGGTAAAAATTTCTTAGGTACATAATTATGTATAATTGGCATCAAAACATAATCCATCTAACAAATTAGATGCCAATTTCACCTTCAAATTGCCTTGTTTGGAAGACAAAGATAAAAGATAACAATGGCCAAAGACGTGATTAGCACTTCGAGTGAAAACCTATCTGTGCTAGGATCGACTTTAGACGTCAGAATGTGTGACGTCGATCCCCGCACTGAAATAGTAATCTATATAGAATGGCCATGGACCCATAACATAGCTATTCAAATTAAGCGGAAAGGGTTAACTAAGACATTTATGATGATTTTAAATTCAGCAAAACCCTTTGGTCTCTTGGTCTAGGCCTTTATAAAAATATGTCAGCACTTTAACCCTTAAAGCGCTGACAATTTTTGCATAAACCATGGAGACAAAAGGGTTTTTTCAATTTGAAATCATCATAAATGTCTTAGTTAGATCTTTCTGTTTCATTTAAATACCTGGTATGAGTCTATGGCCATTATACATATGATCACTCTTACAGTTTGGGGATCGACTTTATTCGTCAGAATCTGACGTCTGGAGACGTCAGATTCTGACGTCTAAAGTCGATCCCCTCACTGTGAGGGCTAATGAGCAGGATCCTCGCTGTGTGTCCACTTGGCTGGCCGCTTCCCCACAAAAGCTTTAATACCTTCTTGTCCGTCCTCAAGAGAGAGATTTTCCACCATAGCCGAGGATGCTCGCCTGTAAAATATAAACATTAATGTATCTCCCGCCAAGTTATCTTATTTAAATTTTCACCCATTTGAATTTGGGGGGGGGGGGGGGGGAGGGGGGAGAGTACTTTAAGTGGATAAACCTTACTATACTCAAATAACCGTGATTTATTCAGCCAGTAAAACAAATTAAATGACTATAGTTATGATTATTGATAAAAGAGTTATGTAATCTCGCATCATATCAAGGGCATATATTGCATCCATAGCCATGTTATTGGTTTTTAAAATAATGTGTGTTTTTCAAGGTGGACTGTATTCAACTTTTTAGACACTGATGTCACATTTATATACAGTGTGTCATAAATTTAAAGAATATATTGTAAAATACAATTCAAGAGAAAATTATACTCCATCAAAATAAAGAAGTTCTGAACCTATTAGATATCTATGTATAGCCTTTATTATTTCAGCATTTTATAAAATCAGCTAAAAATGCTGCAATTACCATCTCGAAGTGAATGAAAATTATAAGAATACCTGGTTGTCAAGCAATTTAACTTAGAAGATGTCTATTTTTCATAAATATTTTGCTTATGTGATTTGATGCTGCAAATAACAATAAAAATTCAGCTTCATATGAGTGACAATCAAAATTGTCTGTTTCAAGAATGATATTGAATTTAAAAACGTTTCAACAATGAGCACCCAGCATTATATTCGTCAAATGCAGCACATTTATGGCTACCCACCTGTAAGCATCATCTCTGCTTTGTGTGATTTGTTGATAGAACACAGATTTTCCCAGGGCAACAACTGGTTTACTCAATTCACATATCCTCTGTGCTACTTTCATTACCTAAAAAAATAACATTAATATCTAAGTTAAGATACAGTCATCATATTTGTATTCATAATATTCATATTGTACCTTATTACATAGAAAATAGTGTAAAACACTTTCACATTGAAGCAGAGATTTTGTAAATGATTTACTTGGGCTCAAAAAACATTGCAGCCATTGAATACATTATCATGCACAAATGCCATATTGATTTAGGATTCACCGTCCATATGAGCAAGTTTTTATTGTTATACAAAAACAATAAAAGTATCCCTGGATTCAAAGGTTGTTATACAAAAACAATAAAAGCATCCCTGGATTCAAAGGTTCAATTACATTGTACCATAGCAATATCACAGTCCAATGAAAGGGTATAATTTAATTTTGCTCGATTTTTCATTTTCCATCCTTCCCCCTTGAAAATGTGCATAAATTTAAAGTGATTTTGGGAATCACAGAGCCAGGGTTGATTTTCTGATAGAGAATAGAAAACTGAGGTAACTTATATTATATACTCACCTCTTCCTCCAGCTGTTCTTCTGGGACTACTCGGCTGACAAGTCCATGGAGTAGGGCATCTAAAAAATATTTACTATGTTATTTAAGTCTTAACTCTTAAGTGTTAATTTGTATAATATAGATTTTTACCCACTTCAAATTTTTGGTATGCCAATGTGGAAAATTTATTGCTCATTTCTCTTTCAAATTTTCCTGTTTGAAGGGCAAATAATCAGCATATAGCATTTTGATGGTTAATTTTGAGTACGTTGTAGTGAGCAAAGACCAAAAAAAAGGCTGAATTTCTTATGGGAAACTAATACCCATGATATTGCAGATATTTCAGTGGAGTTTGATTATTAACCCTTTCAGCGCGAGGACCGTATACATCATTAATTGCAGGATACAAATTGATACATAGTGGTTATAGAAAGTATCGAAATTATGTGCATTGAGAAAATAAAGTCCATCTTGATTTTTTCAGGTAATGAACAATAATTATATTGAATACATTGTTGATAAGAGATGTTTATGTTGGCAAACTCAATAAGCAACAGACAAAATGTGAGTAATGCATTATTTAATATTATTTAATATGTGGCTTAATATGACCATGTGATGTAAACATGTCTAGACTAGAACTGCAAAAGTTTTTTTGATTTTTGAGTTGCGCATTTACCAGTTAAGTGAGATATAAAGTCGAAATTCTTAACGTCTTTTGACGCAGCACAAATTTCTTTTAAAAATTGCAGTTCTAGTCTATGGACATGTTTACATCATATGGTCATATTAAAAAGCCAAAATAAAATTACTGATTTTTTTATGATTTTAGCCTGATTGTGTGGCTTTAACTTATCTTACAAATCCATCTACCCTATTTTTATTAGATGTATTCCCATGAGATTTGAATTGCTGATGCAATTACCATCTCAAGGTGAAGGAAGATTTGATAAAATACTAAAGAATAATATCTCAAATAAAAGTTCAGAACGATCTTAATGTGATGTATAATAGTATTTTTTAGTACTTTCTTAAAAAAAGGTTTTTAGTGCATAAATGTGACAAGGGAACTAAATGTTGTTGAGTCCAGAATTATAATACATCTCGAGTTTCCTGGTGAGAAATAACAGATTACATATATTACTATACCAGAGGCAGATATTGGATGTCCAGTGAAAAGCATCTCCATAGCAACTTTCCGTGGAACTGCACGTGCCAGAGCAACAGCTGGAGTTGAGCAAAATAAGCCTACATTTACTCTGGAAATAATTATAAATATTCAGAAAGCAATTAAATTAGTCAAAGATTTATTTAATGTTTTAACCACATGTACTATTAACTCCCCCAACTCCCCACATGTTAATACATGTGCTGATGTGATACATTTTAATACTGAGTGGACGAAATGGGCATACAGCGAATCACATCAAACATCTGAATGAGGTTCATTAAATAAACCATGAGCACCAAAGGTTTTTTTTCAATTTGAAATCATCATAAATGTCTTAGTTAGTTCTTTCATCTTCAAATGTATATATATGTATTTTTGTCAAATAAAATTATCTATCTACAAATATTTCACTCTTTTTGTGCAGGGATTGACATTATATGTCAGAATCTGATGTCTACAGACATCAGATTCTAATGTCTAAAGACGGTCCTCGCGCTGTAATGGTTAATGTGTTACCCAGGTGTGGCAAAGACAGCTTTTTCTCCTGCGAAAACCATATCACAGGTAGCAACAAGTTGGCAGCCTGCAGCCGTAGCCAAACCTGAAACATAATCAATGTATAGGTCAGCAGACAATTTATGGGGTTTCATTCCCAGTTGTTTCACCTTCCTGTACAAAAAATAACCTGATAATAAGAAAAAAATAATCAAAAATTATTGTTCTGCATAAGGTACAAATTGCCGACACAATTCTTATTTCCAAGTATTTTCCAGTATTTTAAAATTGCTTTACGGTTCTTTGCCCAGATTTGCAATAATGTGAATCCTCTGTAGCCACACAAGTTCGCAATAATATGATTTTCATACTTTTTATACTTTCATTCAATATTATTGAATGCAAGGGAAAAATGTGCTATTACCAGATAAGGCATTTAAAACCAGAACTGTTATAATATGGTGTTTCCCTCTTTAATCGGTTAGTTTAAACATGAGTTTATATTACGATGCTTATTTTTTTACATGGAAAAGTTAAGGTAGAACTGTTATATTATGGTACTTGAAAAGTTTAACCAAACTTGCTATACACTGCAGCATGGCACTTACCTCTTACCTCTGCAATAACTGGTAGTGGAATGTCCTGAAATAAGGTTTAGCCATTAAAGCCTGGAGCACTATGTTATGGGTCTAGGGCCATTATAATTTTTAAATTCTGACATGCAAAGACGGTCCACGGGCTGAAAGAGTTCAAGTGAGATATGTTACTGATACGTTACTGAAATTTTATTATAATAGTTCAGAGCCTAAAGGGTTGAATATTACATAGTTCTGTAGTATGTTTAGTCAGTCTATATTTTAAATTGTTATATACAAATTAAAAAAACACCATGTAAAAAAATTAGTTCTGAAAAAAATGGATAAACAATATTTCTTTCTTTTAAATTTTCAGTTTAGAAAAGGAATGGAGTAGTGGAAGCTTTGTCACAAAACCACATTGAAAAGACCAGTGCACAATTTTGAGTTCACGTAGCCTTCCACGGTCTGAAATGTAGATATACAGCTTTGCTGATTATTTATTCTTGTGTGGCCTGTACTAGCTTTCCTCATTCAAAATAGGTTAATTTTCACTACAGACAATAAAATTAACTTGTAAAAATGTGACAGTGCTGCCAAGCTTCAATGAATCCTCATAGTGAAAAAAACATTATTGGTTCCTCGATATTAGGAGTTGTTAAAATTGGATGGGAATTTCTCATTTTTACAAGAGTCCTGAATCTGTCAGCCTTATAATTTGGTCTTAAATTGTGCATTGAGGGCAATTTAGTAGGTTGTGTAAGCCTATGTGATGTAGATTTACCTGAATTAGATTCATTACTTCTGTGCATCTGGAGAACACCTTATGGTGATATTCTCTACCCGTCGCTGACGTCTGAAATAAATAAAATAAATACATTTAAATCATTATTTGAGTTGAACATCACATAATGTAGTCATACTTGTAGCATAGGAAACTTGAATTGATATGATCAGTGACAGATCCAGATATCTCACAGATCAAGGCTAAATGTAACCCGCATGCTGCTGAATTGTTTGTTTCTGTTTTTTGTTCATTTGAAGCTGTAATTGCTAACACAATTTCCAACTTTAAATGACGACAAAAATGAAAAATTGACATTTTGCAAATTGAATTATTTAATGAACTGAGCATCTACTACAAACTATTATTTTCACTGTCATTTACTTGCATTAAAACATGCTTGAAAGATATACATGGGTTCAGCAGCACATTGTTAATTGTGCACAATCATATGCTGCTGGCTTAACCTGGTACTGAAAGTAACTGGTTCCTCTGCAACAGGAAAGTCGAATCAGAGGGGAAATACTGCATTATTGTGATAATTATTATATACGGGTAATTGACAGGGTAATATATCTTGATGCTTTTCTCCTCATACCAGTTCTTTCAGATCATGCCCGGCTGAGAATACGGGTCCATTTCCTCTCAGAATGATCACTCTGCAATCCTCAGAACCTGCTCCACTGCTTATAGCATCACCAAGTGAATCAAGCATACGAAGTGACAGGGCATTCCTAGAAACAGAAAATCATAACCATTTGACATGAATGCAATAATACTCTATAGGTAGATTTTTAAACCTTTAAAAATCTTTCTATTAACACTACTTGAAAAAAATACTTTATGAAGGTGAAGCTTTGAGCAATTACTTTACAATGTTTTCAGAATAAATTTTCAGGACCTGTATGCGTTTTCAAGTAGATTGCAAACCGAATAAATTGTGATCGCTGCTCAGTCAGTCAAAAAATTTAATTTGGCAGAAGTTATTTTTCTTGTTTTAAATATAAATATTTCCACCCCTTGAAGCTGGAAATGAATAAAAGGGAATAGCAATGTTTACATTTAGATACATTTCAAACATATTTGGCAATATGGTTTACAGATCTCAAGAGGCTTATCAATTATAGAAATTAATTACTGGGGTATGTAATTATTTGTTTATTTCAAACATCAAGCCAATTTCTATACAGTACAGATGAGTCAGCCTTAGTATGATTGAGTTCTTCCAAAGCAAAACAAAATTAGCTTTTCTTGACAGTGTATGCGATGTACAATAATAGGATGGAGCAGGCACAAAATATGTAATCTGAAGTACACTGGCCCATCAAAATATAAAATAGTTATGATAACTTCTCAACCTGAACATATGAGAAAAGGTTATGTCACTACATGTATAGTACGCAGTTTTTAACACACTCTTATTTGGGAAAGACTTAGAACAATGATTTATTTATTGTAGGAATGACCATGCAGGATAGCACAAATGTCATTTCCTTTTACTCTATAAAAATGATATGGTAAGTTGGTAGTACCTGATACGCAGAGGCGTGAAAAAATACTTTAAAAATAATCTAGTTGTTGGACATGTCATCACCCCTGTGAAGTTCAAAAGGTATTTACTGTACTTCCACCTTGGATTAATGAAACTACTGTATATCAGGGAATAATTTGTCCGGTGTAGCGGAGCAGTCTGCGACACAATTTTGGGTTTTGGTTGTGACAATTTTGGCTACACAATAATATGTTGGTGTCTCAATTTATACATGGAGAATAGTAGTCATGCAAAAATTACTGCTACTCAATTTCTCATGATTTCTTGGGACAAATTATTCCCTCTATATTTATATCAGACTAAATTAAAATTAGCTCCACTACCTTTTCTTGGGATTATTCAAAGTGACAATTCTAATACCATCTTTGTTAGATGTAAGTGTGAGTGGTTCAGTATGCTCATCATGAGTAGAAAAACTTTGTTTCACCAACTGCTTCTGTAAAAAAGGATCTAATATCATTCATCATGTTCATCATGCTTATTATAAATCATATTTTTATACACAAGTATCAGTAAATTGAAATTCTGACGTCCATCTGTCAACCCATTGGGCATACACTACTTCTGGAATTTTATTACATGTCAAATAGTCTAACTTTTGAAATATTTCTCACTTGTTAGTTCCAACCTGGAATATGCATCAGCTGTATGGGACCCCTTCCTAGAGAGTGATATTAACAACCTTCAAAGAATACAGAGAAGAGCTGCCAGATTTGTACAAGGTAGAGGAAGATGGAGCCCGATTAACACCAGTCCACATCCTACAGTACCTGAGCTCAGCTGGGACTCACTAAACCACAGACAGAAGCTAGCCAGGTTAAGCCTACTCTACAAAACATTAAATGGTGCGGTGGCCTTGCCTACTGATGAACTTATTAAACAGGACTCAAGAACTCGTGGTGGAAAAATCAATCTTGAGCACATCAGGTGTAACAAAAAACAAATACAGTAAGTAATCCTTTTTTTTTGAGGGAAATTGTGAACTGGAATTAACTCCCTCAGAAGACCAAGGAAGCAGAATATATAGGCATCTTTAAGAGGTATCTGGGTACATGCTCCGCCCACTTAATCCACATGCGCGCACCCCTCTATAGTTGCAGTCGACTTTCACCAGCGTGTTTTTCGCTGATTTCTCAGTCTATTCTAAATCAGTTTCCATGAAATTTTGCAAGCACTTTATCAGGTGGGGGCCGACCGCAGATTAAAGTACGTACTTCCTTTGAAGTACGTACTTCCATTGAGGTGTGCAGTACGTCGATCGAAGTACGTCTGCAGCCTCCTTTTGGCTTGATAGGGCACTCACTTGTTGTGCCCCCATTTTATTGCAACACATTGTTTCATTGGTCCAATAGTCAGAGTCTGTCCAATGATAATCAGGCTACTAAATTGACAGGAATTCTGACCTTGTTAGAGGCCATGCTTTCAACTGTGAAGCTAAGAGTGCAACAAGAGGTAAACATTTATCAATTTGAAGTAGATAATATCTATTGCCAACTAAAAGAAATAATGGACTTTAGAAAAGATAGTTTGAAATAATAAATCACAAATTTATAAAGCAGTCCTATGTCTGGAAAATTAGGAATGTGCTATTAAAGTTCTGCCATAGAGTCACATGCCTCATGGTCCGTACTTCCATTGAAGTACGTACTTCCTTTAAAGTACACCCTGTACTTCAATCTAAGTGCGCCCTCAGTGGAGCAAATATAAAGTTAAATATATAATTTTCCAAACATGAAAAACAGTTTTGAGAAAATACATGTTGTACAATGAAATGTGCTCTTTCAAGTAAACTATTTCTGGTAGCTGGCAGATGCTCAACAGTTCCAGGACAAAGGGATGAAAAAAAAATTCAGCCTGTTGCAAAAGTTTTGATTATATTCAGGTAAACAGAAAATAATTGGAATTTCCTCTTATGAATTATTTAATAGCTTGATTATCAAAGTTCAAAAATAAACCATTAAACCAATAACATCTTAAGTTGCAAAGGAGTAATAAAATAACAAATGAGAGTACCCATTTGTAAATGTGAAGCTCAAGGTGTACTTAGATCGAAGTACGGACATACCTCAATCTAAGTACGTACTTCAAAGGAAGTACGTACTTTAATCTGCAGTCAGCCCCCACCTGTTTATTGAAGTATTCTGGCGCCTACCCTGAAAATTTCTTGAAATTAGAATGAGTATTTTAAAAGTTAGACCATTCGACATGTAGTGAAATTTCGTGATTGAAGCTGAGAGCGTTTAGTGAGATTATAGAGGAGCGTCATCATTTAGAAATTCTGCCTCTACTCTAGCACGCTGACTGTCATGAGTGGAAGAGCCATGAGACGACTGTTGCACAGGTTAGCACCCCTCCCATTTGCCGTGTCGTCCTTTCCGAGGCCGGATGTATTTGCTTTACCCGAAAAATCCAACATGGCGGTGACTGAGAGCGATCCAGACCCCAAGGTCCGAAAAATGTCCGTAACTTTTCAATGACCATGCGACTTTTTACATGTTTTAGCTGAGCATGCTGGCATGGAACTATAATGTTACTGATTCTAAAAAACCTTTGAGCTTTGAAAAGTTATCCAGCAGCACCTCCTTTTTGGAGTATCAGGCTGGAGGGGGAAAAGGGCTGGTGGATTTAGTCAACCAGTTGACTCTTGAACGCTGCCACAGTTTTTGATTCTATGGCAGCTGCCGGAAGAGAATTCCAATCAGGGATAGTTCGATGCCAAAAAGAATTTTGTCCCAGTGTGGTGTTAGCTATAAGATGTTTATAGGCCTGATTGTGCCCACCACGTGTTCTTCTGTCCGCTGGGATTAAACGGTCATTGATAGGAATTTCGACTAGCTCATTTAAAATTTTGAACATGCTTACAAGTCTAGAATTTTTACGTCTTGTTTTCAAGTCAGTCCAGCCCAGGTTCTGAATGAGAGATGTCACACTGGCTGTTTGTCTATAATTTTCGGTGACAAATCTTGCTGCTGATCTTAAATTTTTTCTAATTTATCAATATCTTTTTGTCTAAGGGGGTCCCAAACTGCTGAAGAGTATTCTAAAGACGATCTGACCAGGGAGAAATAGGCAGTCTCCCTTAGGGGGACATGCCTTCAGATTCCTCCGAAGGAAGCACAGAGTGGAATTTGCTTTACTTGTAATTTTGTTAATGTGGGCCTCCCATTCCAGGGTCTCACTAAAGCAAACACCAAGATATGGTGTTGATGAAACGTTCGCTATAGTCGCCGTCAAATTAAAAATGATCAACCAGGATCGCATGATTTTCGGCGATTTCTCCATCAATTTTAAACCGATTTCCTTGAAATTTTGCAGAGGCCATTTTCTATTAAAATCCTAACAGGGGTAAAAATTTCGCAAAATTATATTTAATATTTCAAAAGTTAGACCATTTGGCATGTAATAAAATTCTAAAATTAGTTTAATGGGGTTAAAGAGGAGCGTCGTAATTTCAATTTATTACATGTCAAATGGTCCAACTTTTGAAATACGCTATATAATTTCACGAAATTTTCAGGGCTGTTAGGATTTGAATAGAAAATGGCCTTCGCAAAATTTGAAGAAAATCGGTTTAGAATTGACGGAGAAATCGCCGAAAATCATGCGATCCTGGTTAATTTGACGGCAGGTATAGTGTTTCGCCTTTAAGGGTGTAATCAAATTCCAGGTTTTTTTTATTTCGGCCTGGACACCCTCAGGACCGAGCATTTTATTCATTCATTCATTGTTCTGCTTGCTTCAGGTTAGTAACTATTTTTGACCTGATTACTCCCCAATATTTTCCGATATGATTATGACACTTTGAGTTTGACACTGAGTGACTGACACTGACAGTCCAAAGAAATGTTCCACGATTTTGTATGGGATCAATCTGTGGCTGAAACCTGTTGCAGTCGCTCGGGCTACCCTCCCGTGGAGTTGATGACCTATCCAGGTCCATGCCACGTACAAGATACAGACTATGTCTAAAGTTGAGTGAGACTTTGAGGAAGTTGAGGCTTGAGTTGAGTGAGGCTTGAAAAAGTTGATTTGACTTTGACTTGAGCGATAAAACAGGTAATTGTAAACTAAAACTTTACAAGTTACAAAATAGCCTAACAGCCGGCGTGGAAATTACAATTCAAATCTACAGAAACGCATTACTGATTGTTCATATCTAAAACAGACACTAAAAATAATGAAATTCGGTCTCACTCTTAATATTCTAGCAGAAAAAGAACCAAGTTTACAATTCCGTAACAGCGCCATGTTTGTTTATGTATGTGTATGCTATACAAGATTAATTTTGATTGGTAGTAGGTTATTTACATACAGCCAATCCTGGAAGGCGACACACGGATTGTTTTGTTCACGCACGTGCTCCACACCGGGAGGGTGGGGGAAGTCCGCTTAGAGGGGTGGGTGAATGTGTGGGGAGGGGGGCCGAGGAGGGGGATCACACACGAGGATGATTATAAATTTAGAGCCCTCAGCAAGTAGTGTTGTTTGTGATGGAAACAGCGATACAAGAGCATCAATAGTCAACTAGACATTATAACTGTCATGCAACCAACTAACTTGTTGTAAATAAATTGTTGAACTGGTTGAAAGTATTTTATACGACAACTCATAATAATTATCATATAGCTTAGCCCCTGTATATTACTGGGTCTGGGTGGAGAGAAACATTGTGAAAAATTCAACGTTGAGCTTTCAAACAATACTTAAACAAAATGCATTGTAACTGGTGGATTACAGCAGTAGGCCTACTCTTCTTGGAAATTGCATATGTGTGCTGCGTACCATGTAAGTTTTTAGCATGTTTTTTAACTGTTTAGTTGCATTATGATTATTATAATTAATTCGAACTTTATATTGTCGTCTACTATCAAATGACATAACAAAATCTAGGGCTACTTATTATATTCACATTTTATTTTAGCAATTAGAAGAAACTATAATATCAGGCTAGGCCTATGCCGTAGGGCCAATTATTATATCGTCTACTTGGAGTTAGAAGGTGCTAAACTGTCACTTTACAAGGCCTATAATTCAAAATATCTATGAGCAGGTAGGCCCCTACTTACTATAATACGATTATTTTATTTCAGCAAGTATATATAGCTGTCATTGAGAGTAACAATTAATGATGATATTTTAAATGCGTAAACCTGTTTAATAATAGCAGCCTGTCAATAGGAACTCTCGACATACCGTAGGCCTATTTCATTCTGCTCTGTCTAAAAAGGAGTATTTACTTAATTGGAAGCAAGCAGATAACCAATCATTTGTATATAATTGGCCTATTTCTGTTATCAGTCATATTTCAGCAATTTCTATTTTTCAATAGGGCCTGAGACACGTGCAGGTCTAATATAGGGTCAAGCTATAGCCTAGAACTTTCAATTGTCAACCTCTGCAATAATCCTCTTGAGCTCATGAGTAGCCTAATCGCATATTACACGTATTTATGCTGAACCCAAACTCAACTGACCCTTAGACCACCATTCCTTAAAGCAGTATAAAAGTCTGAACAATTATGCTAGCTTGCTAAATTAATTTTTTGTAGGCCTACTCGAAAAAAGCGTGATTTACATTGATACTTCGAATATCAGATCTTAGCCTTTCCGTTGCATCTAATTATAATTATTGCTTGTAGCTGCACTACTATTTTTTTTCAATGGGTACAGGGTTGTTTACATTCTGTCTGTGCCATAGACCTAGGCCTCTAATAGCTTCTAATAGCGATTTCCAATCTTGACAATTGTAACGCTTCAGCCTATCACCAAATTATCGATACATTTTTACAGATTTTATAATTGATAATAATTCTTGATACACATTACGTTAGAATAATTGCCTAGACTTTAAAAAATAATAACCACCTCGCCCAGCAACACGCATACCATAGGCCTACACAATTGTAGTTGCGGTCGTCCGAGGTAACGGTTGCACAGAGAAGCTGCGGAATATTTAATAATAATAAGTACAGATATAACTTATAAAGTCTAATAAACCAAAACACCCTCGTAGGATCGATAAACATTAGGCTTATTGGCTTGGTATGGTCCATTGAGCAAACATATCGTGCCGATATGACTGAATAAACACTGAATGATTGCCCCACACTGTACATGTTGTATTGCTAAATACATTGTTGATATCGACTGATTGATCTGACGTGTAAATGTGTCATAGCTAGTCACATCACATAAAGAGAAAAAAACACATTTTATTCTGAACCGAGTTTGTGCGTTTTGTTTCTATTATATGTACTAATCAATATATTCGCATGCATAATTTCTCTCTGAGGTTACCTGTTTCCACATCGAACGTTCGGTCCGTCGCATCGATCCGTCAGGGTGATATTTTATCCTGTAATATTATATCCCTGTTATCATTATTCGATTTTCCAATAAAAAATACAGAGATTCTATAGTTTCCCAGCAATCACTAGACATCGACCCAATGTTTGTTTATTATTGGTCCACCGTCTGTAACGCTGAAACAATATTAAACCAACATTGTTTCAACGTCTTGCGTTTTTTGCGCTTGTACTCGAAGGGTTTATTAGCGGGAATTGAGATGGTTTTCTGTCACTTGATTATGATCACATGCACTACATCCAGATTTTCAGACACCCATAGTGCTATCGCAAATTAACCATCGGGGATAATATATGTCCATAGTGCTATTGCAAATTAACCATTGGGGATAATATTTGTCCTGCTAGATCCGTAAAATTACGTTTTTAAATAAATTTAAACTAAATTAAATGTCACTGAAATTGATCCAATATTAGCTAATCTAAATTAATACCATATATACAGACAGACAGACAGACAGATATTTTATTGACAGAAAGAAAAGTCATTACAGACTTATTTGTCATAGTAATAAGATAGATATATGTACATGTATATACAAGAATGTTAGTTTGTTAAAATCATATATGACAATATACATGGTATGACAAACAACTAAAATCATGTTAAGTGGCATTGCCATAATACAAACTGGGTAATTGGGTAATATAAATGACTATTTCTTACAATAAAATTAAAAGGCATTGTCAAGATAACATGGGGGTCTATCATTTTATTTCCCGCACCATATATCGTCGCCTCGGAGCTAAAGGATCCTATCTGACACTCGTTAGAGTGGCAGATAGGATCCTTTAGCGACGATATATATATGTGGTACTTTGCATGCTTTGGAAGAAGTGTATTTTCCCATAAATTTAATGGAGATGTTTGTATTAAATAAAAAAAAACCTGACAATTCAACAAGACAATGGTTTATCTTTAACGACGGTAGACCTTTAAATTTTAGAAAAACTTTTATTTTAGTAGGCCCTATTGTTTTTTTTTTTGAATTTGAACATAGATGTCAAGAATTACCATGCAACTATCACGTAACAAATCATATACCAGTACTGACATACATGACCCTGCAATATTATACATACCGGTAGCTTATATGACGAATATTTACCGGATTTTTCTTTTTTTTTTTACATTTTGGATTTTGCATCTTACCCCATTAAAATTGTTTGCGCAATTTCTAGCTTTGAATAGATAATAAAGTTTATTTAAAAAAATAGGTGTATATACCACTCTTATTCAAATAGGGGTCGAAATTAGAAGAATCAATTGATCAGTTTTGCCGACCTCGGACATAATTATTTCACCTCCAGGTTATTGATAAAGCTACACGAGTCAACTTCCGCGGAGGTGATTAGCCCACCCAGCAAACACTATACGTTGATCTAATGGTGGTTTAAAGTTGGCCCGCCGTCTGTGACGCCGGCCAACAGTGAACCGCCATTTGCCAATGTTTGCTGGGTGGGCTAGGCCACAATAACTGTTATGAGAATTGATCCCAGTTGATTGCCCTGCTAATCACCCACTCTAAGTGTCTTTAAGTAATCCTGATTTGTGTTTCTGACTGCGACAATTTTGGCCACTTTCGATTAATTTTACCCGAATTGTCTCGTCATAGTCTTAAAGTCAAACAGCGACTGCGAAGTATCATATCTGTTGTTGCTTAACGCTTTCAGCGCGGGATTCTGACGTCTAAAGACGACCCTCGCGCTGATAGAATTAACAATGACCAAATGACGCGGAAAGAGTTAGAACTAAGACATTTATGATGATTTCAATATTAAAAAAAAAACATTTGGTCCACATGGTTTATACAAAAATATATCACCGCTTCTTGCACTAGGTGTAAATTCCCAAAATGCACATTTTGCAGATTGAATACATATTTTACTATCAAGAAACGTTATTGATTTCTGTGAAACTGTACATATTTGGCTGTAAACGTGAATTGGTACCTGAAAGGTTTATTAGTGGGATTTGTGATCGTTTTCTGTCACTATATGATCCCACTAGATCCTGATTCTGTGACACCCATAGTGCTATCGCAGATTACCCTTTACGGTTAATATTTGTCGTGCTAGGCCCACATAAAGCCGTTTTCAAATAAGTTTTAAACCAAGATGTCACTGAGATTAATACAATATTATTTACTCAATTTGATAAACTATTTTGGAATATGTTTATTTTTCATAAATTGGGATATTTGAAGCTGGGATTTGTATTAGAACAACAGCTTTGTTCGGATAAATTAAAGTTCCTGGGGAGCAAAGGGTTAATCTATGAAGTGATCATGACTGTTTACCCAGCTAATAACTAGTAATCACAGCTTAGTTAGCAATACCAAGTTGTTATGACATTATGCTAACAAACTTTAATGCTGAGATTGACCCCCCCCCCCCGTTGATTGTTCTGCTGATCACTCACTTTCATTGTCATTAACTAATCCTGCTTTTTCTGTTTCCGACTGCGATAAGCCACATTTGACAGTTAATCTTGCACAGTTACATCATCATTTTAATATACGGCTTATGGTAGCAACTTTCATTGTGAACTTACTTCACTAATTATTGCTACCGCGACCCGCAACTTCAAGTGGGTGACAATTACACAATTTTGTTTAAATGTAGACCAAACATATACAGACCTTGCATGTTTTAAATACCGGTACTTATTTTATTCCGAATGACAGTGATTTATCCTTATTTTGAAGACTATAGTCGCGTTCGCGCATAAAGGCTTAACGTCATGTCTCAGCAGACACAATTGGCGTTGCATCAATGTTGATTTAACGTTGGTCACGACGCTGGACTAATGTAAGACCAACATTGATTCAACGCCTTGTGTCTCCTGAGATGTAAATCCAAACAACGATTTAAGTGATCTCTTGCTGATTAAATATATATATTTCACAATGAGGAAACGTTTATCGAGTTGCCAATGAAAGGTAGGCCTAACGTCGCCACCGATATGGATATCAGCGGGAATACTGGCCAAACATCTAACATGTTTAACTAACATTGTATCAGGGTCTCGTTAGAACGGATGAGGACGGCAAATGATTAACCCAGTAGGCCTAAACACAAAACATTTGTACAACATTTGTACAAAGCTAGTCCATCGTCGAAGACGTTGGGCCGACGTTGTACAAATGTTATACAAATGTTTTGTGTTTGCTGGGAACGAAATTTGTGATGGTGCTCTCAGTCTGTCCCTGCATAATCAATCAATTAAATCCTTATTTTCTGACACCCAGATCTATGACTGTGTAATTATTATAGATTACGGTTATAGGTTACTGTTAATCTATGCTGTAATCGTGAATGTTTACCTGACTTACAACTATAGGCCTACTAGTAATCACTGATAATCACAGTCTAATTAAAAATAACTAGGACAAATGTTTAGAGGTCGCTAACTTAACCAATCAGCTAAGACATTGGATCTATGTGACTTCTGTTCAGAACCGCGACAATGATCCCGTGTATGTTGTCTAAACCTACAATCACGTAGGTTTGTTTTAAACCCATACAACAGACGGGATTTAAACCTACACGTGGCATTTGATTTGGTTTAATAAAAAATTCATATGCCTGTACCGTCCTAGCAGAAAAAAGAAAAAAAAATTAACCTTAAAAATGTTTAATGTCACGGGAGTAATGCTGCAGTGAACCCTTTCCAGCCTGAATTTGCCATTGTCATCTTCATCCACTACAAGTCAAGAATTGCAATTCGACTTGTAGTGGGTGGAAAATAAAATAAAATTGCCATGTAGGCTATTGGTGAACCAGTTTCGTGGAAATTTTCATTTTAAAACCCTTAGTTGTGGGAAAATGAAATCTGTGAACAGGGATTTAACATGATGCTTTAATGCATCGTGAGGGCTTAAAGGGTTAAAGGGTTAATTACATTGTCCTGCTGAGCACCGACTTTCACTCTCAATAACTAATCCTGATTTGTGGTTCCGCCAGCGATAAGCCACTAGCTTGGATAGTTAATCTTGGCCAGTTACATCATTATGATCTTAGGTGCTTAGTCAATCAGCCACTGTGCTAAGTATCACCACCTGTTGCTTAACCCTTCAACCACCGGTGCCGCATATATTCGGGTTTTCATTTTTTATTAGCACATTAAGTACCACATTTTAAACATTTCAAAGAAAAAATGTGACATCAATCAGGAATATTTGAAAACAGTTGACCTTCATTTTGTCAAATCTGAATAATTTTCACTCACTTGAAGTTGTGGATCGCGTCAGCGAGACACAACTTTAAGTGAGTGAAAATTTATATTGAATAATTTGGCTGTTAAATGGTTAAGAAAGTGATCAACTTGACACCTAACCAAATAAATATAGCTCAGCGTAGCTGAAATCCCAGCACCTGGATGACTTATCATAGCCTATTATCTGACGGAAAGGAGCCTTTACAAACACGAGAAGCGGTCTTCGTGGTGTCTTAATGATGATCCGAGTTGTGGTGTACACAAAACGCCTATTGATAATCGATTGTGAAATTCAATAATTGTTTAATTATTTAATTCATTAATTCATTAATTCATTAATTCATTAATTCATTAATTCATTAATTCATTAATTCATTAATTTATTGAAACTTTCAAAAACAACTTCAGTTTGAAATAATGACATTTTTTAAAATCAAAATAAATCTGGCAGAAGAAATCTTGGGTTCAATTTGGTGCAGCGAGCCTGAACTTTGGGCCGACATGTTAAAGGCCAACAAAAAATTATGAATTAAATAATTTATCAGCGACAGACAATACAGAAAAATACATATATATCATATATATAACATCCTGTCGACGCGAATACGTATACCACACTGGATAATAAAAATATAAGTAAGGTTACTAGACAAAAACATAACAAGATATTAACCCTTTAACCGCCAAATTATTCAATTTGAATTTTTACCCACTTGAAGTTGTGTCTCGCTGACGCGATCCACAACTTCAAGTGAGTGAAAATTATTCAGATTTGACAAAATGGAGGTTAACTCTTTTCAAATCTTGCTGGTTGATGTCATAATTCATCTTTAACATATTTAAAATGTGGTACTTAATGTGCTGATAAAAAATGACAACCCGAATATATGCGTCACCGGCGGTTGAAGGGTTAAGGACGACTCTACCAGGGTTTACATGTGAATGTATTGTACGAAGAATAATATTCGCCGCAGCCATTCTTCCTATTAACCCTTAAAACTCGAATATCTCAGTTTACAGTGCAACCTGTACAAACCGGACCCTGTACAAACCGGAATCCTGTCTATACACCCTAAAAAAGAGTGTATCGAAACACCACTTCTTGTTGCAACACAGCTGCAACACAATTTTGTCGCGTTTTAAAACACAACGAGTGTTTTGAAATCTTCAGTGTGGTTGTTTGAGCCACGGCTGATCAAGTTTGAAAAAACTATAAGTAGAGTTTTAATTAACTGCAATTGACGGCTGAAGGTCCACATTTTGGCCATACATCTAGTACAAGAGGAATGAACCTATTTTTGGAGTTGAGTTGACACTTAAATTCCTAGAGATAAAAAATAAATCACGGGAAAGGTTTAAGTCTCTAGTTTATGGTGGCGTATATCGTTTTTGCCGTACGTGGTCGATATTTTTTTTCAAACGTACGTTTGTGACGTCATGTCGCTATGGCAATGACGTCATTTTATGAACCAAATTGGCCAGACAAACTACGAAATAGGGGTCATGTTTAAGTCACTGGTAATAATTGTATATATTCATTATGTCGTAAATTCATATGTAATGATCTATATAGCAGTGGGAACGGTCGACGTCATGCCCCCATGAACAACTTGATTAGGTTGTTTTGCCAGTTAAAGTTATTATATGGTCGCGGGCACGAGATTTCACCTGTGTAGAATGTCATCTATACAATTTGAAGGCGGCGGTAATATTTATTAGTAAAAGTAAATCACATTAGAAATAGTTCATGTATTTGAATCTGCAAGAAATAATAACCGGCGTGTCTCTCTTCTGTGAAAAATGCATTTAATAATGATATTAAATATTCATTTGTTTATTCAGCTCATACGAAAATTTTATGTTATCATATCATTAAAAATAATAAAATTGAGTAAGATTTTCCTAGCACTCGCTGCACGATGATAATTGACTTTATTTTATCATTCTTTCTGTCAGAATTTGTACGTAGGTATAATTTTATAGGCCTATGTTCACATCCTGGTTGGACCATTTTACGGATATCTGGTCCAAAATTAAACCAACAATAAACCAACATTAAACCAGTATAGTTATGTTTGCTGGAAGAAAAAATAATAATAATAATAAGAAGAAAAAATAATGGGTTTATTTTCCTAGAGGTTGGAAGCCCTACAGATATTTTTGGCTACCTCTACAGTTAAAACTAATAATTATGTCATTATACCTGAAGATGACGCAAAACTAGATGCCCAGGCGTCATGCTTGAGAGGTTGAAATTCGTGTTTGGCCATATTCAACTGAACTGCCGTAACACCTGGTTCAGAAATACTTTTTATGTGATAAAATATACAGACAGATTTTATATTTTTTTTCATTTTTATGGAATTTTGAAAATGTTTCATTCCGTTGCAAATAAATTAAATATTGAAATTAAATAGTCATCTATTTGTCATATTTGTTGAGCTCATACAGAGCTCATTGTTTAAAGTCGATCCCCGCACTGAAAGAGTAGAATATTTATAATGACTGTAGACCCATAACATACATGTAGGTAGGCGAAGTTGAAATGTTTTCCATAACACGTCAACTGACATTAATCAAATGTGCAGGTGGCTGTTAAAGACCAGAACGTTACACGTTACACGTTACATATTTAGCCCATTTATACAGTTTGCGATAAGTCGCAGTGGATTAATGTTGGGGCAGCATCGCAAATGTGTTTCAATGTGAAATTATCGAACGTTAAGGTTTCACCACACAAATTCATTCGCGCATAGTTCCTTTTTTTTAAATTTGTGGCTCTTTGCAGCAGCCTCGGTGGTACATATTACATATATATCATTTTGCTACCAATTAGAATCGATTCTGTGATGATTTGCTGTAGCAAAAGCAGCGAAATAAGCAAAGATATGGTAGCAGGAAGTCCTTGCGCTACCAGTAACTAGGCTCTTCTTAAAACCGCACTCATTTTTTTGCCAGGTCGCTCAGGGGAGAGTGAGCAAGAGGTTATTATGGCCCAAATAAAAAATACGTCAGTTTCACATGCCTATTTTGCATATGTGCCCTGTTTTATGACAAGTATTTGCATAAAAAGTGAAAACACATATTTAAACAATAATTATCATATTATGTACAATAGTTACAATAACGAAAATAGAAGGTACATTAGACATTTTAAATCATAATCCGATGATATATGCCTTTGCGTTAATTGAATAGGTTTACACATGTATATACAAGTGAAAAGAAAAGAAAACACAAATGTCCCCACACTAAAACTCCAACAAAAACCTACAAAAATTGAAGAAATCGATAAGACATGTACAGTTATTGCAGCCCTAACTATGATTGAGTAATGGTTTGATTATTAGCCATATATAGTTTAAGGTTATATTTGAAAGCAGAAAATGTCTTCTTATTTCTTATTTCTGAAGGTAGCTTATTCCAAAGTCTAGACCTATTCACACTTAAAGATGATTTATATAAAGAATTATTACACCTGGGCTGCTGTAGAGTATTACTTGTTGCATTACGTGTTGAAACAGTATGCTATTCAGAAACGGAGGAAAAAGATCAGATAAGTAATAAGGAGCTAGATTATTTAGAGATTTATAAGTGAGACAACATGATAAAAAACAATATCTTTCTTTAACATTCTGCTACCCTAGACCTCTCACAATATCTATACCACGAATGTTCCAGTCAAAGTTTTGTGCAAGAAGTCGTGCTGCTCTATTTTGTAATTTTTGTATTTTATATAAATATTTTTTGTGCAGCAGAGCCCCAGACAGTGATACAATAATCAATAATACTCTGAAATATACAGTATAAAAAACAATTAATATCAACATTGGGAGAATATGTTTCAACCTTCTTAAGATATAAAATTGCGAAGACAATTTCTTACACAATCCATCTATATGGTTAGACCAGGATAATTTACTATCTATTTCTACACCAAGATATTTAGCGGACTTAACAAAGGGTAACTTAAAGGTTCTCACATTGAAGTATATTCTCGTATAGAGTTTCCAAAACATGACTTTCAGTTTGATTATGATACAAAATGCCGTGTATATGTGGCAATACTGCATCATTCAGAACTCTCATATAAGATGTTTTAATGATTGTATGGCCGAATGATATTCAAACTGTCGCCATTTGAATTTTGTGTAAACACGCCTTATGCTAATTTTGGTCACGTGAACGTGGCGTACGCAAACCGAGAGAATCTGACACAGTTCATCATCCACATCATGCTGTCACCAGCGCCACACCCACGAGCCTGTAGGGAGAGATTGTCTTTCTCGCAGAATGTATAGGCCTATATCCTATAACAGTTTACCCAAAAATGGCACCACACAAAAACTCATCGTCATCTCAGATTCTGAGCCTCTGTGCCCAGTGAGAACACAATGATAGTTTGCCAGCTCGGACCGGCTCAGATACACACAACCAGAAAACACCACAGACCCACACCTATGCCGCCGCGTGTCCTATACATCATGTGGACGTTGCGCCAATGTGGCTTTAATGTTGGCCCCTCGTCTTCGACGCTGGTCCATCATTAATCCAATATTGGCACAGCGTCTCGTGTTAGCTGGGTACATGGTGGTATATGTGTATAAAAATACGCGCCAATACCCAACAAACACGAGGCATTCACCCAATGTTGTTTCAATATTGGTCCACCGTCTTCGACGCTGGCCCAACATTAAAACAGCATCAGGTGAATGCCTTGTGTTGTTGGGCAGGGTCCTCGCCGGGCGCGCGCTACCTCCAGTCTGTGCCGCAAAGCGGGAATCTTTGCCAACAGTCATGACAGTAGGCCCACCCAGCTGCAGACAACCCCACAGGTAGGCATATATAGCCTACCGACCACACATGACATCGGGCTTCTGAAACTATAGATATGTTTATAATATCATCTCAGTTCATGTAAGACATAATTATCATCTAACCGTAATAACCCTGTCTGTGTAGGCTTACTCTATACTATTTGACTTGAAAAACGGCTCAACCATTGCTCATTTGTTTGCTGAACTGTCAGAAATAAACGGGGCACGGCCACATCACCAGTGATCACAAGATCGGCACATGACATGCATGATCATTTGTTGATTGATAATGCCCCGCAACTTGTGGGTCACATTGGAGAATTGTTGAATGACAATACTGCATTTTAAAGTCGTTTTGGCGGCGATATTTATCAAAATAAATATCAATAATAGAAAAATCAGGCCTTATAGCCAATTTTGTAGTCTGATTACTTCGAAGTGTGTACCTTTAACACCATTTATAAAAATATCTATGCCGTCTACTATATTTTTGTTAGATATAATTAGTACATTACACTTGTTTATGTTTAAAGTTAACTTATTTTGTCTAAACCATTTAATAGCTTCATTTACAGCATTCTGAAGTAGTTGCTGTATTTTTGTTATAGATTTATCACTAACACCTATCATAGTATCATCAGCAAAAATATTACAGAAGGCATTAGATAGACATGAGGGAAAATTATTAATAAAAATAGTGAAAAGCAGAGGACCAAGTATAGATCCCTGTGGAACACCTTTGTCAATGAGTTTTGTATTAGACATTTTACCATTTATGGTAACAACTTGAGTTCGTTCATTGAGATAATTTGTAAACCATTATAATTCAGTGCCATTAAGGCCATATTTGCTTAATTTTTTTAGAAGTAATTTGTGATCAATTGTGTCAAAACAATTAGCAAGATCAAACATACAAATACCATTGATTTTATTTTCGTTAATATTGTCAAGCACATATTCAATCACATTATGAAAAAACGTCTGGGTTGAATGGAGTTTCATGAAAGCTGACTGGGAATGTGTAATGGAAGAGTGAGATTGTAAATATTCTCTCAATTAAGAGTCAACTAATTTTTCAAATAATTTTGGAATATGCCAAATTACAGAAATTGGTCGAAAGTTGTTAGGGTCTTGTTTAGAGCCTTTGTTTTTGTAAACTGGAGTAACCCGAGCTTTCTTCCATTCATTTGGAATTTCTCCATTATAAAGTGACATATTAAATAAGATTGTTAGACTGCTACAGATAATCTCACTGCTAAGTTTGAGAATACAAGAATCCTAGCCTAGAATATCAACATTGGTTTCAGATGGCGATTTGTTTATAAATGCTAGAACATTTTCTTCAAGAAGGCTTTTAAATTTAAAGTTATAAATACTCGAGTTATTTTTCCATATTAGTTCATCATTTTCACTAAATTTACTACACAGTTTATTTCCAACGGACGCAAAGTGTTCATTCCACGCATCAGGTGACAGATCTGATGTTATGGAACTTTTTTTATTTTTTCCCAGGGATTGGTTTACTGCTCTCCAAACGTCACAGGATTTATTGGCTGTGTTAATGTTTAAGTCACCAAGGATAACAATTTCCTTATTCTTTGCTAAAACATTTTCAAAATTATTTAACATGCATTGGTAATAGTTCACATCGTCCGCTTGGGGTTATATACACATGATACATAAAAAGAAGGGGAAGATTTATTATCAATCCGAACCCAGACCACTTCAGTATTATTAAAATTGGTGAGATCTGGACAATATGTATGAGGTAAAGTCTCCTTTATATATATTAAAACAACCCCACCATGACTCGGTCTATCCTTTCTATATACATTAAAACCAGGTATATTTACAAGTTCATTCGGTAATTTGTCCGATAACCATGTTTCAGATATAGCTAGAATGTCAAAACTATTCTGATGTATTAAAATCTTAATTTCATCTATTTTTTTTCAATAAGCTTCGTATGTTCAAATGTCCAATTTTCACTCCTTTGTTTTGTTTTCGATTATATATTTCAGTCTTGGTGTTGCAGTGTTTCATTTTTATATTATTTGTGTCACTATTGTCTATTTTGTTATAATCCATGTAAGTTTTTCTACTAGAAGGTTGTTTAACATTTGACGGCATGAGGCCTATGTCCTGATTTCCTTTTTCCTCCTGTAGTTTTTAGTAGCATTCACATTTAAATTGCCAGCAGTGGTCACATTGACGGTTATTGGCGTCATGTCTAGTGTTTTTACGAGTGTTGGTGTCATATCCGTGTTGATCTTTTCTGGGATGATATGCGTCACTTCTTTGCTGGTGCCTCTGTCTTAGTATCTGGTGGTCTTCTCTGTTCTGGCTACTTCAGTGATGGTAGGAATCATGTCTGTAATAGTGGTTTTGTCGTTCATCTTTCTGGGAATGTTTTAATCCCTTGTATTCTCTCTCTGTCGGCCTGGTTTGGTTTACATCAGAGCGCCTGTAGTTACCGGCATATCTAGTCTGTCTTGGTCTACCTCTTGATCTGTACAGCGACACACATTTCTCAGTTGTTTTGAGCTTCAGATTTAGTGCTAATTTATTACTGGGTTGACAGGTCAGATGTACTCTATCTCTCATCAATGGGGAGTCGTTTACCGTCTTGTCAGCCAGCTTGAAGAAATTGTCATTGTTGACAAATCTGCAGCTATGTGTGTCGCACAGATTTTTTAAGGCTGTATTGGTCAGTTCAATTTTTCTTTGGACGTCTACAGTATCAAGTCGTGGGCAGATACTGGACATAGTCACTCTTCCCTGGCACATAGATTTTGCTTTCTTGATGAGTTTATCATAATTTTTGCTTATGTCCGGGATCAATCTGTCTGAGTAGCAGTCATTTCCTCCAACAACTACAGTGATGGTTTCAAACTCAGAGTCCATTCTGCCGAGCTTCTCGCTATGTTTTATATTGAAAGAGAACAGACTGATGGTTAAAAGAATACATAGGGTTATTTACATTTCTCCACTTTTAAGTGCAAAACACACCAACGCGAACGTCAGCGCGATTAGGCACGTGACGAGTGACGCGACGACTGACGCGAAAATTACATGACTGTCCACACACCAACTGGGCCAGGAGAACCTCCTGAGGATGTGAGGCGCGACAGCCGGCGGGCGGGGGCCCTAGGGTAGTGGTTAGCACCGCTGCCTTTCACGCTAGAGTTCGGGGTTCGGTTCCCGGTCTCGGCGGTTTGAAAGATGTTTCTCCCCCATCCACGTGTAAAACTCAGTATTGTGGGGAGCCTACGTGACCGAGAGGTAGTGTGCTCGGCCTCGGACCGCCAGGGCCAGAATTTCGAATCCTGTGTCTGGCCCAGTTTTGTCTATATGTGGTCAAAGGTGGCCTAAAGCCCGATTCATTCCATTGCGACAACTGGCGTGACGAAAATGTAACAGTTTTGAAAATGCCTATCGCGCTCGCGTACGTCGTCGCGCTGGTACGTTTCGGCAATGATCAAATAATGTGTTTGAAAACTGACGCGACGTCATTTAAAGCTGACAATCACGTCACCAATTCCAGCTATATAGAAATGATTGTATGTATGTGTGATACAGTAAATGATGGGAAAATATCACATTATAAATTGATGTAGCAGGTAATTTATAAGATAAAGGTTAGATGTAATACAGTAAAATACTGTGACGTTTATCAGAAATATTACCTTTATATTTTATTTCATTTTAGTGTTGATATATGTTTTAAGTATTGAAGGGCCAGAAGCGTTGTGCAGGCAACTGTTCTTGTTGTATTTGGGGATTTGTTTGTTCGGCTCTCTGTGTTTGCTATGGTGCATGCTCTCGCCTCACTCTGGGACAGGGTGACTAAGAAATGAACTATACATAATACGAGAATGGAAAAACAAATAAATTTAATAAATACGTTTAGATTGACTATGATTTTTCCTTTTTTCATTTTTAAGTCATATTTGACCGTGAAAATGACTTTTTTGGGTGACATTGACCTTGTACAAAACAAATCCCTTCCGAACTGTTTCGTACGAGGTATTATATGATTCTTTGTGACTTTTATTTGTAAAGTTTTGAAATTCTCATTTCTTGATGGCGGCCAATTTGGCGGCCATTTTGAATTTATTAACCCGCAATTTTTTTAGGTTGAGACCAAAATTGTATTTAGTCTGTCAAAACCTTGTTCTGTGCTAAATTTGAAACTTGTATCAACCTGGGATACATGAATTGAAAATGACTAAGGGAAGGGCGGGCAAAGGGGGCCACTTAACGTTTCAATGGTATTTAAGAAGAATATTCGAACTATTGTAAAACGAATGACTGTTCTATGTTAGGTACATGCAATGTAGATACATATAAGAGACTCACTTAGTGTTTCAAGGATACCTTATTTTAATTGTAAGCCAAATAGATTTGCTCTCAAAGTGGTCCCCTTTGCCCAATAACTTGGGCAAAGGGGGCCAGCGCATTGAGCAAAGGGAGTCACCCCCACCCACCCTGTAGAGACTTCAGTTGTATTCGTTCTCACTCTATGGAAGTACACCCTGCACGCAGGTTGCCCCCACCTTGGTACTTTTAATTTTTTTGATACACAAGTACATTGAAGTAAGCCTGATAAAACAGATATGATAAAAACCTTTCATTTGATGTATATGGTGACATGCTTTGTTGGACATACTAAGTACTAAGTAATATACTAAATACTTTCGTTCACTGGGATTAGTGTGTGAAATATCTACCCATTGTGAGTTAGAGGGCAAAGGGGGCCATGCTGTATGGTTTTTTGTATTGAAATGGCCTGCCCCCCTTTGCCCTGGCTCCCTTTGCCCAAGAGGTAGAGGTGGGAAATTTAGCCTATTATCTCTCCCAAAAGTGATCTCCTGACTAAAGTAATAACTAGAATACAATGGCAATATATAATGTACCACACAAAACAAAAGATTTTCAGAAGAAATCACATAAATTCATCAATAAATTCATAAAAATATATAAGCTTATATTCATAAGATTGTTGCCAAAAACTCCCTGCCGTCTATTACTTCTATCTAAGATATGTATGAGATGTCTATTTATGTTTTTTGTATACATATGTTCATAATTCATAACTATGACGTCATTACTATTTCATACAACATGTCACACTTAAAATATCATTGATGGCCCCCTAGGCAGCTGATAAATGATCCCCCTTTATAAATATCCAGTAGAAATTGGTGAAAAAGTGACGTCACAACCATCACGACATGACGTCACATATGCACGTTTTATAAAAAAAACTCGACCACTTGCCGCAAAAACTGTTCATGCTTCGTAAAACTAGACGTTCATACATTTGCAGCGATATATTATTTGTCTCTATGAATTTAAGTGTCAACTAACTCCTTAAATAACGTCAGATTTCCTCCTCCACTAATCGACATAATTGAAACTTCAGGAATGTTGTTATAGGCCTTATACCGTTTCTGGCACTAAAAATTACTTTCATTTTATGAGAACATTTGTATTGACATTTGTCTCGTGTTTTGCTAGGGGGATATTGGACATTTATTTTACATTTAGTTACCATTGTGACTGATTGGAAAATTTACCAAACCGTTTAATGACGTATAGTTATGAGGTGAGGTAATAATATAAGGTTGAGTTCCCTTATTATATATAGGCCTACATCGTCCATACATGCATCGTGTTATTACGACACAGACCTATCCATTGTGATTTTTTTCCCTAAAAACGGTTTAATTATAACGCTTAATACTTGAAGGTATCTTCTTGTCTCATGGACTTTTGTTTCCCCCCCCCCCCCCATGGAATTTTCAAATCATGCCTTATTCTTAGTAAAAAATTCACCTGGGTTAAGATAAAGACCAATCTCAATCGACCCCCGCAAGGTCAAAATCCCTACAGATATTTCCTGGCACAATGCAAGAATTCGCTGCGCAGTAGTCTATTTTTTTCAGCAGAATGATTTATTGTCTACTTTAGGTGCAAAAGTCATTGATCCCAACCAACTGATTTAGGCAGTAACTGAGTACGTAGGCCTCTAGGATAGGATTCGGATCTACGAATGTATCGAATCACGTTCGTTCTCCTTGGCGCAATGGATGACTTCTCTTAAGTTCATCTTAGGTCTAAAATGAGGGACAGAATAACGCATAATGAATTTAGGCTTCATCAGCCACCTGATTTCTTATGTCTATCATACCCCTTTCTAAATGTAGTCGTACAATAAAAATATTGTAAAGGGAAATGGTTGTCGTCACGAAAGCTCCACACCTACAATTTGTAGGCCCTATTACTTCCATATTAATACCAGTGATTCATATGATGAAACTCAAGGTCAAGTTCAAAGATGGGTGACATTTACCTATTTTTCAAGGCCAATAGCTAATAAAGGAAAACGTTTGTCATCACGATTTGATGATAAATCTTGGTTCATACAATTTGTATTGCTTTAGTATCCATACAATTGATAGAACTGATAAAACTGTATCTCAAATTCGAATATAGTGATCTTGAGCTTTTTTGTTATCAAATATTGTCATTACGATATCTCAGAAAACTCCAGGTCAGGGGGGAGAGTTGATAGAGTAAGCCTACATAGGCAGGAGGACATACCAGTGGTCTATTGATCTAAAAGCTTATATGTATCTCAAATTCTAATGACAATAGACTTGCTCCCGAATGGCAGCCATCTTGGATTTATTCTTTAACGAGACTTTAAAAGCTGCTACTAGCTTCATAAATGAATTCAGCATTAAAAATCATGTGAAAATGAGGTATTACATTAAAATATATGTCAAATAGTTCAGGAATTAAAACTTCAACATGGCGCTTGGCGGCCATTTTGAATTTTGTCAAAAAAAAAGATGTTCCGCTCAGGGGAAACTTTGGGACTTTTTACAGGTAATAAAGGAGGACACAATGAGCACTTCCTGAAATTTTCAGCTTTGTATTATTTTTTTCCATTTCAAAACCTATAATTCCTGGACTACTGGTGGTATCACCAGCAACGCACTGAAATGTCACCAGGAGAGCCCAGTCAGTAGTGTCACCAGCAGTGAATTGAAATGTCACCAGGAGAACCCAGTCAGTAGTGTCACCAGCAGTGAATTGAAATGTCACCAGGAGAACCCAGTCAGTAGTGTCACCAGCAGTGAATTGAAATGTCACCAGGAGAGCCCAGTCAGTAGTGTCACCAGCAGTGAATTGAAATGTCACCAGGAGAACCCAGTCAGTAGTGTCACCAGCAGTGAATTGAAATGTCACCAGGAGAACCCAGTAAGTAGTGTCACCAGCAGTGAATTGAAAAGTCACCAAGAGAACCCAGTCAGTAGTGTCACCAGCAGTGAATTGAAATGTCACCACGAGAACCCAGTCAGTAGTGTCACCAGCAGTGAATTGAAATGTCACCAGGAGAACCGAGTCAGTAGTGCCACCAGCAGTGAATTGAAATGTCACCAGGAGAGCCCAGTCAGTTGTGTCACCAGCAGTGAATTGAAATGTCACCAGGAGAACCCAGTCAGTAGCCTAGTGTCACCAGCAGCGCATTGAAGTGTCACCAGGAGAACCCAGTCAGTAGTGTCACCAGCAGTGAATTGAAATGTCACCAGGAGAGCCCAGTCAGTTGTGTCACCAGCATGGAATTGTGACATTGACATGTCACCAGGAGAATCCAGTCAATAGTGACACCAGCAGTGAATTGAAATTTCACCAAGAGAACCCAGTTAGTAGAGTCACCAGCAGTGAATTGAAATGTCACCAAAATGAAATGAATCGGGCTTTAGGCCACCTTTGTGCACATATAGGCTAAACTGGGCCAGGAGAACCTCCTGAGGATGGTGAGATGATTGAGATGACACTGTCCTCCAGACACAGGATTCGAAATTCGAGCCCTGGCGGTCTGAGGCCGAGCACGCTACCTCTCGGTCACGGAGGCTCCCCACAATACTAACTTTCACACGTGGATGGGGAAGAAACAATTTTGTTTCTTTCAAACCGCCGAGACCGGGAACCGAACCCCGGACTCTGGCGTGAAAGGCAGCGGTGCTAACCACTACCCTAGGGCCCCCGCCCGAAATGTCACCAGGAGAACCCAGTCAGTAGTAAATGGAATGAAATGAATCGGGCTTAACTTAAGGCCACCTTTGTGCACATATAGGCTAAACTGGGCCAGAAGAACCTCCTGAGGATGGTGAGATAAATGAGATGACACTGTTTTCCAGACACAGGATTCGAGATTCGAGCCCTGGCGGTCTGAGGCCGAGCACGCTACCTCTCGGTCACAAAGGGTTCCCACAATACTGACTTTCACACGTGGATGGGAAAGAAACATTTTTGTTTCTTTCAAAAAGGCCGAGACCGGAAACCGTACCCCGAACTCTAGCGCAAAAGGCAACGGTCGATAGTGTCACCAGCAGTGAATTGAAATATAACCAGCAGAGCCCAGTCAGTAGTGTCACCAGCAGTGAATTGAAATGTTACCAGGAGAACCCAGTCAGTAGTGTCACCAGCAGTGAATTGAAATGTCACCAAGAGAGCCCAGTCAGTAGTGTCACCAGCAGTGAATTGAAATGTCACCAGGAGAACCCAGTCAGTAGTGTCACCAGCAGCGCATTAAAGTGTCACCAGGAGAACCCAGTCAGTAGTGTCACCAACAGTGAATTGAAATGTTACAAGGAGAACCCAGTCAGTAGTGTCACCAGCAGTGAATTGAAATGTCACTAGGAGAACCCAGTCAGTAGTATCACCAGCAGTGAATTGAAATGTCACCAGAAGAACCCAGTCAGTAGTGTCACCAGCAGTGAATTGAAATGTCACCAGGAGAGCCCAGTCAGTAGTGTCACCAGCAGTGAATTGAAATGTCACCAGGAGAACCCAGTCAGTTGTGTCACCAAAAGGATGATTAGATCAAGGAATTAGATGTATAATTACCGCGCTGCGTAACAAGAGTAATAAGTACCGGTTTTTATATTGAATAAATTAACCCCCCAGTGGTCCAATAGCCGCACATACATATGTCTAAGTAGATAGTGGCAATCCGGGTTCAGTATGGGAAGGGTTAAATCTGATCAGAAACAGTGCATAAGATTAAATAACTTGCATAGTCAGGGTTTGCAGGTATTATTCAATACAATGGGGGTGGGGGGGGGGGGGGGTAGGGGTGTAGATATTAATAACTAGCCTGTAAACTCTTGGTACTTGCTCGACTTCCGGCAATATTCTGGCGCCAGGATAGCTAATTCTTAGCGTGGTTGACTCGAGTTCCATTGCGGCCGATATCTTTCCTTCGTGCACACATTATAAAGTGACCCGAACTGTTAAAATGCACCGCATAATGACAACTGTAGAGTATGGCATCCAAAGCATAAAAAGACCAGTAAATCAGATTTGCCATGTGAACACTAAACCTAGGCACTATAACTGAAAAAAAAAACAATGTCTAATATTTTATCCCCTGAATGTTACTCTGATGGAGGTCCAGGTTATCTTCACCTAATTGCTGATTGATATAATTTGTTACGTGAATAAGGGGTCATCTAGTATCTGAAACACATTTTGGTGTTTTGAAACACATGTAGCAAGCATCATCTAAATGTGGGGTATCGAAAGACCTAACGCATGTGCGCAACTCCATTTTAAGTTTCTTGAAACACATGTTGGTGTTTTGAAACACATATCGCTCAACATCCAAATGTGGGATATCGAAACACCTAACGCATGTGTGTAACTCCATTTTACGTTCTTTGAAACAAATTTTAGTGTTTTGAAAAACGAGTCAAGCAACAACCAAATGTGGTGTGTCGAAACACCTAAAGCATGTGTGTCACTCTATTTCAAGTGTTTTGAAACTTTCTTTTTTTACAGTGTACCGTAATAATAATTTGGTCCCGAATTAATTACACTCAAAACAATACTAAATAACCCTCTCCAAACCGGAACCTGTCTACTCCGAATACCGGACGCATTTTTTTCTCCAAAGGCATAAATTGTATTGTATTTCACCTGTCCAAACCGGAATCGATTTTTTTTTTTGAATTTTAAAAAATTGCATGCGGTGCACTAAGGGTTAAACAGGGGGCGACAAGGTGACATAATGTTCACCCTGCTTGTTATCTGGTTATGCAATGGGGAAGGTGCGAAGTTGGTGTTGGTAACACCCTTTTCGCGTTAGGGGAACTATTATAGAGCCTTTACTTTAAGATTGGTAAGATATTTTAACAACATAATGGTTAAATAAAATAATTGGTTAGTAAAATATTGTAACAAACTCTTTGACTAATAAAATATTAAAAGGTCCTATCAATTCATAAACATATCAGTGCATCAAACAATAATTCTTGCATACATTAGACTGTGTTTTGGGGTAACTTTATTCTGTTTGTGATATTTAATGGCCTAATAAATAAATAACTAACGGTAGGTAAAATATAAAAACATTTGATTTATTCTTTCATCGCTCTATTATTCTTATTTTATTTTTTACTTTTAGTCAAGGCATTAATTGTATTAAATGACATAATTATAGGCCTACAGTATCGGAGCAGTTAGTCCAGGGTCATACATTCCAGAAAATATATAAAAGTTACCAAACGAACGAGTGTTGTCGTCATGAAACAGTTAAAGAAACTGCTGCAATATGATTAACTCCGTAGCGAAATTACTTCTCCTACTACCGCTTTGATATTTAAACGTACTAATGTCGGTGTTAACAAATATGCTCCGTGTTTGAAATGTTAGGCGCTAAAAAATCAATGTTTATAAAATGACAAATGCGCTCTTTGCGTGAAATATGTGACACGCAATTACAAAAAATAATAAATTATCACGGACACAATATGCATACCCGGTACTAGATTTTCCAATATATGTATACTAGCAGTATTATATGAATCATGCTTGAAAAAAATGTATGCATTGAATATTATATGCTTATTATTTTAATATAATAAAACATCTTTAAAAAATTGTGTCTTTTATTATATCAATTTATTTGCATACATCCACCTATCCCTGTACATATCATTTGTAGACCTACCGACGACACATCCTGAATTATAACCCTCATGTCAATTGTACAAGTTATCCTTGTTTGTTCCTCTCCGAAAGCAAAAACCCTCTCCAAACCGGAACCTGTCCAAACCGAAATAAAAGTTTGTCCCCAAAGCATTCCGGTATGGACAGGTTTTACTGTACTTTTAACGCTTTCTATACCCCTGATTTAAATAACAACTAAGTGACTGGTTGATCTCCTCATGTGTCGGACTGATCCACTCTTTCATTGATCGGGGGTAGAATACCATACTTGGTCCTATAATCTTGTAAAAAGTCGTACTTGTGAAATAATCGTTGCTACAACTCACTCAAAATAAATCTTATATACCCCCCCCCCCCCGCGGCGAAGTATCATAGCAACGCCCATACTGCACTTGTTGGTCAAGTGGGATTTAAAAATATGCAGCTAGCAGTATACCGGTATTTATAGGTTCGCCTTCTACATTTAAGCTTCTCCAAAGGAGGCATTACTCCGCACTGGGCACACAACGTCTTTTCAAAGATGGCATTGCTCACGCCATTGCCAGTTTCAGTTGACTGAGATATGCACACACAAGATCTGTTGCAAATCTCACTTCGTGCTATATCTGAGATCTGTAACTTCATTGATTAATTTAAATTAAAATTTTGATAGCGTTTAAAAATGTCACCAACAATGAAAGGGAAAATGAACATTAAATTTGCTAGATTGGTTTGTGCTTTAATGCATATTGTACATGTATACAGGCCTACTGAAGTATTTTGTACCCAACGTTTTGGGTACCATATTTTGCATTGTTATTATTGCAAAATTGACAAAGTCTTTGTTGAACATGTTGGCGCTCACATTGTCAGAAATAAAAAACTGTGGGAAAATTGTTTGATAAACTTTACAGAATTCAGAGACACTTCCAGTTGTACCTGTCTAATTTTAAGTTTACCCTCTACCTGCAAGTCACACGTATTTGCACACATGTAATTCGCGCTTTAAAATTCATCAGCTTTGCACATATATACAGTGTATTTTAAATCAAAGTTGGCGTTTTTTCACCATCAGCATTTCGGGGTTGATCAGCGTGAGTCTACATTGCCGTACAAAATCAAAAAAGGCAGTATCTGCTTACTTTACAAGTAAGCAGATACTGCCTTTTGGCTTTGCAGAGTAGTACAGCTAGGTTACTGCTGAGCGCGTGGATTCCATTAACCAAAGATCAATCGGCACATTCAATATGTATGATTAACTGATCACCTACCAAAAGGCAGCAACTGCTTACTTTTCGAGGAAGCAGTTACTGCCTTCTGGATTTCCACGGCAGTATAGTACAGTGCTGCACTAATGACGTTGTGAGTTGTGGCCTATAATTTAGATGTACCGAGCTTGCCCCAGCCTCCTTCTCAGGGCCACACTAGCACAGCTAGGTGACGCTAGTGGAAGGATAGTGGATCTGATGAATGCTATAATTTAGATGTACCGAGCTTGCCCCAGCCTCCTTCTCAGGGCCACACTAGCACAGCTAGGTGACGCTAGTGGAAGGATAGTGGATCTGATGGATGAGAATGAGCTTGTTTTGCCCCAGAAAGCCATCAGGTAGAGATATCTGCTGGTTTATGATTGACCCACAGTCCACGACACTGGCCCAGCATTATATAACATAGGATCAGCAACTCCTGTTTGATGGGTTAGAGTTTGAATCTAGTGTTTGTAGGATCGTTCTGAGTAATATAAACACAAAGCATTTGTATAACATTTATACAATGCTGGGCCGCCGTCGTTGGGCCGACGTTGTATAAATGTTATACAAATGTTTTGTGTTTACTGGGTTTCATGTCATCACAGTGTCTACTGGCAGCAATAACATAATAAGCACACATTGGGACACAAATATTCTTTATTTTTATTACGTTTTCTCCTGATAAAATACTTGCGAATTACATGGTGTATTACTCCAGTCTGAAGTTTTATTCAAGACCTATTATGAGTGTGGAAACAAGAAATATTTAAAGCATTTCTAGCATTTTAGTAAACTTATGGGCCAGATTTTGAGTGGACTTGAAACAGGTTGACCAATTTTCAAAGCGAACTGGGCTTCAATGTCAGAAATTTTACCCTCACTATCGAAACCTGGTCTCGACTGGTAATTGGGCCTAAGTTCTTCATTAACCATTAGGGCCGGATCCAGCATCTGAAAAAAAGAGGACGCAGGGGTTTGGGGGCTTACCCTATGATTGTTGTGTATATTTAGGACAATTTAGGGTCTTTTTTAAGAATATGGCAAAAATACGGGGGCGCCCCCCCCCCCCCCTGGATCCGCGCCAGATCCTACAAATGAAGTCTATGCCTGTATTAAGCGGCAATAGGCCAGCTCGGGACACCAGTGTTACAGCCCATGTAAAATGTATCGGTTTCTGGCGCTGGTGAACCCAGGGGAATGTACAGGAGTCCTTACATTTCCAAGGTTAACCCTTTGAGCTCACGATGCATTAAAGCATCATTTTACATCCCTCAAAACAGGCTTTATTTTTCTACATCAAAGGTTTTAGAATAAAAATTTCCATGAAACTGGTTTACAATACATGGTAATTTTCTTGAATTTTTCACCCACTTCAAATCATCTTCATCCACTACAAGTCGAGAATTGCGACAGCAATTCGCGACTTGTAGTGGATGAAGATGACAATGGTAAATTCAGGCTTGGGAGGGTTGACCGATGCATTTTACATGGGTTATACCCGGAATCTGCACGGTGCATGACTCTAAACAAGCACATTCGTCACCCAGTAGTTAAAAGAGTGTATTTACCAATTCAAAACGTGGCAGATAAGCCCTTTCAACTAGAAAGCAGCTACAATAGAGGCTTAGACATGAATCTAATAAACAACACATGTATTAACTGTAAAGCGCCAAATTATCTAACTGAACACTTTAACCGCCGGTGCCGCATATATTCGGGTTTTTATTTTTTATTAGCACATTAACTACCACCTTTTAAACATGTTAAAGATAAAATGTGACATTAATAAGCAAAATTTGAAAACAGTTGACCCCCATTTTGTCAAATCTGAATAATTTTCACTCACTTGAAGTTGTGGATCGCGTCAGCGAGACACAACTTCAAGTGGGTGAAAATTCAGATTGAATAATTTGGCGGTTAAAGGGTTAACCCTTAGAACACTGATGTCGACTACAGTAGACATTAGCTGTCTTTTCATGACTTAAGTACCTGCATAACCAGTTGTTAAAAGAAAAAATATGTTCTAATCTTGAAAAACTGATCTATGTTGGGACTTAAATGTAAAACAATCACATACATTTTCAGTCACTTGAAGTTGTGTGTCGCGGTTGCGAGACACAACTTCAAGTGACTGAAAATGTAAACTGAATAGCTCAGTGTTCTAAAGGTTAAATTTTCACCCACTTGAAATTGTACCCTGTTACAGCGATCAATCACTCCTATTTGTTTAAAGATCAAACATTTTGCAAATCTTGATGTCTAAGCACACATTTCATTCACAATAATAGTGATTTGGTCGGCTAATATAACGGATTGAAAATGACTACGGTTGCGCTTAGCGTTTAAAGTGTTAAAATAATCTCTCGGCTAACGAGCTCCAACAACCAAACTAAAATATGAATGTAACAATGAAATAATTTCATATTGAAATGACTAACACGTTATTATATATATAACGTTATCAGCACTTGTAGGTGTACAATAACTCTAGCATCGTGGTTGTGCATATAGGCCTACAGTGCTTAAAGGTTCAACAAGTTCAATACGGTATATTGTCACTGTGAAATAACATGTAGGCATACAATAGGGATATACAGTGTAAATAAATAAAGTCAAGTGTCTTAATGAGAACTGACGCCCAGTGACGTAGGTCTGTACATCCTGTAAAAATACCCATAATAAATTTATAGACTACATCACCCAGTTTTATGAACGTGCAAATAAAACAAACCTATATTTTGCCATTGTGATAAATTCTAAATTAATAATAAATGGCTAAACTATACAAAAGCGTTTGACTTCTTCAATCATGATATCAGACACCGACCTCTGACTGAATAAATATTTCATAAAGGTAGATAATTAAAGCCAGAGAAACATAGCGATCAAATAACTTGGCATATACTGCCATACAAAGCCAAAAAGCAGTATCTACTGCCTTTTGACTTCGCCTTTCAGTGCGGGGACCGACTTTAGACGTCAGAATCTGACGTCTAAAGTCGATCCCAGCAATGAAAGAATTAAAAAACTATAATGGCCGTAGACCCGTAACAAAGGTATTTAAATGCAGCGGAAATAGCTATAATAACTATTATAATAATAATTAAGCCATATTGCTCTGAGCTATTCATTTTCAATTTTCAGCCACTCAAAGTTGTCTTTTGCTATCATGATTCACAACTTCAAATGACTGATAATTACTTGGATTTGTACAATCTCAGACAGCAACGTAATGGTGGGCCACCAGTGACCCACCATCAAATGCCACCGGTTGCCAGTGGTGGCTCACCACACGGATGACCAGCTGATAGCGGGTGGCCCACTAGCTACATTGTTTGCCGGTGGTGGACCACTGGTGGTCCATCAGTGGCCATCAGTGGCAAATCCCTCTCCCATTGCCGCCTGCGTGCCACTGGTGGCCGTCCACCAGTGGCTTTTTTGCCGCTCATAGCCACTGGTGAACCACTGGTGTTGTCTGGGATTAAGTCACAACGTATTTCAGTTTCACATATTTGAATACATTTTCAGGTCTGAAAACTGAATGCACAAGCTGGAATAAAATCACTGAAAACCTAGTGTAGCTAGTATGGTCGACATCAGTGCACTGGGGGTTAATGGTAATATTGGAAATCAACAAATTAAAAGTGTGTATTTACTGTGGGGTCCCAATGTGTATTACTATTTATGTAGAGTTTATGTTGGAGTCATCAATAAGTAGGCTTGAAAAACAATATTCAAGTCTAGAAAAAATGCTTGACCAGTACTTCACCAGTATTTGAATTTGTTGATGTCTCATAATACGGTACCTTTAGCTTTAGCCTACACGAAAATTTAGTGACATCGTGAGCTCAAAATGGCTACACGCACTATAAATATTATTTGTTATAGAAAATATTGTATCGGGAGCATAGAGTTTCCTCTATGGGTTGTTTGGTTTTCTATGAAAACAAAAATTTATTGAAAGTATACTCCCATAACGTATAGTAACGTTAGGCGTGTATTGCGTCGTGCACGATCAAAGTGGTAACAAAACTCATAGAAAAATAAAATCCCACCCTATGCATCCACTCAGCTACAGGCGTGGTCCAATTGGTTCTTGAAAATAAAACATTAAACGTGTGGCTGAGGGAGGTGACATTAAAAATGTGCTGATTGACATCATGACCCGTGATCTGTGAACGCCTTGCTCGAGAGTCAAATCAATACACCAGCAAAAATAACAAGTGCAACTAAAGTCGTTTTTTTATTTTTTATTGGGATATCAAACAGCGGTTCTTATGAGTGAAATTTGTGATTGACAAGTAACAATTATTATTAAACAATCAAACCAGCTGGCGGGTAAAGAGTTAAGACATTTCAATAGAGTTCATTTTGTTCAACAATTACGTAACAGGGATATATATCTATCTACTCTATAATGTTTCATATCATTTATTTTATATGTAAATTTCAAGACTTACACATATCATTTAAACAAAAAAGCGAAGCTTTGTATGGAAGCAAGGGTGTGGAATCATTGTTTTTTTAATGCATTATTTCTAAAGTATTGATCGTTCCGATCACTTCGTTTCGGCGAGGTGTTTGTTCTAATATACAATAATTCTCACTAATCTATCAAATGAAAAAATCGGTACTGACACCATCACATTGTTGACTTTCTCCCCTTTATGTGTAACTTGCAAAGCGGCTTGTAAGCCTGTACAGCCACTGATTACTGTGTTGTATATTGCTGACACATTAAAGCCACTCTTATAACAATATTTTTATCTTACATTATTTTACTATACTATTCTAATTGTATATATAATTATATACATATATAGGTCTACCTATGCATATAGGCCTACCAATTATTGGCTCAATTGCACATGCCATATTTCTTATAGCTATAGCTGCACGTTATACCGTATGATGTAGCTGTAACCCAGCAAGCACAAAACATTTGTATAACATTTATACAACGTCGGCCCAACGTATTCGGCGTTGGCCCAACATTGTATAAATTTCATACAAATATTTTGTGTTTGCTGGGACACCTATTTACGGCACAATTATGTTTGATGATAGGCCTACCTGTGTTTTTGTATGTTTTCACTCAACCATATCTGTTATGGTTGATGATACCCGTGTTATTGTATGTTTTCACTACACCATATATGTTATGGTTGATGATACCTGTGTTATTGTTTGTTTTCACTACACCATATCTGTTATGTTTGATGATACCTGTGTTATTGTATGTTTTCACTACACGATATCTGTTATGTTTGATGATACCTGTGTTATTGTATGTTTTCACTACACGATATCTGTTATGTTTGATGATACCTGTGTTATTGTATGTTTTCACTACACGATATCTGTTATGTTTGATGATACCCGTGTTATTGTATGTTTTCACTACACGATATCTGTTATGTTTGATGATACCTGTGTTATTGTATGTTTTCACTACACGATATCTGTTATGTTTGATGATACCTGTGTCATTGTATGTTTTTCCTAAACCATATCTGTTATGGTTGATGAAACCTGTGTTATTGTATGTTTTCACTACACGATATCTGTTATGTTTGATGATACCTGTGTTATTGTATGTTTTCACTACACCATATCTGTTATGTTTGATGATACCCGTGTTATTGTATGTTTTCACTACACGATATCTGTTATGTTTGATGATACCTGTGTTATTGTATGTTTTCACTACACGATATCTGTTATGTTTGATGATACCTGTGTTATTGTATGTTTTCACTACACGATATCTGTTATGTTTGATGATACCTGTGTTATTGTATGTTTTCACTAAACCATATATGCAATGGTTGATGATACCTGTGTCTTTGTATGTTTTCAGTGAACACCCAGTCTCAGGCGGCGACAAATCGAAACACGGTCAAAGTGACGTTCTACCTCATGTCCACAGGCCAAGTAAGACAGTGCCACATCACTCAGGGGCCATGCCAAAAGATCCGTGTCTGATGAAAAAATCAACCCTTAGAGCACTGATGTCGACTTCAGTAGACATTCTGTAGACATTTTTATTGCACTAGTTCAACCCCTGATAACGAGCTATTCACAGTAAAATATGCCTTCAATCTTGAAACACTGATATATATTGGGACCTAAATTTCACAAATGACATAAATTTGCAGCCACTGGAAGTTGTGTATCGCGGTAGCGAGACACAGCTTCAAGTGACTTAAAATTTAAATTAAATAACTTAGTGATCTAAGGGCTAGCCTATAAAGCGCCAAATAAATGTAATAAACACAACTTTTTCCACCCACTTATCGCGACCCTATAACTTCAAGCTAAGAGGGTGTCAATTCTTCATATTTGTTTAATTTGACACAGAATATTTGCAAATCTGTATTACGAATATCAGTTATTTTATTGATTAATAAAACAGATTAGAGACGATTGTAGTTGGGCGACTTAACCCTTTCAAGTTTGAATTTACCATTGTAGGTGTCATCCTCTACAAGCCGCAAATTGCTGTCGCAATAAAAAGATGATTTAAAGTGGGTGGCAAATGAAAACAATCATAGTTAGGCCTATTGACAATTTTCGTTCTAAACCCCTAGGATTTAGGAAATTAAGTCATTCTTCACGAATGCAAAATGATGATTTGATGCATCGTGATGGTTTAAATGTCTAAGGGTTACTTCTATTATAAAGACTCGCTAATAAATTCCCTATATAGCTGTGTAAATCCGTGAACAAAACACGCGATAATATAATCGTGAAATAAATATTTCGTCAGTGAAATTTTTTTGCAGGGGGGAGGGGGGCATCCCGAAACTAGAACTACAAGTCTTTCATCTTACATCGATCTTCTGGTACGGCTCCTTACATTTTCTGGTAAAGTGTTTTTTCTTCTCATTTTCATTCATCTTCGGATTTGAGCTGCTGCCGTAAATCTCGCCTTAGCCGATTAATGTTGGCCCACCGTCTCAGACGGTGGGCCAACATCAACCAGGCATATATTGACATTAACCTGGTTAAAAAACAGGAGTGTGATATTTAAAATATAAGCACCGATCAACTTTATTTTGTTGAAATATATCAGTATATCAATTTTATTAATTCATTAATTCATTAATCCATTCATTCATTCATTCATTCATTCATTCATTCATTCATTCATTCATTCATTCATTCATTCATTCATTCATTCTTTCATTCATTCATTCATTCATTCATTCATTCATTCATTCATTCATTCATTCATTCATTCATTCATTCATTCATTCATTCAATCATTCATTCATTCATTTATTCATTATTTAATGAATTCATTCATTCATTCTTTAATTCATTCATTCATTCATTCATTCATTCATTCATCCATTAATTAATTTATTCATTCATTCATGCATTCATTCATTTATACATCATTTATTCATTTTATTGAAGTATATCAGTAAAAAATTTCATTCATTCATTACGTTTTCATGGTTATTCATTCCTTAATTTATTCATTCATTCTTTCATTTATTCATTCATTCATTCATTCATTCATTCATTCATTCATTCATTCATTCATTCATTCATTTATTTATTTATTTATTTATTCATTCATTCATTCATTCATTTCATTCATTCATTCATTCATTCATTCATTCATTTATTCATTCATTCATTCATTCATTCATTCATTCATTCATTCATTTATTCATTCATTCATGCATTCATTCATTCATTCATTCATTCATTCATTCATTCATTTATTCATTCATTCATTCATTCATTCATTTATTCATTTATTCATTCATTCATTCATTCATTCATGCATTCATTCATTGTGACGAGGTATATCAGTATATCAATTTTATTCATTCATTTATTCATTCATTCATTCATTCATTCATTCATTCATTCATTCATTCATTCATTTATTCATTCATTCATTCATTCATTCATTCATTCTTTCATTCCTTCATTCACTCATTCATTTATTTATTCATTCATTCATTCATTCATTCATTCATTCATTCATTCATTTATTCATTCATTCATTCATTCATTCATTCATTCATTCATTTATTCATTGATTCATTCATTTATTCATTCTTTTATTATGTATTCATTCAATATGATTGTATTCATTCATTTATTCATTCCTTCATTTATTGATTTATTGATTTATTGATTAATTAATTAATTAATTAATTAATTAATTAATTATTTAATTAATTAATTAATTAATTAATTAATTAATTAATTAATTAATTCATTATTTCATTCATTTATTCATTTATTTATTTATTTATTCATTTATTCATTTATTCATTTATTCATTTATTCATTTATCCATTCATTCATTCATTCATTCATTCATTCATTCATTCATTCATTCATTCATTCATTCATTCATTCATTCACGTTTAGATATTTCTAAAAAAAAAATCCGAGTAAGAAAATAATTAGACACATAACGTTACATACACATAATAGTTCGACAACAGCTCATTATTGACAATATACTTCTAGACCAGATGCAGGGCCATGCAAGCTGGCTGGACATAAATAATTGATGACCAAGCTCTCCCCAGGGAACACTTACCATTCCTATGTATAGGCATATATAGCAGACACCAGGCATTGGAAATGTGTCTGATTAGTATTGGGCCAACGTCCGCGACATTGGCACAGCATTGAATTGTAATCTTCACACGTCTTGTGTCGGCAGAGAACACGCGTGCCAGTGGCGCATTCAACAGAAACTTGCAATACAATTCATTTCCTGTTGCAATATATATACAGCTATTGCTTCAACTGGTACTGCAGGCATACTGAATTTAAATGTATAAATGTGACAAGCGCTACTAGTGATGCAAAGAGTTACATAGTATTTACAGGGACTGCATATATCGACATGTCAATTTTTTTTGACAAATCATTTTTTTATGAAATTATGTAGCCCACTAATCTTAACTAAAAATATATTTTAAAAAGCAAAAAGTGAAAAATCATTAAAAAAGACTAGTTTTATTTTCAAGTCGTATATTGCCATGTATACAAAAGTGTGTACTATACAACACTCTATGCCACAAATACACACCGTCTAAGACCGTGGGTATCAGAGATACTTCAAATGGCACCGACGGTGAATGGTGTGTGAAAGTGAGGTATCGGGAGGGGGGGGTCCCCTACAGCACCAATTGTCCGCGTGCTATGGCATTGTGCGTCAACGATGTTTTTCATACTCAATAGCAATGATCAGATTTAATAACTAAAAACGAGTATATAGGCCCTACATAGTCGAGCTTGGAGTGACTCATTTTAAAGCTAATAAACGGTAACCCTATCTGGCCCATGGACTAACTGTACTCCCATTCAATTTCAGGTTTTGAGTAGGCCTATAGCCTACCACATATTTTCCTTATGTGTCGTACAGTCGCGTACGAAATCTTGTCTCTGTTGTCTGTATTGCAATTGTGGTTTCTTGTAGCGCAGTTTAACTGTTCAGTTAGTATAGGCCTACACGAACTCTCAAGATATATATGCTATCAGGCAGCAGTGACAAAAAACTTCGACATGGTTGTCCAAACAAAAACTACAGCTCATGAAGACAGACGTCACCCTGTCATTTATGGGTGGTGACGCGGTACTTGGCACCCTTTGCGCTAACCAAGCTAACGACAAAAGCTGATATCAAAGCTGAAACGTGTCAATACAGCCTGGTCAAGTAGCCAAAGTAAACAAATCTGATAAAATTAATGCATATGTAGCAAATAGGGTCATTGCGTGTACCTAAAAATTATGCGACGTTGAGTCAACGTCATTGACGTTGATACAACGTCGCAACAACGTCGTGTACCCAGTGGGTATGACAATAATTGTTAGCATGCATATTAGCCACGTTCATCTTGGTGTGAGCCTTGAAAACATAATTATCGTCCATTTGGTGAATTTTATTTATTTCAGTATACATACGGCACACCGTCACTATATATATAATCAATCCCACCCCCACAAGTGTTTATGTAAGCCTTTTTCTTATATCTTAATATAATATGTACACCTATTTTTTTATTTTTCATATTTCTCATTTTCTTATTTTATAGTGGGAGGATAAACAGCAGCATTTTTCATCTCAGTTGACGACTTCACTGAATGACCTGTGTTCAGAGACACCTGGTGAATGTGGGTTGGTGGACTGGGAGACTTCTTTGTGAGTGGCCCACCCGTGTATACAAAATTATTTAAATGTCCAATTTTGGATCAATCTGATCAACGTCTTAACCGTCTATCCCGATTATATTCGATTTTTTTTTATTGAGACATTAGGAACCACCTTTTGAACACGTTAAAGATAAAACGTGACATCAAACAGCCAGATTTGAAATTAGTAGGCCTTAAGCTTCCATTTTGTCAAATCAGAATAATTTTCACCCACTTGACGTTGTGGATCGCGTTAGCGAGACACAACTTCACGTGAGTGAAAATTCCAATTAAATAACTTAGCGGTTAAAGGGCTAAACAGTAGACCAACATTGATACAGCTAACTCGTATTTGTTAAAGGAACATATAAAGGCTATCGTTACGCACCACGTCCGTCCGTCCACCCGTCCGTCAGTCCGTCCGTTCATCACTCCTTCCGTCCTCCAGACGCCACTCTCAGCGCTATAACTTGTTTCAATTTACTAGAATAATTAACAAGTCAAGGATTCCAACATCTTGCTTCACCGTTTTCAATACCTCCGTAAACCTTTTCGTTGATAAGTGATTTGTGTCACGAGCGCGATAAAATACATTGAAAATAAGGTCAAAACGGCCATATTTATTTTGACACCACCGAGAAAATAAATCTTTTTATTTTCTATTTTTAAAAACGTCATAAATGTGATTCTCGACGCGTGTTTTCATGCTGTATTTTATATTATGGACAACTTTTAAAAATGTTGTTTTTAATCAACTTAATAACCACTACCCCCCCCCCCCCCCCCTTGATGAATACATTTTTTTCTGAAATCAGCTATGTATAATTTAAAGATAATTGTGGTGCTGTCGTAGCAGTCCTGATTTTCGAAGTCGTCTCTTCGTCTTTAAAATCGATCAGCGTTTCAAATGAATATTCACAAATGCCGCCAGTTATACGATATTCCAGCAAGATATAATTACATAGTTCTTGAGTAGGGTTGAGTCAAGGCTTTGAAGCCGTCAAACCATCTATGAAATTTGTTTTTTAATGACACGCTAACAAAATGTGTAGTCATTTGCAAGTTTTGTGAAGAAAAAGTCGCTCTATATATAAACGTCAATCTACTATTTATAACAAAAAGCCAATGTATTTATGTAGCCGAATAGAGCCAAGTATAAATTCGCCATTTTAAATTATTTTGAGATGACTCGTATGAATTTTTTTAAAAGTTTATAAATATGTACTTTCATTTGAATATTACACCGTCATGAATGTTTGCATGTTTCTTTAGAATTAGCTGATTAGTCGTACTTGTAAATAATTCTATTAATTTTATTTGCATTGTCATCAAGAAGGCTACGCATAGACATTTTTTTAAATATCATCTAGTTATTCATTTATTAGTAAAAAGGCAGTATCTGCTTATTTTACAAGTACCCCATTAGGCACATGACGTTGTTGCGACGTTGAATCAACGTCAATGACGTTGCTTTAACGTCGCAACAACGTCGTGTGCCAAGTGGAAAGCAGATACTGCCTCTTGGCCTTGCAGAGCAGTAACTGTTATAAATTTCACTTGCCAATTATTATGTTTTTGTTTCACCTCAGTGTATTTGAAGAGCAGCAGGTGGGATACAGCGATGACACTCCAACCAGAGAGAAGCATCTGCTGTCCATCCACGTGTTTATGGCATACAGTCCTGCCGTTCCCGACTCGTCCAAACAAAACAACAAGAACTATGTGACAACGTCAGCTTTACTCAGTAAGCTGCTACTTCCCACGAAGCACGAGGCGCTGGCCCAACGTCGAATTACTGCTGGGCCGGCGTTGCAGACGTCGGGCCAACATTAAATGGACGTTGGACCAATGTCTCGTGTTTGCTGGGTTGCCATGTGGAGAAAGTGCAACCCATCAACCTTTTGCCTGCTGATCACGACAATAATATTTCCATCAACCCTCTGCCTGCTAATCACGACTTAAATCTTTTTTTTAAATCAGTTTTACCAGCCCATTAAATGACTGTTATTGGCAATGTTTAAATACAAAGATTTACAATGTGTGTTCTCAAATTAAACAAAAATGAGTAAGTTTCTCCTTGTGGTCTCACGTGTATGAATGATTAGAGATGAATGAAATAATGTATGGGTTAGTTATCAATAATCATATTTCTGAATGGAATTTGGGGCAATATAGCATGGTAATTTATCTGGAAAATCTGTCTTATGAGGTAACGACAATTATGATTGTTTAACCCTTTAACCGCCAAATTATTCAATTGGAATTTTCACCCACTTGAAGTTGTGTCTCGCTGACGCGATCCACAACTTCAAGTGAGTGAAAATTATTCAGATTTGATAAAATGGAGGTCAACAAATTTCAAATCTTGCTGATCAATGTGACTTTTTATCTTTAACAGGTTTAAAAGCTGATATGTAATATGCTATAAAAAATGTAAAAAAAGAATAGGGACGGCACCGGCGGTTAAAGGGTCAATCGTTTCAAAGCGGGGATCAACATCTATAAAATCGGTCCCTGCTCTCAAAGGGTTGACATATACTGAATATCCAATGTTAAAAAGGGGTTTTGTCAAGTTAAAAAAGTGTAAGTGGAAGTGGAAGTGGGTGAGTGGGTCAAACCCCAACTCGGATTGTTATTTTTTGGGGGGAAATTTTATGTTTTTTTGTGATTTTTGTGTTTTTTGTTGTTGTTGTACATGTTTTCAAAAATAATAAAAAATAGGATAAGGGGGTGGGTGGGTGGGGTCTGGCCAATCCGAGTTTTTCTCGGATTTTTTGATGTTTTTTAACTTGACAAGACCCCTAACCATGATCGTGTTGTGCTTGCAGAAGTGCTGAAGCTGGAGCGAGAACTGCTGAATGACGCCGGCTATAATGTTGTGGGTATAGGAGGGGAGAAGTTCGCCCCTCGCCCTGATGATAAGATGGATATAATCATGATCCCCATCAGCTTTGGCATCCTACTGATCGTCATTATAATAGCCATATGCTGTTGCTGCTACAGGTAGGACTCAGACTCAGAATTATTTATTTGACAAGGACAGCGGTGCAAGGGTTAATGCTCCTTCCTACAGGTAGGAGCATTAACCCTTGCAACGCTGGATTATTGCTGTATAAATCTTGGAGACCAAAGTTTTTTTTTCAATTCAAAATCGTCATAAATGTCTTATTTAGCTCTTTTCCATTCTTTTGAATACCTATGTTATCATGGTTATGAGGGTTACGGCCATTATAATTTTTTTTCAGTGCGGGGATTTCTTTATACGACAGAATCTGACGTCTACAGACTTCAGATTCTGACGTATAGAGACGTCCCTGCACTGAAAGGGTTAACCGTCGTTATACGTCAGAATCTGACGTCTGACGGGTCCCGCGCTGAAAGGGTTAATTCGACTTTAGTCGTCAGAATCTGACGACTAAAGAAATGAAATTACTTTTTTTTAATTTCAGACCAAATATTTGAAAATATCTAGATTTAAACAGTCGTTTCATTCCCAGTTACTGTGATTTAACCTGCCATGCTAATGAAACAGACGAAAACGAATAATTTTGTGCTGACCTCTCGAAGAAAATGAAATGAATCGGGCTTCAGGCCACCTTTGTGCACATATAGGCTAAACTGGGCCAGGAGAACCTCCTGGGGATGGTGATAGGATTGAGATGACACTGTCCTCCAGACACAGGATTCGAAATTCGAGCCCTGGCGGTCTGAGGCCGAGCACGCTACCTCTCGGTCACGGAGGCTCCCCACAATATTGACATTCACACATGGATGGGGAAGAAACATTTTTTGTTTCTTTCTAACGCCGAGACCGGAAAGCGAACCCCGAACTCTGGCGTGAAAGGCAGCGGTGCTAACCACTACCCTAAGGCCCCTGCCCGACCTCTCAAAGGGTCAAACTATAAGCAGCTTTTTAAGCGATAAGTTAAATAATTTATATTTTCCTCAACTTGAAGTTGCGGTTTGATACCGCGAAGCAAAACAAGCAAAGCTTACTTACCCCCCCCCCCTCATAGTACAATTTAAATCAAATACATATACAAATCTATCAATTTTAACCCTTATCCTGCTAAATCTCGCTACCGCGATCCACAACCTCAAGTGGTTGAAAATTACCCCTATTTGTTTAATTTGGGACCAAACATTTACAAATCTTAATGTCTAAACAGTCATTTCGTTCTCAATACCAGTGATTTATTCGGCTAATAAAACTGACTAAATACGACTATTGTCGTGATCAGCAGGCAAAGGGTTAATGCTTATTTCTCATTCAAATTTACTGTTTGAAGGTCAAATAAAAAGGCCGGAAACGGCTGTAGACGTGATTAGCAGTGTAAAGGTTAACCCTTTAAGCCCTCACGATGCATTAAAGCATCATATTACATCTCTGAAAACAGACTTGATTTTTCTACAACTAAGGGTTTTTGACTGAAAATTCCCATGAAACTGGTTTGCCAATACATGGTAATTTTCTTTAATTTTTCACTCACTTCAAATCATCTTCATCCACTACAAGTCGAGAATTGCGACAGTAATTCGCGGCTTGTAGCGGATGAAGATGACAATGGTAAATTCAGGCTTGAAAGGGTTAAAGGGACCAGCTCAGGCTAAAATCATCAAGAATTCCCGTAATTCTTATTTTTGATATGGTTGTCCAAAATAAGAAATCGGGAATTTCGTCTCTATTTCTAGTCTAACTGGTGAATGCGCAGCACAAAAAAAACAAAACTTTTGCAGTTCTAATCTATATACATGTTTACATCATATGGTCATATTAAGAAACCAAAATAAAATCACAGATTTTTTGATGATTTTAGCCTGGGTATTGGCCTTAAGGCAATTTGTTTACTTGTCATAACTATCAGCGCTGAAATATTTTTGTATAGACAATGTAGACTAAAGGGTTTTTTCAATTTTAAAATCAATTACCTACATTACTTTACAATCCCCATTATCGCCCGATATTACACCTTTTCAACGTGTTTAATGTTTGGTTTATACGATCTTTTATCGTTATTTATCATGTATGATCTCAAACGTAGATAACGATAAAAATTCTGCCGTTTGCTAAAATATTTATTCTATCTATGGCTGTCCTTTCCCTTTCCTTATTATCTGGTTACCTAGGCAACAGATGGATAAACGAGAAGCAAGAGACAAAAGGATTCAAGCCAAATTAGAACGGTAACCATAGCGACGTGCATGCCCAATCCGCAATGACATTTTTTTATTAAAGGGTGTAAATGTCTTTTACTTTTGATGTCATCTAGCCTTTGTCATGCTGGACTCATATACAAATTCAAACCACTTGTATAGTAATGAAATAAAACGCGAATGAAAGTAATATAATAATTTGTTCTGGATACTTGGTTAATCTAATGATTCTATTTGGATGATTATTTATGAATAGCTATAAAAAGCTACAGTACAAATGAAAGAAAAAAATAATACAATTTCACGATTGAGCACGACAAGGGCTATTATTATTTGATGTCGAATGGCTTGATGATGTATAAAGCATGTATATAACTACTTTATTTGATTAAACATTTTTTTTGTTTTTGTATATATATAGAATTTCTTTCATCCGCATGCATGTGTACATAAGCTGAATGTCATAACCCTTGATTTCATTATACAGTGATGCCAATAACGCTTGAATAACAACGCTGTTTTGCACTTTAATTTATTAACAGACAAGTGATAATATACATATAGTAGTATCTGAATCTGCTATTCGGGGTGGTGGTTATTAACTCAAATTCAAATTACGGTATTTTGTGAAATTCTTTCTTCTTATGTTTTTATTTTCTAATACATATGATACATAATTATACCAATCAGAGCCGTTCCTGTTGAGAGAATGATCTTGTCAATATTGACGGGATCATGATATCAATAATAGTAGATATAACTATTACAGTCTCTATGTACAGAGAATATATATAGTTAGATTTATTGTCTGTAGAATCATATGTTGATATTTCAGCACTTTGCAAATCGCGTACGATCTGGGTCGACCACTACGGCAGTCTGCGCCCTCTGCATGTATTAAGTCAGAGCATGTTCTCAATATAACAACATATTATAGTACATTAGCCTATTTTTCAGCATAAGACAATCTAGAAGACAACCGGTCAATAAAGGAGCCAGGCCACTAAGTAAGAGTGAGATGAAACATCAGATGGCTAATGCTAGAAAATCTCAGGTATCTCCTACCAGAGCTGACACGATGAAGCAGCAAGTTGACTGGCGCCCACAGTCACAAAATGCCAGGTAAACAGGATTTTTCTAGCTCCAACACAACTGTATCCTATAATGAAGGAATATCTACACAAACACAGCTGTTATTATGCAGCGGTGCCAATATTAAAAATGTCCCCACTTCCAACCATCGCGCATTGTTTGATGTACATACGAATCAGCTTTAGCCATAAAAAAGGCGGGTGTGAAAAACAGGCTGGAGCTGTTCTGCACCCGAGCATTGTCCCTTCTCCTGTTGTGACAGTATGTACGGGTTGAAGCTAGCTTCAAACCAAGTAAATTGCTACTGACATTAACAAAATAGTTTGTGATAAATGTTCAGTTATTAAAAAAATTGAATTTGGGATATTTTTTCATACAGAGATATATTTTTCGTCATTTGAATCTGTGAATTGCGCTAGCACTTTCAGCTTCAAAGGAATGAAAAACCAATAAAAACAATTCCAGAGGGTCTAGAAGCAGAATATAACTGTTCTTCGTTTGAGCCAAACAAACAGGGTCCAGAATCAGCTTAATATTTATCAGCATGTTATATTAGATTATATGCCGGAGTAATTTTTTTAAGAACACTTATTTATATTCTATCCTGTAGGTCAGAGTTAAATGTAGTTAATATAACTGTCAAATACATGTATGTATATTCTGACCAGAAGTGTAAAAGAAGAATGAGAAATGATTAATAAAATATAAGAGGCGTTCTCTTTTATTGTCTTACTCAATTTAAAATGTATATAGCTTGTATTGCCAGCTTATTTAATTACTTAGCTTCTATATATATATTGCTTCTATGTATATATATATGATTATAAAATGCAGTCCTACTCACGTACTCACTATGCCTGCGCTTATAGTCCCTAATTTGCTGCGCTTCATATAATATCTATATATACTATGGACTTTGAAATGTTTCGGGAAATGATCATATTTTTATTTTGTTAAAAATGCAATTTTGCCAATTGTTTTAAAACTTTATTTGCTAGAATTATAGACTAAAGTCCGTTTCAATTTTTGAAAAGTTGATTTAAAAAAGACGTGAAATAATTACAGGTGCTCATATTTGTTTAATGTTTGCCAACGGAGAAAATGTGTTAATATTTACGTCAACGCTCGCACACATTAAGATCTAATGGGCGTATTATCATAATAAAGATTAATTATCATTATAATTAGGATTATTTAGAGGTGCTCTATTTGAATTACTTTTCGTGATTTTGTTAAGAACATATCATATATTTGTCTCACTGCATAATGTAATAATTTTATACTGCTGGAACATCTTTTAGGTAACAAAAACTGTATATAATATCGATAGTGATTCCCACTTTCGCGAGGACGACCCGTGCAAAAAGTCCATGATGTAAAAAGTAAATCTCTGCTATTAAATTATTTATAATAGGCAGCTTACCTACTCAATATTCCTCATTGTGTAAACTAATTAAAAACAGTTTTCCTTGCTACTCCCCATATACTTCAGCTGGAATCATATAGTTTCAGAAGTGAGGTTAGATTAAAAGATTAAAGGGCTCTGGAACACAGAGGTTTGATAAAAAACGATTAGCGTTGAAACCTCCAAGTTTAAAAAAATGTTTTGCATATCATTTTCTGGCAATATTGTTTTTAATGATTGTTAGGCATTCTGTCGACCTAATTTATTGCGAAGTGATCAAACCCATAGAGTATCCCCAGGACCAGTACACTCCCCGGTATGAATAATTAATTATTTTAAACCACGAAAAAGCATGAATTGTTAGCCGTAGCCATATAATCCTTGTTCATATTTCACTTTTATAGTGGTTAATATATGAGAATTATACATCCCGTAAACACAAAACATTTGTATAACATTTGTACAATATTGGACCAAAGTCGTAGACGTTTGGCCGACGCTGTACAAATGTGTTGTGTTTGCCGGGATGATATCTTAGCGATGTGCAAAGTGGGAATGATGTCACACAACGTGCAGAATTATGTTTTGGTGATATAATAAAAGTGTAAGGCATGCGAAATATCTTTGTGTATGTCATGGGTTTATAATCACGATGCACTGTGAATGTGTCTAGTATAATAGTTTTTAAAACACTAGAATGCATGCTAATTATTAGAGTATGCCCGTAATGTTTAATTTCTGAGTAATAAAATCACACTGCACGTTGTTTAGGACGGCTGTAATATTAAATATCTTAAGACAGAAACCATTTAGACTGATTTTATTTTTTAATTGTCATAATAAATTATAAATAAATATAACCATGACGCATTCACATAGGCCTTTATATGTTCATCTTAAGACATGTAGGTCTAGATATTGCTGTGAATATTTTGTTGTATGTAAAATAAATTTGTATAATGAATATTAGCATTCAGAATGAGTTACCATTTGAGAGAAATTAAACAAAATATTTCAAGAAAAAATTATACAGATTCTCAATACTTTGCTAATTTAAATTATTGTTTTTCTTCCCTTCACCAGTTCAATGGATTATGTAGATCATGGGGACACAGAGAGCGTTGTGGTGCCCGACGTGAGCCAAAGACCACACAAGGTGCCACCCCCTGGCGACCACAGCGTGCACCACAATACACAGCACGTCCCTGTGACGTCACAAGATGGCGTCAACCCTGCAGAACTAGCTGGTGGACGTGAAAAAAAGAAGAGGCGAAGTCACCACAGAAGAAAGATTAAGTACGACGAGGAGAACAGTGATAATAATGGACAACAGACAAATATCTTTGTAGTTTCACAATCTTCACTAAATGGGAATGAAAACACTGTCAATCGAAGCTCAACAGGACAAACTAACAGCACAACAATTACCACATTATTGTAACATTATAATAAATTCACAAAATGAAATTTTTAGAGTGAATTTAGAACATACAAGCAATACTAATCTTTTATAATCATTACAATCAGTCAAGTTTTCAAATATGTACAATATAATAGCTATAATAAAAAGAATGATGTTGCAAAACTGTATCCCCCGTATGATACTCAGACTAGGTAATTTTTGTGGATTTCCCACATACATAGACCCTGCAACACACTTGGTTATTTTTGGTTATAAATAGTAATTATTTAATTATTAAATTATTAAATAGTAATTATTAGCTGATTGTTTCAGAATTTTTTTATAGTCAGGATCAAAATACTACATTATGATAACTCCCAGGTTAGCTAACCCAGCAACCATGAGACACCGGCCAAACGTTGGTTTACTGTTGGGCAAACGTCGTAGACGGTGGGCCAACAGTAAACCAGCGTTGGGCCAACTTCTAATGCTAGATGGGGAAGTTACAACAATAATTTTCCAAAATGTTCCATATAGGCCTAGGCCTATCCGAGATATAGTGAGGCTCAACAGCCTTGACATAACAGTGGACTATACAACTTTACGTTTCTCATCCCGGACTCGACTGATCGAGACCACTATATTGAACATATGTATTTTCTTGTTCAGTGGTTGACTTAACGTATATAAGGAACAACCCTTCTATTTTTTCAGATACAATAGTATTGTGAATACTGTTACATTGATGTATGTATAATTTATTTGTATAATTAATAATTGCGTTTGCTATGACCAATTGATGGGTTATGCATTACGCTTTGACTAATTATTTATGAAATAACTCTGCCGTCCACAAAATAACATATATTAAATTGACATAATGTAGCGCTTTATAATGGTAAACCCATACATTCGCGTAAAAAATAGGATTAATTATCACACATGAAGATAATGTCATAATGTTGGGAGCTAGATTAAACCCTCTCATCACCTGTAATTTAGAAAATATGATTTAAAAAGGTGTGTTAAGCATCTTCCATATTAAAATGACATCTCACGTTTTAATGAGACAACATTTCTAGCTGACTGATTTTCTTAGTAGTCCATCATTTACCAATCTTCCTTATGGATTTACAAACCTTTGCACAGGAAATATTTCTTTTATGTAAGTGATGCTGATTTATATTAAAAAAATACTTTTAAAATTTCATGGTGAATGATGCTATATTGGAGTATATATATATATATATATATATATATATAAATAAACAGAAAATAATGACAAGATAAAAAATATAAAAATTAAATCAGCTAGACTAGCAATAAAAAACTAATTCCTGAACGGAATGTATTAAAATTATCATTCATATTTATCTATTGTTGGGTGTAAAACTGTTATGTAAATTTATGTTCCTCACAACCCAACTAGCTCGCAACATTATGATAGGCCCTGCTATAGCTTCAGGTGCAATATTGGTTTGGATGCTACGAAGAGATCAGCCATTTTTCTGTAAAACTATTGGGTAGATCGATAACTGCAGATTTCGTGAGATGTGATAACGTAAGCGCAGTAGCCTAGAGAATAGCACTACCTGTATCTTTTATAACCTGAACCGAGTACAATGCATCTACTGCCTACTATAGTCGGATTCACATTAACCGTGGTGAATGAATTTCGCCGATTTCTCAGTCAATTCTCAACCAATTTCCATGAAATTTCACACACCCTATTTTCCATTCACGTCGTAACTACGCTGAAAGTTTCGCTAAGTTTTTATAAATATTTTAGAAGTTATACCATTTGACATGTAGTAAATAAATAAAAATGTTGCTTCGTCTCAGAATTTTATCACATGTCGAACGGTCTAACTTCTACAATATTGATCAAAACACAACATGAATGGAAAATAGTGTGTGTAAAATTTCATGAAAATTGGTTGAGAATTGACTGAGAAATCCGCGAAATTCAATAATCCTGGTTGATGAATTTATTGTGAATCTGACTATAGTACGGTACATGCCTTCTTTAGTCTGTGTTTGCTCACCAGGGACCGTGTCATAAGACGACTTCACCCTTTAACCCTTTCAAGCCTGAATTTACCATTGTCATCTTCATCCACTACAAGCCGCGAATTGCTGTCGCAATTCTCGACTTGTAGTGCATGAAAATGACTTGAAGTGGGTGAAAAAAATTAAGAAAATTGCAATGTATTGGTAAACCAGTTTCATGGAAATTTTCCATCAAAAAACCGTCAGTTGTAGGGAAATTAAGTCTGTTTTGAGGGATGGAAAATGATGCTTTAATGCATCGTGAGGGCTTATAGTGCAAGAGCATTAGGGTTGAACCTGGAATAAAATTGCAGAAAGCTGATATTTTCAGGAATGATACATGGACATCTCCCCAGACGAATTCCGAAGATGCCCCAAAAATCCCCCTTGTGCATTTTTTTTAATTCAAGATGGCCGCCACCATGTAACGCTATTTTTCGAAAAAAATGCGGTATGCCCCAATTTCTCATTTTTGCAGTTAAAAAAACGATTTTTGTGTTTCTACCTATGTTTTAAGGCACAAGGAGTTTATCCAGATTATCAGAAAATATATCAGTCCTTTTCTTAATACCACAAATCCAAGATGGCCGCCATATTGTTCTGAATTTGTTAAGCGATCTATTAAAAAAAAACGAAAATATGCGGTAACTATCTTCTTGTTTAACCCAAAAATGTATTTTTTTTTCCAGACCATGAAGTCTAGAACTTATTTAGATCACCAATATTTTATTATATCGAGTTTATCCACATAAATCCCACATGGTAGTTAATTCTACCATATGTAGCAGGTGACCCTTTAGGGCGTTTTCGAATTGCTTTTCCACTGGAAATATTTCTCGAGATTTGTCAAGTTGACATAATTTAATCTCTGGTAAACCATTAGTTATAAACTATAACAAGTCTAATTTGAAAAGTATTGGGTTGTTTAATTCATTTGAAGCAAGGATTGCATCAGCAAAGCCTGCTTTAAATCAATGATACGGTTAATATCAACAGATGAGATGTAGGTTTTGTGTATCGATTTTAATATAAGACACAATAATTAAACACATCGAACAAAGTAATAATTTTTAATGTCACATCCCTAAGTTGGTGAATGTCACATACATTTGCTTTATCAGAAAATGAGCATGATTAGGATTTTTAATCATCCGAACTGTCACAGTTTGTACATGTTTGGCCAATACAGGAGGAGCACATCGGTGTACAATAAAGTCCAGCTTTGCGACATTTGCACCGCTTTGTACAAGCCACTTTGCACCCGCAGCTCACTATTTTCAAAACTCTTTCTGGAGCGACTGCTCTTTCAGTTTGAGTCGGTGATAAACGACCATGAAATAAATCCCATCCCCAGTCTGTAGCAATTATATTATCATTTCCTAGCCACTCCTGTACAGCAAAATATGCTCTGTATGAATGGAGTTTAGCAGCAGGTGACGTTGGAGGGAGGCTTTCTAGCAAAAATCCATCAGATGTTAAAGACTTGCGACTTACACGTTGCATGTACATGACATGTCGATAATCGTCCAGTGACGATGCTCTTTTCGCACCATACAATTTTAGCATTAAGAATTTACCAGCTTTGGCAACATCTTCATGGCTGGCGTCTTTGTCTTTGAATACATCAAGACATTGCAAATCATCACTGGGGATCGCATTGAGCACAGAGACAGCCTTCCTTTTACCGATATTGTAGATGGCGGAAACGTTGTCACAGCCAGTGAATGCATGTAAAATGAGTAAATGAGATTTGAGGACTACACTTATTGACTGTTGTATCTGATCAATGCTAAATATAACATCAGGATTTGAGGAAAACTGCATGTGCAACTTAGTATTTGGTGTTACTTTATCAATAAGCATCACAAGGAGATCAGTGTCATTGCCAACTAATATAATAGTACGATCAAGTAATGCTGCACTGTGCAGGGCAATATGTGCAATCATGTGGTCTGCATCAGCACGACTTTGAGAGCACAACACATTATTTTTGTTTAGTTGGTGCATCAACTCTTTAATAAGTCTGGCTTTGTTTGACCTGTTCGAAAGAAATTCAGTTTGTTTGGTCTTAACAACTGTGTCAGGACTAAACATTACAGTTGCTGCCATATTTTTAGCTGCCCGTCGGTCTTGCTCAGCCAATTTTGTCGAGTATGCTGTATCATCGTAGCTATCAAATATAACTGTGCAGTTAGATGATCCACCTCTATTACGCACAACATAATCGACATAAACATTACAAACGTCCTTGTAGGTACAGTCTGCTTTTGGCCATGGAACACTGTGCAGCATATAGCCTCCATCAACGACATAGTATGGATTATTGACTGCTGGTACTAATGAAAGTGGCATAACTTTTTCTTTTAAATCTTTTAATGCTAGAATGCTCTTAACACCCTTTCGCATCATTCCTTTGTCAAATAATGCTGGTGGATATCTACAAAATTCATGTTGAAGATATTCTTTCATCTCTTTATCGCTTTTGATTACACATGTCACCCGCATGAAGAGGAGAGGAGAATTCAATTCAACCTCTTGTCCTCGCACTATAGCTGTGTTGTTTACTGCACTGATGGATATCACAGAATCTTTTCGCTTCAGTTTGACACATGTATGACTCTGCCCTGTAAGTGACTGTGCTACAGCTTTACCGACTTCGTAGGCTTTGTCCGCATTAGCTGCTTCACCAGCAACAATACCAGTTGAAATTGAAACAAGTCCATCAACAGCTAAATATGCAAATGGTGAGTGTTGTTGCAACCAATTTAATATTAGCATATAGTCTTTAGAATCACGAGCTGTGCATGAGCTTCGAAGATCATTATGTTGCTCTGAGTTGTGTGTATGTACATTGCAGAAATCTTCGATGGCATTAACTATAGGGATACAGCGTGGATAAACATGGATGAGTTTTGCTTGAGTAGCAGGTGTGATACCCCGACCATGGGCAAGACCACCTGGAGCCTTAAGCATTCGCATGATGAATTGTTCAATAGTCTGGTCAGTAAAATTGCCACTCCAGAACTTGTCCTTGCGTCTAATAGTAAAATAACCATCTTTTGTAAATTGCTGGAATTGTTCTGGACACATAATTTCTGGCAGACTCTTCATTGAATCGAGGTATCTTCTTGTTGAGCGGGCATATGCCATATGTCCTGCCGCATGCAATATTGGTATCATCTCAACAACAGAATACAGATGTAAGTCCCAGTTCCCAGTACGCTCAGCGTAAATAAAAAGTCTCAGAATGTTGATGTGTCTCAGATTGTTTATCCAAAGTTTCCCAGTACGACTTTGTGAGGACAGATTGGCTGATATTTTATCAAGAGTCTGTGACAGTTTTGTGACCACAGACTCGCTCACAATGGAGATGGTCTCAGAAGAAACATTAAATAGACTATTGTAAACATTTCGAAATTGAGATAGATTGATGTCAGCTAAACAGTCTATGTTCTCTTCCAGCATAAGCGCATTAAGGGCAGCACAAACCAAAAAGTGACCACGCAGAGCTCGTGCATATGCATGACCAGAAATCATATGGTCAACAGTATTTTGTGCATATACAATACCCAATAGCGTTTCTATTCCACTGCCTCTCATGATAAATCCGATGGAACCCAGGTAGGACATAATGAGGTGATACCTGCCAAGCCTGACAAAAAATACGGTCAATCTCTGGTGATGCTTGTACTATGTCATCTGCTTTAGCAAAAAGTGGCTGGTCAAATGTTACTGCTCCAATAATTTTAATTTGTCTGGCATCTTGGAGCCCCTCTGATGATTTTTGGTGATTCTCAATCTGTTTCTGGGCGAAGATAAGAGCAGAGTAAAGAGTGTCTAGCTTGGTGGGATCGAGGTTAACAAATGGTAGAATAGTAATACTACTTCGATCATGTTTATTTCCTCTGACAGCTGTCTCCATGAATCCTGTCCAGTTGGGACATTTTATTGACAGTGGAAGAAGTAGTGCAAAGCTAGTTAACCATACATTGTCGAGAGATTTAGCCATGTGTAATGTGGGTGGTAGAGGAATAGGTGGTTTGAGGGGGGCAATGAAGCACTTCTTTAAGCCAGTACCAGATATTTTTTGTACTTGTGTATAGGTATTTGGCTGAACTGGCCAACGTAATCGGAGCAACGGATTTGGGTAGATCTTGGTATCACTGGCTCAACATCTCGATCACCAGTGGGTGTCCCAGCTACTATACCCCCTAGAGTATGCCAAGTATTGTGGCCTGTAAGAGTGCGGACATTTATGTCAGCATTGTCAAAGACAAAATTGAGCACATCACCTTTCAAGTCGAACTTTTCTTTTTCATTTGGCATCAACGCATCATGAAACCTTGCTACCTCTCTGTAGTCATGATAAGCTACTTAAAACATCAACTAGTTCACGTGATTCTAATTTAAGGTTAACATACACAGCTATGGCTAGGAGTATGGGAGGGATAAATGACCTTGGTCGGGCTGCTGAGATGATGCTATGAGCTATTGCTTTGCGTCGCCTTTCTGCAGGTTTGGGTAAATTTGATTTGGTTTTTATTACCCCGGCTAGAAGTCGAGATAGAGTTTACGGGACCAATTCACCATTTGCCATGTCATCGAATTTAGGATAGTCCGTAACATCATAAACTTTTGATCTTATGTCATCCTCTATAATTGCTGCTGCCATATCTATGACTTCATCTTTGCTTAATCCACTTGATTTGTGTGCTGAACGTAGGATTCGATTACTGGTATCAAGAAATGTGTATATTGTCTCCTTTCCACTTTCTTTTGTTATAATCATCTCGCTTCCGTATTTCTCTATAGATTTCAACCATTTAGGAGTATAACTTTCTTTGTGTTCTGAAAAATTATTCACCAGAGATACTAATTCAGGTAGTGAGAACTGACAGTCATCATTGTTGTCTAAATAATCACATAGTTTGTCAAACACCTGCTGCTTTTTGCCATCAGAAGAGCCACATGGTCGACCAGGTCTCTTTTTATCCTGTGAACGACCTTTATTGAAACGTACTTGGCAGTCATGGTGATATTTTGCCTCCACCGCTACAGCATCGCCCTCACCTTTATCATCTTCTAAATGAACAATCCTTTGGAGCACTTCTTTTCCCCAGTCATCATCTCTATTGCGAGCATGCCTTAATGCTGAGCCTATCAGGTGCTTAGTTTCTGCCTGATGGGAATCACGACGGTCTTGAGGTAATTGTGTATTTCTGAATTTCTTGTGTTTCTGTGTTGCATTGTAGAAAATATCCTTGCCACAATAGAAGCAGTCCTTTTTGAAGTTGAATACTGGAGTTTGGGAACGACATAAATGTTTAGAATCACGATCTGCTGATTCGCTCAATCTCTTGCGTTTGGAAGCGATAGTTGATGGTTTACAATAAGTCCTTCTACAAGCAAGATGGACAGGAAATGGGGCTACTTGACTGGATATTCTGTCGTAAAGTCCATCACCGAGTTCTGAGCTTATACGTTTGATGTTCTGTAGACCTTTTGACCAGAATTCACTCCGGTCAGATACTAGTTCCTTCTCACATATGACACAAACCTCCATTTTTCATAATCTGAAAATACATGGCAAATATACATTGTACTACTAGCTACTACAACCGCTACTACTACCACCAAAAACATACATGACACTAATATTACAGTACTATCACCACAAATAACACATATAATATACAATTTGACATAGGAGGCCTATAAGACAGGCATGCACTGTGCTACTACCATGACTACCACCACCACCTATGCCACGCATGACACTAATATTACTACTGCCACAACCACAACATATTATATGTAACATAGTATATACTATTTTGAAAACCTAGATTGAAATAAGTCGCTGGGTTTGAAACTGGAATTTCTTACGCAATTTCCAGCTTAAAATGGATGAAAAATACCCATATCTTTTAAAATTAGACCTGTTATAATTTATAATCAATGGATTCTGACACTTTTTAAATTTGATAAATCTGTATCTATATGTTTATACGAAGGAACAGCTGGACATCGCTTAGCGCGGTATCTGCGCTAAAAGAGTTTACCAATATGGCAGCCATGTTGAATTTTATGTTGATAAACACATTATATTGAAACTAGTGGTGATGTAAATATATTCTAGAGTCCATGGCTCTGAAAATGAAAAAAACAACATTTTAGTTTCAACAATATGAGATTTATGGCATGTTAATCATTTTTGGAGGGAATCGCTTAAAATTATGGCGGCCATCTTGGATTTGTGGTATTAGGAAAAAGACTAACATCATTTCTGATCATCTGGATGAACTCATTGTGCCTTAAAACATGGGTAGAGACACCAATTTTTTTTTTTAACTCTAAAAGTGAAGAATTGGGGTATACCGAGAAATGACGTTACATGGTGGCGGCCATCTTGAATTTAAAAAAATGCACAAGGGGGATTTTCGGGGCATCTTCGGAATTCGTCTGGGGAGATGCCCAGGTATCATTTCTGAAAAAATCAGCTTTCTGCAATTTTATTCCAGGTTCCTGTGTTTTTTTCACTAATGCTCTTGCACTATTAAAGGGCAAAGCGTTGGGCACGATTATAGTCGTTTAAAAAAAAATCAACGAGCAAATCACAGATATTGAGAATAAACCTGTGTTAAAACATCAACTTTTTTACTTTTGGGGTCTCAAATTAAACAAACATGAGTAATTTTCACTACAAGCCGCGAATTGCTGCCGCAATTCTCGACTTGTAGTGGGTGAAGATGATTTGATGTGGTTTAAAAATAAAAAAAAGTCATGTATTGGTAAACCAGTTTCATGGAAACTTTCGTTCTAAAACCTTTCGTTGTAGGAAAATTAAAAATGTTTTCAGAGATGTAAAATGATGCGCTGATGCATCGTGAGGACTTAAAGGGTTAATAATATTAGTCAAGTAGATATTAACCAGTAGATTCGTGTAATAAATTATTAGCTAAACTAATATCTAAACTAAAACTGTCTCGGAATAGATTCATCTTAATTATATATGTCTGATTTGATTGAATTGAACTGTGATGAGAGTAGTCTTGATTGTAACATAACCAGTGTAACTTAATGTACCGTTATGTTATGATATCAGGGAGAAAATTGTTTAAAAATACTGATTAGCATTTTTCTCATCAAATTTGTAACTTGCTAGATATCCTCATAATTACAAATTATCAATTACAAATTTGATTAGCAAATGGGCAGAATTGCATAGCATAGCAATTTTTCCCTGGATATATGGCTGTATTTGGTTATTGGGTGTTTTAACCAAATCAACCCTTTAACTGTCGGTTCCGATTATATTCGGGGTTTTATTTTTTATTAGGACATCAAGAACTACCTATTACACATGTAAAAGATAAAACGTGACGACAATCAGTAGGATTGTAAAATATTTAACCTTTGTTTTGTAAAAGATGAATAATTTTCTCTCACTTGAGTTGTGGATCGCGCCAGCGAGTCACAACTCAAGTGAGTGAAAACTCTATTTAATAATATTAATTTGGCTGTTATGGTTACCCCGCTAAGGAAGACGTTTTAAATCCGTTTTATTACCCGATGAAATCAGTGTTATTTGCAATAAAAGGAGAGTTCAAACAACAAGATTCGCAAAATTTAGGTGTAAAAATACACAAATATATATGACTAATTTTCACCCACTTGAAGTTGGGGATCGCGGTAGCGAGACGCAACTTCAAGTGGGTGGAAAAATAATTAATTGTATGTAGCGCTTTAAGTGTTAACAAATGGTTACCATAGAAACGAGCTTACATTTGATATTATTCTCGGTAATGGTATACATGTGTGTAGGGACCTTCAACGCCATTTAGTCGGTGTTTTTTGGCTCTATTCTGTGAAACGCAGTGACGCCACTCGGTGAAAACAAGATTATATAAGAACCATCCCACATACTCTATTGTATTAGCCAGCTCGGTGGAAACAAAGGAGGTCGAGGTCATTGAGATTCACAGAATTGTGCACGTCGGCATACCATCGATGTTTGGCTGTATTGTGTAGTATGATAATAATTAGACAATGTAAAAACATGGATTAGTGCGAGATACCTCAGCAGTATTATCTAGACCTGTCATTTTGCTATATTATTAGTTAGTATTTCTACACGTTTAAGACTTGCTGGTGTAATTTTATGCCTCAAATTACGAAAAGATTTATATTTGATAAACAGCTCGTTTGCTACAATTTTTTTGTGACGGTATGGGGTTAAGGCTAAGCCTGTTTGAAATCGCACGAAGGCAAAACGGGCCTGGCAGAACAAGGGTAAATGCAAATTTGTTACACACTACAATGTATGTCAAATATATTACAGATGAAATATTAGGTTAGTTAGTGAGAATGAAATAAAAAAGTATGTAAATGGGTGCTGTATGGTTAAACTAGATCATAGCCCAGCAAACACGAAAGGGTGTCCAATGAGTAAAGCCAACTGGGCCAACATCTCGTGCTTGCTAGGAGTGGCTTACATTAAGAAAAAAAAAAATTAATATAAGAATGTAAATATATTACCTGAAAAATAATACGCAAATTACTTTTTTAATATATGAAGTTTATTTTGAACTTCATTCTAAACATTTTTTTGTATTTTTAAAATCTAGTTTTATCACTGTTGTTTATTATGTTACGCTGAAAATATTGTTTCTGTTACATATGTTTCTGTTGTATTTTTATAATTTATTACCGCGATAAAATAAATGACACCACTTGTGTTTCATTTTTTTCAAGATGATACAATTTTTGCAAATAAATGAAATAAACTTCAATCTGCATTTTCCCCGCAATACAGCCATGGAAAACTCCTACATCATTATCTTACATCAGAATAAATTTATTTATATACAAGATATCAAGCACCACCGTCACAAATCTCACCATTTTTTAAAGTTCCTTACATAAATGAAAATAAAATCACTCGGATCATTATGTATGCTGTTAGAATATTTAAATTGTCGACTCATTTTACCATATATGTGGGCATTTCAAAGTATTTTTGCTCCGTGAGTTATCCGTAGATGACTGTGTATTTGCGATAGAATTTATTTGTGGGGCATTAACCCTTCGACCGCCGGTGCCGCATATATTCGAGTTTTCCTTTTTTATTAGCACATTACGTACCACGTGTCTTAAAGATAAAATGTGACATCAATCGGCAATATTTGAAAACAGCTTACCTCCGGACATGCTCAGATGGCCGGACACGAGTTTTGCTATAATTAGTCATTGGAAGTTTGAAAAAAACTAAAACAAATTCCTTACCAAAATATTTTTGTACCACGGTCTTGTATAAGGACTGGAATAGCCACACACAATTTGTTTACTATGGATATTCATAGGAGGATTTTTAGGAGGGTAAAATCCAAAATAGCCGACTATCTCACAGAAATGACATAGGGAATGATAATTAATCATCAATTTCTTTGCAAATGTGCTGATTAAAGGGGTGAACGTTGTTTTACAATAAATAAATGTTTTACATTATTTTTGCTATTATTTGCAATTATTTTTATAACCTTTGGATGTGGCTTTGATGAGCTTATTAGCTCATTTTTTACAATAAATAAATGACATAAAAAATGGCCGCCAAATTTTTCATCGATGGAACATTTTTTGCGCTCTCTGTAGCATATGTGTCAAATTAAATTTCATTTCACTGTCTATTTTGTGTTTTTTTAATTTTTTATGTTTCACATTATTTTTGCTATTATGTTCAATTATTTTTATAACCTTTGGATGTGGCTTTGATGAGCTTATTAGTCTATTGGAAAAATAAGGTTCCAGTGCACCCTCATAAATATACTTCTAATTTGTGTATCTAGCTTGTAAAAAAACGTAGAAAACGATTAGCTTTTGCAAAAGCTGAAAAATTGTCCCACGTGCCATTTTTATGCAATTTTGTGCCGCTATTACCGACAAATGTATATTGAGTTATAGCTCGGTCAAATAATTTACTGATCATTTAGGAAATGATTACATCCTCCTTAATAATTATCTCAGACACTACAAAGATGAACTTGGCCACTAACAAACTGATGTCAGCCACTAAAGCCGCTTTAAAAGTGATCTCAGCCACTTCAAAAATGATCTTGGCCACCGACGAAGACACAGCTACTTTAAAAGTTATCGCAGCAACTACAAAAATGATCATGGTCACTGCAAAAGGGATCACAGCCACTTTAAACGTTGTCTCATCCACTACAAAAGTGATCTTGGCCACTGAAGGAGTGACCACAACCATTTTCAAAGTTATCTTAGCCACTACATAAGTGATTTTAGCCACTGAAGAAGTGAGCACATGCTCCCTAATAATTATCTCAGCCACTACAAAGGTGATCTTGGCTACAAGCAAACTGATGTCAGCCACTGAAGCCACTTTAAAAGTTATCTGATCCACTACAAAGGTGACCTTGGCCACAAACGAACTGATCTTAGACACTGAAAAAGTCATCACAGTCATATTAAAGGTTATCTCAGCCACTACAAAGGTAATCTTGGCCACATACAAACTTATCTTGGCCACTAAAGAAGTCATCACAGCCACTTTAAAAGTTATCTCACCCACTACATAAATGATCTTGGCCATGGAGGTAGTCATCACAGCTTCTTTAAAAAGTATCTTAGCCGCCACAAAGGTGATTTGGGTCACTAACTGATGTCATCCAACCACAATAATGATATTTACCACTAAAGAAGTGATCACAGCCACTTTAAAAGTTATCTCAGTCACTACAAAAGTGATCTTGGCCACTGAAGAAGTGACCACAGCCACTTTAAAAGTTATCTCAACCACTATAAAAGTGATTTTAGCCACAGAGGAAGTGTTTTCAACCACTATTTAAGTGATCTTAGACATTGAAGAAATGATCACATTCTCCTTGAAAAATATCTTAGCCACTACGAAGGTGATCTTGGCCACTAACACGCTGATGTCAGCCACTTAAAAAGTGATCTCGGTCACTACAAAAGTGATCTCAACCATTGAAGACGTGATCACAGTCATTTTAAAAGTGATCTCCACCACTGTAAAAGTGATCTTGGCCACCGAAGAAGTCATCACGGCCACTTTAAAAGCAATCTCAGTCACCACAAAGGTGATATTGACCAAAAAACTGCTCTTGGTCACTGAGGAAGTCATCACAGCCACTTTAAACGTTATATCAGTCACTACAAAAGCTATTGACTCACCAGTGTTGTTACTAGAAACTAATTCAAAATATGTATTTAACATATCATTGGGATTGGTGGCGATTTTGTCCAAGCTTGCCTCTTTCTTAGACGTCTCACTTGAGTCAAACCAAAATGGTAAATTCCTGGGGGTACATTTGATCTTCTTACGGTAATATTGGGTACACATGTTTTAACAGCCTCCCATAGCACTGGAGCCGACATTCCCAGTCCAGCTTAACTATGTTATTAGTACTTTAGACTGTCTGGAGCATTTTACCATTCAACAAAGCTCCTAACTTATTCCAATCTACGTTTTCACATGCACTCCACATACACTATGTTTATTACACATACTTTTAATAGAGACAAAAGAAAATGTTGTTTCTAATTACAAAAAAAACAGACCTGTTCACATTTAACAATAGTAATATCGGTAACATAAGATTTGCATGTTTCACTTCTCAAACCAAAAAGTTAAGCGTGAACATCTTCTGATCAATATCGTGTTTTGCTGTTTTTGGCGGCCATGTTGCTTTTTCTCCTGTTGATGTTATTTACTTTTATAAATACTACTACTTCCAACGTAACTGTTTACCCACCGCTTATAAAATGTAGGGTAAATTAACATGCCATGACAAAATATGTCTGGTTTCGATTTTTTCCATTACCGATTTCGGCCATCTTATATTTTGCTCATTAAAAAACTCTCCTATCACAGTTGAACATAAACAAATTGCGAGGTTAGCTAAGACCTTATACTATACAATGGTAAAAACAAATTTTGGTAAGGAATTCGTTTTAGGTTTTGTTAAAAAACGCTTAACTTTCCCTGACTAAATATATATAGTGATATATAACATATATTATTATATCTATATATTATATTTAATATTATATATATTATATTTATTATTATATATATTATATTTATTATCTATTTTATATTAATTTTTCGTGTCGGAATTGTCTTCTGTCGTCTGTCACATATGTAAGTCATTTGAAGACTCTAGTCGGAATTGTCTTCTGTCGGCCTATATTTATATTAAGTTCAATTACCACGAATGTCTTCTGTCAACCCACTAAACAAATGATGCATATGACTCTGTGTAGGTAGACTTCGACACATGGGCCCACAAAGTCAGCTAATAACGTGTTAAAAGAAACTTTTACTCATCCTGCTTCCCAAGCTGGGAAAGCATTGTTTTCTCTACCTAAACAGTCCCTCCTGTGGTCGGTAAATTGTCACCCACTATTGCGTTCAAGGTAATTCATTGTCAAATATTGCCCATACAAGAATATGAAAGTGCTATATGGTATACAGGCGATGAAGTTAGCAATCGAAAAAAAATCATCTGAAATGTATTAAATCTACACTTGGAGTTAGAAAGCAAACACCTACACCTGCAATATATGGGGACACAGGACGATTTCCACTGATCATCCGGCAACATATAAAAGCTGTAAAATACTGGTGCAAAATTCTAAAACTATCTCAGAGCCATCCAGTAAAAAATGCATACAATATGCTTCTTGAGCTAAATGGCATTGGCTTCACGAATTGTTCTTCTCGTATTTGCTCTGTCCTTGAACAAAACGGGCTTGATAAAACTTGGGAATCGCAGAATATTGGGGATGCAAATAAATTCATGCTTTCATTTAAAGAATTAATTGTTAGAATATTTACACAGCAGTGGAGAAAAGATATTGAGAGTTCGAATAAGCTGTGCACATATGCATTAGTAAAAAAATATTTCTGTGTTGAGCCATGTATCTTACACATAAGGGGGACCACCTCATAACAACAATGGTGAGATATCGAATGAGCTCACATGATCTAAGTGGCGGATCCAGGATCTGAAGAAAGGGGTTTTGGGGGCTTCCCCCCAATATTTTTTGGTAATTTTTTGCCAATTTCGCCCCCCCCCCTGGATCCGCCACTGGATCTAAATATAGAACGAGGACGATACAATAATTCAATAACTCCAATAAACCAACGAATATGCACAAGGTGTGCATCTAACGAAATTGACGACGAGATACATCTTCTTTGTAATGCTATGAACAATGAACGCAAAATCTTGCTTAATCCTGTAGCGGCAATTATCAATATGCAAGGGTAATTATGAGGGAAGGTGTTTTGCTTCTTGGTGAATGTAACTTTTGATTCTGACGTGGTGCTATTAGCGCTAAACACTGCTTATATACAGCAAGACGTATGGTATTGAAACGTTAAATAAATGATTCGTTGATTAGATAAGCGACAGCCCTATTTTCATCTATTAATATAATATTAATTATTGTATAATGTAAAATAAATACCTTTCCGGATTTATTCCTCAACAAAAAATAATTATCATAGGACAATAACAAGCCATATTAATAACTTTGTGACCTAATTATCATCCATCTTTGTTTTAACCTACTTTGTGACCTAATTATCATCCATCTTTGTTTTAACCCTTTAAGCGCTAAGCTCGACTATAACCGTTTTAATATGTTTTCCTAGTAGGTCAAATCACATTAAGTGAGAATTAATGAAACAACTATTTAAAAAATCACGATTCGGAATCGTTTGATTTAAAATTAAACATATATATAAGTGATTTTCACCATCTTGAGGTTGTGGGTCGCGGTAGCGAAACTAAACATCTAGTGGGTGAAAATTGAAAAAAATTGCTCTTGTGGGTAAAGGGTTAATTTGCTCCAGTGCCACCATTTTCAGCTTGAACCACGTTAGTTTGTGATCCATTTTGTTGTCTATGACAGCTTCACGGAGAAGATAAAGAATTTAGTGGCTTAGATTGGTCGTCATGACACAATAATGATAATGTCTGGAGGTCTTCCTCTGGGGTTTTGATTGATCGACCTGTTTCCAGCATCAGCCGCATTTTAGAGATAATTGTCTTCCTGATGAAAGTTATCATTTATTGAAACTTTAAGTACCAAAAGCTTACTTAATACATCCCAGAAAACATGAGATTCTCACCCAATGTAAGTGCAATGTAACGTCAACCTTTGTTCTGCTTATATATATGTTAGTCTTCAAACACGTTTATACCCAAATAAAAGTCACTGAATAACATAATTTCAGGTGCATGCTCAGTGATAAAATAATTCAACTTGGGATATTATTATTATAATTAGAAACTGCGATGGGTACTTTGCAATGATGTTTTAGTTTTTTGTAGCTGTTTCTGCAAAACAAAACACCTCAGTTTTTCAAGGAAGTAATTAAGGAATTCACAGCAACGTGTGGAGTAATAACGCCGCGTCACTCCCCATTGTGAGAGTGATCCATCACCACACAAACTCGTCCGTCTTCCATAATCTTACTCTATTAACGGCGCAATCCACTTTTAGCCATGGTTGCCACAAAGTGGAAGCGTATCAGGTAGCGTACAACAAGACATGTAGCTGGTTTTAATTGTTTTTGTTAAACTATGTCAATATATATATTGTATTTGTTAATAAAAAAAGGAAATTATTTGTGTCATTGCACTCGTAATTGAAATTGGATGTTTGTCTATAACTCTATTTTTATCTCTGCATTTCTGATCAGAGGCCCTTCTCAGAAAAAACCCAATACTTTGATGATTCAATGTTAGTTTAATGTTGCGCCGTCGTCACAGACAACGGACCGACTTTATTCCAGCATTTGTTCAATATCTCATGCTTGCTTAGTTTATTATTCAATACTCATAATTTCTACCAGGAGAAGAAAACCTGTAACAAAATGTAGGGCCGACATATTCTGAGCTTGATGAATAAATTACTGTGAAGTAATTCACAAATCCCGTAAGCGATTCAGCAATCCTTAAAGTGCCGGTCATCATTATTGTTATTATTTGACATTTTTATAGGTGTTTCAACTCGTTATTTCGGTAATCTCATTATATTTGATTCGCTGTCAGGTGTGGATTTCCTCCACAATAAATAACCTTTGTAGCGCTAAATTAAATAAGTTAAATTTTGACCCACTTGAAGTTGTGTCTCGCTACCGCGACCCACAACTACAACCGGGTGAGATTTACTCTTATATTTGTTTAATTTGAGACTAAACATTTGAAAATCTTGATGTTTAAACACACATTTTATTCCTGTCACAGCGATTGCGATTTGATTGGTGAATAAAATAAATTAAAAATGACGAGTAAAACAAATTAGAAACGCTTATAATCGTGCCTAGCGCTTTATGGGTTAACCCTTAGATCACTGAGATATTCAATTTAAATTTTCAGTCACTTGAAGTTGTGTCTCGCTACCGCGACACACAACTTCAAGTGACTTAAAATGTATGTGATTTGTTTAATTTGAGTCTCAATATATATCTGTGTTTCAAGATTGAAGGCATATTTTACTGTGAACAGCTCGTTATGCAGGTGCTAATAAAATGACAGAATGTCTACTGCAGTTGACATCAGTGCTCTCAGGGCTAGCACAAATGAACCATTTTCATGTCGCCATATATCTGTCAGGAAATTCCGGACGCTTAAATTACCACCTCATATTGAAGGAAGATTACACAATATCAAATTCAAGCTATAAACGTCCTGATTGTAATTGGTTGTGATATTTTCTATTTCGTTATATTAGACAGGTCCATGCGTGGCAAAATCTGTTTTTTTTCCCTGTGAAGGTTTTCTCAGTGGATTCAGTTATAAGAAACCATATACTCTTTGAAATAAGCTTTTTCGAGTTCCCTTTGTCAATAAAAACGTCTAATTATGGAACTTAATGTAAAGTAAAATGATACATCTAGAATGCCCGACACCACTTTATTAACATTTAAATCCAACATGGCCGGCAGGCCTACACCTGTATGGGAAAACACTTGTATCTCCTGTTCTGGTAGTGATATAATTATTATGTTGGAGTTAATCCATTGGGAGTCAAGCAATCATTTATTCACTTTTTATTTTAATTAGGTTATCAGGTCATGTAATAAATTAAATAATATCCAAAATGTCTGCGGCCGAGGGGATCCACCTTATAATTCTTAAATTCTTGAAGCTGGAATTGCTAACATTGCTTCATTGAAACTGGGCATCAAGCATAATCCATTTTATGGATTTCAGTGATCTTATATTTTGTCTGAACTCGCTTGAAATCGTATAATATGTAACTACAGTATCACCAGATTCAATCATGTAAACCACTGATAATGGTCCATCCTCGTGTCTGCTGTATAATTGTCTGTCCGTTTCTCAGCTGAACAGCCATTTCTGCTCTCAAAAATCGTTCTCATGGGCTCAAAATTAAAACGATTAGGCGCGACAAGGTCAGTTATCAGAATATTATGATCAATATTTCTTCTTTCAGAGATTTGAATTCTGATAATAGCATGTGCTACAGCTATTCATCGATCTCCGTCTCCCGGGTGGAGCTTTCTGGGTATACACTTATGGTAAAAATTGTGCACAGTAGACGACTACTTCGAAGTTGATCTCAGCGTTGAACATTCCACTTCGATACATTAGCTGCTAAAATAATGATCTTGCTAACTTATTATTATGATGACGAATCAGTAATTATGCACTATACTGACATAATTTATCTTGTGAATATTCGTAGTTAAAACATTAGTTTTAACTTCATTTATTTTCCAACGATTACAATTAATCATTGAAAAATAACATGATTATTTAATATATTATATGATTATATAACAAACATTGGTTTGATTGTATGACAAAAACCAGTGAGAGTTGAAAAATCATTTTACATTTTTTATATGAAGCTTATAGGCTTTAGAATATATAATAATATAAACATTTTGAACAAATAACTTTTAGGTTATCATATATCAGTTGTAATTGCTGAAAAGCACCCTTTATGTACTAACATTACAAAAACACTAATATATTCCATCACACTAAATACATTTTCAGGATGCTCATAATTTAGAAACGGAAAAAAATAATAAGCTGCAAACGTCATTTTAACCCTTCAACCGCCAAATTATTCAACTTGAATTTTCACCCACTTGAAGTTGTGTCTCGCTGACGCGATCCACAACTTCAAGTGAGTGAAGATTATTCAGATTTGACAAAATGGAAGTCAACTCTTTTTAAATCTTGCTGGTTGATGTCACATTTTATCTTTAACATATTTAAAATGTGTGCTGATAAACACATGATATGCCATGAATGATGGGCTTGGAATTCCCTTTAATGACGTCATTTGTCACAGAAGATGCATAGGCCTATAGTAGGGGATAAGAGTTGTCATAGCTTTAACTGAACAGTTATCTGTCACAGCCATGGTGACTTAACCAGCAGCAGAAAACTGTAGAATACCACGACAATTCTAAGTCACATGATCCCCCCCCCCCCCCCAGTCACCACACCCTGCAAACATGAGACATAGTCAGTCAAGAACATTTGGCATAACCCAGCAGACACAAGTCATTGAATCAACGTTACAACAACGTTGATTGAGCGTCTTGTGTCTGTGGGAACAGCAACAGACGGTCAAGGTCACATCCAGGGTGTTAAAATGAACAATTATCTGTGATAAATGATCCTGACTGGCAACTGTCATCCATCTTGTGGTGGCCCTGGGCCCTAGTGATAGATTTCGTGTGTGTCCATACATATCCAGCCCATCAAACAGAGCCCAATGTTAGTTTTAATTTTGGGCCATTGTCTATGACGCCGAACCAGAAATAACACAACATCAGGTTAATGTGTCGTGTGACTGGGAGACATGTGGATTAAAAAAAATGTTATCCTGGGCCACCGTCTACGAAGTCGACCCAACATTGATTGAAAGTGTCGTTTTTTGCTGGGTAGTGGTGTGATGGACATAGATGTCTACAACGCTGGCCCAGCATTAATCTAACATTGGTTGACTATGTCGTTTTGCAGGCTCATCCATATGATGTGATCAAGTCACTAATTGTGTCATCTATCACCAGAATCTGATAAATACTTGAAAGTGATCGCGTCAGTGCTCACGCCAGACACTGAATAAAACACGCTGGCTGAAAGGCACAGATGGTGATTAAAGGTTGATTGAATAGTGGGCCAACGTCTCATTTTTTATCCGGAATGCATGACTAGAGGACACAGCAATTACCCCCTTCAACAGCCAAATTATTTAATTTCAATTTACACCCACTTGAAGCTGTGTCTTGCTGACGCGATCCACAACCTCGAGTGAGTGAAAATTATTCAGATTTGACAAGATGGCGGTCAATGTTTGTAAAATCTTGTTATTTAATGTCACGTTTGATCTTTAACATGTTCAAAAGCTGACATTTAATGTGCTAATAAGAAACAAAGAAACAGGAACGGCGGTTGAAGGGTTTAATGAACAGTCACTCTGGACATTCTGGTCTGCATGTCATGTCTGCTCGCCATGTCTGCATGCCATGTCTGCATGCCATGTCTGCATGCCATGTCTGCATGTCATGTCTGCTCGCCATGTCTGCATGCCATGTCTGCATGCCATGTCCACATGCTATGTCTGCATGCCATGTCTGCATGTGATGTCTGCATGTCATGTCTGCTCGCCATGTCTGCATGTCATGTCTGCTCGCCATGTCTGCATGCCATGTCTGCATGCCATGTCTACATGCTATGTCTGCATGCCATGTCTGCATGTCATGTCTGCTCGCCATGTCTGCATGCCATGTCTGCATGCCATGTCTGCATGCCATGTCTGCATGTCATGTCTGCTCGCCATGTCTGCATGCCATGTCTGCATGCCATGTCTACATGCTATGTCTGCATGCCATGTCTGCATGCCATGTCTGCATGCCATGTCTGCATGCTATGTCTGCATGCCTTGTCTACATGCCATGTCTGCATGCCATGTCTGCATGCCATGTCTACATGCTATGTCTGCATGCCATGTCTGCATGTCATGTCTGCTCGTCATGTCTGCATGCCATGTCTGCATGCCATGTCTGCATGCCATGTCTGCATGCCATGTCTGCATGCCATGTCCGCTCGCCATGTCTGCATGCCATGTCCACACGCCATGTATGCATGCCATGTACACACGCCATGTCTGCATGCCATGTCCACACGCCATGTCCACTCGCCATGTATTAATGCCATGTCCGCTCGCCATGTCTCCATGCCATGTCCACTCGCCATGTCTCCATGCCATGTCCACTCGCCATGTATTAATGTCATGTCCGCTCGCCATGTCTGCATGTCATGTCTGCACTCACAAGTTTTGTTAATATTTCGCAATTGAAACTATGTTCATTCAAATAAGGTTTTACCTGCAATGGTTTTGTCATGGCTGATGTCACATGACTTAGTTGTGGTTTGTTTGGTGATGAGCCCAACCTTCACCATCTCTGACAAAACCATACTTAATGAAACCATCTCTGACAAAACCTTACCTAATGAAACCATCTCTGATGAGAACATTCCTGATAAAACCATTCCTGATGAAAACATCTCTGACAAAATAATTCCTGGTGAAACCATCTCTCATGGAACCTTCTCAGACATTACCGTTCCTGATGAAACCTTTTCTGCTGAAACCATTTCTTATTAAACCATTTATGGTGTAACAATTCCTGAGTAAACTATTTCTGTTGAAACCATTGATGGTGAAACCTTTTCAACCGAAACTATTTCTGGTGAAACCATACATTGTGAAACCATTCCTGGTGAGGCCAATTCTGGTGAAACCAACTCGAATAAAACCACACCCTAACAAAACATGAGTCACGGATCTGATGCTTAATCAATGTTGGGCCAGCATCGTACACGTTGGCCCAACATTGATCCAGCACCAGATGTGTGTTCAAAGTGCTACATTATAAAAAATATATCTGAACCACAACTTGTAAAATATAAATCTTGCAAATTGAATGCTCATTTTCGAAAATAAAAAGGCTGAAAATGTAGATGTGATTTGACTGGATTATGTACATCTAGCTTGTATAAGTTGGAGACGTGATATGTTCAGCTTAGTTTAGTTTCTATAAATCACTTTGAGAACAAGATATATGGCGTAACACGATGAGAGACGAGGCAGCATTCACACCCCAGTGATTAGCTTCATTTCCCAAACTGTAAGATAGGCCGGAAACTTTATACTTCTTTGTCATGTTAATTTTGTCATCCGGGAAAAGTAATTAATGGCCAGTTCTCAGCTCCATATGACAAAAAACAAATCCCATCTGAAAACATATATATACCGTGATACATGTATACAGTCCTAGCGCAAACGTTAATTATTAATTCAAAACAGAATGAATTGAAAAATCAATAGATCTATTTTGACAGCGATTTCCTAGTATTGTTTGGCATTTATTTGTTCTTGTATTTCAGCAGGTAATCTAATGTAGACTCGTATGGTGATATTTTGGCAGTCAGTTTCTGGTGATATTCAGACAATCAGTTTCTAGTATTATATTGGCAGTAGTTTCTGGTGATTTTCATAATCGGTTTCTGGTGATAATTACCCTGATGACATTGCAAGGCTCTGACACAGTGACCTCCATTTTTAAATGTAATAGTTTTAATACGATTAAAAGTTTACGCCTGTTGAAAATGGCCTAGTTTTCGTAGGCACTTGAAATATTCGTCTCAATTCCATGGCATCCTAGTTTTTTGGTAAGCAGCGCGAGTGTCGTTTTTACACTACTTGCTGTGGAAACAAAATGGCAGTCAGTGTGACTGGGCCTCGCGCAGTGTTAGGCGGCCCAGTCATACCGGGTAGGTGATATTATATCAAGCAGTTTCAGGTGTTATTTTGACAATCAGTTACTTATGATATTTTTTCTGATTAGTTTCTGGTAATATTTTGACAATCAATTTCCTGGTCATATTTTGGGAGTCAATTTCCGGTGATATTTTGGTAATCAGTTTCCGATTAACTGTTGATAGCCAGCTGGAGACATATTTGGTATCTAAGCGATCAGTCAGTATCAGGTGTTATGACGACCACAGACGGTCAAGGTCACCTTGGAGGGCGTTAAAAATGGACAATTAGTACAGACGCCGCCGTGATAAATGGCGCTGTCTGACCACCGGCATCCTTCATGTCGTGGCCCTGGGCCCTAGTGACGAATCCATGTGTCCACACAGCCCACAAACTCATCGTGCCATAGAGTTGTCGACGCAGTGTTGATTTAATGCTAGACCGTCGTTTACGACGCCGGCCCAGCATTCATACAACATCGGCTTATTGTGACTTGGATGCTGTCTTGTTAATCCAATGTTGGTTTAATGCTGGGCCACCGCTTGCCACCTTTGGCCCTGCATTAAACCAACATTGGTTCCACGTCTGATAAACAGGCTGATCCATGTGGTGTGAGGGTCCCCAATAATGGTGTCATCCATCATTAGAAGCGAGGAATTGATTCAATGTGGTTCAATGTCGGGCCGGCGTCGGTAATACTTGAAAGTGATTGCGTCACCTGCCACTGAATAAACGTTGGGCCAAAGTCTCAGATGTTGGGCCAACGTTTATCCAGTTTTCATCCAGCGCCTGTTAGGTGGACCTGCGTCATGGTTGGGGGACACAACTAAATGAGTCACTGTGAACATATATCTGCATTCCAAGTCTGCACGCCATAGTCTGAGCTTGACGCAGTTGGAGAACAGAAAAAACGTGGGGGTAAAGATTGCCGTTTAAACCGCCATGTAAGGCAGAAACGCATACAATTTTATTTCGCAAAAAAGTTCATACAATTTTTTTTTTATCGGCAATAGTTTTATCACAAATGGTGTCACATGACTGGTAATTGTTGTTTGTTTGTGAGATGAACCCATCCTTCACCATTTTTTGTAATTAAACCATTTCTGATGAAACCATTTCTGATCAAATCATTCCTGATGAAACCAACTCTAATGAAACCATTTCTGATGAAACCACTTCTGGTTAAACCAACTCGGATGAAACCATTTCTGATTAAACCATTTCTAATTAAACCATTTCTGGTGGAACCAACTATGAACAAACCATTCTTGATAAAACCATTTCTCGTGAAACCATTTCTATTGAAACAAACTCTGATGAAACCATTTCTGATTAAACCATTTCTAATTAAACCATTTTTTCTAAAAACAACTATGATGAAACAATTCTTGAAAAAACATTCTCGTGCAACCATTTCTGGTGAAACCAACTTTGATGAAACCATTACTGGTGAAACCATTACTGATGAAACCAACTCTGGGGAAACCAACTCTGGCAAAACCAACTCTGATGAAACCCTTTCTGATAAAACAATTCTTGATGAAACCAATCAATAATCAAAATTTTCCACCACTTGAAGTTGTGTCTCGTTACCGCGACCCACGACAGCTTCAAGTGGGTGAAAATTACTCATGTTTGTTTAATTTGGGACCAAATATTTAGCTTAGTTTAAGCACATATTTCGTTTACAATAACTGCGATTTAAATGACAAATAAAACGGAGTAAAAACGACTTTTGTCGCACTATTTATTTAAGTGTTAATATTATTCATACCACCATCCACAGCTAAGATCTCACCATACATGTATATTTGTTGTAGACTTAATTTATCGATGTCTCTATGTTCTGTCGTTGTTGCGTAGATGATTCAAGTTTTGAAACAAAACATATGGCACCTGGAATAAACGATTTGCATTGCATTCCTGTCAAAACATTGCTTATGCATTGCATGGCTGTCAAAAAAGTGTTTTATAATAGGGATGAAACAGTAAATAATTAGTAGACTATTAGCTGACTGGTCAATCGATCACGTCTCATCTGATGACAAGGCCACGTCTGGGTTGTGATGATATGCGTAATGATGGGTCAATTCTGTGCTAATTGGCCCAGAATTGACCCATCATTAAATCGCCGCTTTCTGTACAGTTGGTTTCGCAACGTGGTCTAATGCAGCTACATTAGCCTTATCAGACGTGGAGACGACAAGGTGTGGTGACTTCAGACATGTGACCTTGTGCACCATGCTTATTGGGTGATCCATTTAACCTTTGTGCAGACCTTGTGCAGACGAATTGATTGTTTTTATTTAAAGCCCCAGTCCACTCCAATGCCTCTTTAGTTTATATGTATTCACCAGATAGCGTTCATCCTTACTATTGTCTGTAACGAGAGCGATGTTTTCTATTAATTGTTCACAGTGGATCATCACTTTAACACTTCTTCTGCTGAATTGTTTGTTTCTATTTCTCCCTCATTTAACTCTTAACCCTTTGAGTGCGGGCGACGCTTTTAAGCGCATTCATACTGATTTTCCACAGCTAAAATTTGACAGAAATTGAACAAATATGCATGTATAAATCTTGAGTAAAACCCCCATTGTGAAATTTAGCAGGTTTAATTTTTAAGTGAGGAGGTATTTTCCTTTCATTTGAAGTTGGCAATTGCGTGAGCAATGCCAGCTTCAAATGAAAGGAAAATGTTAAGTAGTAATGAAGCACTTAAAGAGTTAAAACGCTGACGTATTTTTTTCATAAACCATGGAGACTGAAGGCTTTTTCAATTTGAGATCATCATAAATGTCTTAGTTGAGCTCTCTTTGATTCATTTGAATACCTATGTTATGGGTCTACGACTGCGGGGACCTTCTTTATACGTCAGAATGTGACGGCTACAAACGGCGGATATGAAAGCGGTCCCTGCTCTTCAGGTTAAAGCTGAAATAGCTGACAAAATCTCCAGCTTGATATGTCAACAAATACGAAAAATACATGTTGCCATGGCATTTACTGCTTGTCTAAAGACAAAAGTGTTACATTTAACCTACTATCGTGATTATATAGTAAAATATCTCTTTCCGTCTGTAATAATCCCTTATGCCTTATGACTTCATTGACCGGACTAGAGTGTCACTCATGTATTCAAGAATCGCGTGAGTATTTTACGATGCTGGCGTCTTCTCTACAAAGTGGTACATTTGCTGTAATACGTAGTATTTTTTTCTTTATAACTGCAATATCACTAACAATCTAAAGTCAAAACATTTTTCCTATCTCAGGCCTTCATTGACCGGACTACAGCGTAGAGTCAAATCCGCTTATACAAGCTGACACCTTGTATAAGCATTCACATTCACATTCACTGTGCGTATTTGATTTTGTCACTAGTCTCCCAGCAAACACAAAACATTTGTATAACATTGGTACGTTGGGTTGACATTGTACAAAAGTTATACAAATGTTTTGTGTCTGCTGGGAGCTGTCTGCGGACGATAACGTTACGGTTTATTTTGGATTTCCAGTATGCTGGAGGGAGAAAGGTAATTAATCATGACAGACCTTGTTGTGCACAGTGGGGTACTAATGCTAGTTGTTGATGTCTTCCTAGGCCGCCAGGGAACAATACATCAAAGGACTGTCTGAATCAACATGATCAACAGACAGAAACTAATTCGTCTTTTTGCAAACGTTTTGAACATTTTAATTCCAAGCGAGCACCCGAGTATATTTATCAGTTAGTGTTTCCAGAGAAAATCGAATTCAATGTTTGCTTAATTTTGTGCCTGAATCGCAGACGGTGGCCAAACAATACTGATTTTTTTTAAATGGGCGAGTAATATTTCCCAACAAATAACCGATCAGGAGCTTGTTAGTATTTGCAGGGACTATTGAGCTTAATGTTGGCTAATTTTGGGTCTGAGTCGCAGATTGGCCCAATAATACTGTGAATAGTCCTTAGTTTTTGTTTATTTTACATAATAATTGACGTGCTAATTCTTCTGGTTTTATTGTTGTTCCTGGTGATATATTACCACGATTGAGTCCTCTGAGGGAACTTATAAATATATTTGGTTTAAGTAGATAACTTACGACGATATAAGGCAGAAAACCTCTCGCTTACAATCACTCAGCGATGGCATAGCTTACCAACAGTCAGCGACGACATAAGGCAGAAAACCTCTCGCTTACGATCACTCAGCGACGACATAAGGCAGGAAACCTCTCGCTTACGATCACTGAGCGACGACATAAGGCAGGAAACCTCTCATTTACGATCACTCGGTTACGACACAAGGCAGAAAACCTCTCGCTTACGATCACTCAGCGACGACATAAGGCAGAAAACCTCTCGCTTACAATCACTCAGTGACGACATAAAGCAAAAAACCTCTCGCTTACGATCACTCAGCGACGACATAAGGCAAAAAACCTCTCGCTCACGATCACTCAGCGACGACATAAGGCATAAAACCTCTCATTTACCATCACTCAGTTACGACACAAGGCAGAAAACCGCTCTCTTACGATCACTGAGCGACGACATAAATCAGAAAACCTCTCGCTTACGATCACTCAGCGACGACATAAAGCAAAAAACCTCTCGCTTACGATCACTCAGCGACGACATAAGGCAGAAAACCTCTCGCTTACGATCAGTCAGCGTCAACATAAAGCAAAAAACCTCTCGCTTACGATCAGTCAGCGTCAACATAAAGCAGAAAACCGCTCGCTTACGATCACTCAGCGACGACATAAAGCAAAAAACCTCTCGCTTACGATCACTCAGCGACGACATAAGGCAGGAAACCTCTCACTTACGATCACTCAGTGACAACATAAGGCAGAAAACCCCTCGCTCACGATCACTCAGCGACCACATAAGACAGAAAACCTCTCGCTTACGATCACTCAGAGACGACATAAGGCAGAAAACCTCTCGCTTACGCTCATTCAGCTGTTGGAGCCGCAACACGATCTGCTCACATATCACAGAAAAACAACATCAATTAAATCTATTTGACAATAAAGCTCTTCAACCGCCACTTCACCTCGAAGTAAATGGAAATGCCAAAAAGTAATACATTTTATCCTGATGATGAGGTTCTGAGCTTTTAGGCCTACTTGAGATATTATACTTGGGCTTTTCAATCACCCATTTGTAATCACTTTGAGGTGAGAATTGCGTGAGCAATTCACACATCTGAGTGATGAAAAATAAGATCAAATACATCGGTGCTTTCGCATATAACTTGCCTTAATATATTTGTGCAAACGATAAATAAAGACTTTAATTTTACCCTATCATTGTCGTCATCGTCGTTGTTATTGTAGTTTTTATTATTACTAGGGGAGTTATTGCTGTTTCCTCTTGGTATAAATCCCTGTGTAAAATATTCACCACACCACAAGTGCTGCATTATAGCTAGCAGAACTGATGACTCCTTGGGGACGCCAATGGTCGTCTGGGCGACACCTAAAACCATCCTTCCTTGACCTTCTGCGTGAGAACCTTGACATTCAGTGGACATCAACAAGGGCATTATTTTCAGCGTCTGGTCAATTGAAACCTCGTCTACACACGCTCTGCCGATGTGGCGGCATCAGATGGAATGGCCACTGGACAAACTGTAGAAAACACTACTGAATGCTCAAAAGCACTACTCAATGCTCAATATAATTCAGCCTCACAAAGACAAACGTTTCTGTTTGTGGAAAACAGCGCAGTTGTGCTCCAGTGGAGGGCATGTTGACACGCTAGATAATATGTGCAGCAATAACTACATGCACGATCTTCTTTTCTTATAATAATATTTAGTAGTTCATATATCTATGGTAGAGGTGATATACTATCAAATAAAGTTGGTCCATATTTCAGAACTACTGATTTTTTGCTTGAGAATTGACGTCAGGAAATTACCTATAGGCATGAAATCAATCTGATCTTCCATGATACAACCAATCAGAAAACTCGTAACATTATCCCAGCGGCTTTGTTGTATTGTTGTTCAGAATAATAGAGTTAGGGCCATCATTGATATTCGATATTGATATTAAAATCCTTAATTTGTTAATATTAATCTGTTAATACCAACAATCTAACAGTCATAGCTGGTACATATATATAAGCACACACGAGGCGTTATGATAAGTACACCCCAAGGAGCATCTGGGCCAAATTTGGTGATTTTTTCAAAAAATGAACTCCAGGACTAAAGGCGTACAATCTTGAATGTATTCAATATTTGATATACATGTACTAATAGATATTAAATGATTACTACCATCAACATCGGAAACGATATAGTTAAAGAGATTTATGTCATTATTTCAAGCAAAGAAACTACAGCTAAATGTCGCTATAAGCACCTTAATACATGACTGTTCACACTTACGCACCGCATGTATATCTTTTTTAAAAGATTAAAACACTACACAATCCTTCAAAATAAGGATCTTCACATCTTTTATTTTAGAAAATACACGTGGTTAACGCATAATGTTTTTATTTTTTTTATTCATATTCAAGACAATTGAAACATGAACATGCTAAGAGTCAATGGAAATGAGTAGATATAATTGTATGTTAAGATACATATATATATTATGGATCTATAAGGTTTACGTCACCTGTTAAATGCAGATGGTAAGTGTGGATACAGGGTACAGAAGGTGCCTGTGAACATGATGACCGTCATTTTAGTTGAGCATCCGCCACCGTCATTTCACCATCCTGTTCTTGACACCCACGAACGTCAGATTACTCTTAATCTGACCCTCATCGGAAGCATGGCATCTACGAACGTCGGACTACTCTTGAAATGAGGTTGACCGGATGTCTCCGCGAAGTTTACTCAGGTCGTGTTCCGGATGTGTTCTCTGGCACCAAAAAGGGCAATAAATCAAAAAGCTTTTTCTCCACTTATAGAAAGATTTCTCGCATGCGTGCATGATATTTCTGAGAAAAAGCGTCTGCCAACCCAAACAGCTCCTCATATTCGTTATTAAATAATTGTTTAAATATACATTTAGACACTATTTATTTAACCAGTTGTGCAAATATACGTCCAATACTATTTATTTACAGCCTGTGGCAATATTATCAAGGTCAATCATTCATTCATTAATGTTTATTGTTTATTCTTTCGTTTGTACGTTCATTTATTTATTTGTTTGTTTGATCGTTGGTTCATTGGTTCATTCTTTCATGTATTACATTCTGATTACATCAATAAATCATAACGTCATTGTCATTTATGCACATCTGCTGAAGCAGTTCTTAACAAACTGTCTGGACATATAAATCAAGATGGACCAATGCCTGTCATCAAAGACAACTCCACAATGACCTGAGGCAATCGAGGTGCTTCTAGCTACCTGCCGGCTATCCAGCCTGATAACAGCTATCTGCCGGCCATCGAGATGCTTCCAACAACTTACCGGTAATCCAGCCAGATCCAGCTTGATCACTGTTTTCTGCCGGTCATCCAGCTTGGCCTGCTCACAGGGTACAGGCAGTGACAACCAGTTTACTTCTGGGTACAGGCAGTGACAACCAGTTCACTTTTGGGTACAGGCGGTGACAACCAGTTTACTTCCGGGTACAGGCAGTGACAACCAGTTTACTTCCGGGTACAGGCAGTGACAACCAGTTTACTTCCGGGTACGGGCGGTGACAACCAGTTTACTTCTGGGTACGGGCGGTGACAACCAGTTTACATCTGGATACAGGCAGTGACAACCAGTTTACTTCTGGGTACAGGTGGTGACAACCAGTTTACTTCTGGGTACGGGCAGTGACAACCAGTTTACTTCTGGGTACAGGCAGTGACAACCAGTTTACTTCCGGGTACGGGCGGTGACAACCAGTTTACTTCTGGATACAGGCAGTGACAACCAGTTTACTTCTGGGTACAGGCGGTGACAACCAGTTTACTTCTGGGTACATGCGTTGACAACCAGTTCACTTCTGGGTACAGGCAGTGACAACCAATTTACTTCTGGGTACAGGCAGTGACAACCAGTTTACTTCCGGGTACGGGCGGTGACAACCAGTTTACTTCTGGATACAGGCAGTGACAACCAGTTTACTTCTGGGTACAGGCGGTGACAACCAGTTTACTTCTGGGTACGGGCAGTGACAACCAGTTTACTTCTGGGTACAGGCAGTGACAACCAGTTTACTTCCGGGTACAGGCGGTGACAACCAGTTTACTTCTGGGTACGGGCAGTGACAACCAGTTTACTTCTGGGTACGGGCAGTGACACCAGTTTACTTCTGGTATATATTTTAACACTTTAACCCTTCAGCTGCTGGTGAGGCATGTATGTTCACAAAATATTTCACATTAGCAAAAATTATATTTTTACATTAAATTGAGTTTTCCACAAAATTCCGAATCCAACGAGTTCAAAACGGCAAAGTTACGGCGTCTGTAACAATACATTCAGTACCGGACGTTATCAGTAGTTCCTGTGATATCCGTATATAATAAAAGTCAAATTGAATCTGTCAGTTTTGCATTGCATGTTTTTCGTTAATTTTTCAGGCAATTATCATCTGATTTTCCTGAAATTCCGCAAACATTATCGTCCAGTCTTACGGCAACTATAACATGAAAATTTATTTTGACAGGTAGTAAGTTGATAATTATGATACCTATTGATTTCATTCAGCTTGAATTTAGATATTCCACTATTTGAAAATAAAATGATATTTCTTTTATAATACTTGCAAAGAGCAGTTGCAAAATTTCATGAAAATTGCTTGAGAATTGATCGATAAATTGGTTGAGAAATCTGCGAAAAACACGCAATGCCGTAGATGCTGACGGCAACTATGACTCAGCTCTGGCTACTAGATTGAATAAGGGGGTTGCCATAGAGACATCCCTCCAAACATGAAATATTCATCCAATGTTATTTTAATGTTGCTCTTAAAACACCAGACTAATGGCTGTTGAATATTGTGATGCAGACATTCTGCCTCTAGGACGACAAGGGTGCCTCTTCCATCTCCTTCAGACAGTCAGATAACTAACGAGAAGAATAGAAATAGAAACATCTGAATCAGGAAGATGTATGTGTTCTCTCCAATCCAGCTGAAACAACACAGCATCGATCAATATGGAGTCCTTGTAAAATGCAAGGCCCTGCTCTCGCCAAGCACAATACATCAACACAATGTTAGAACAATGTTGGATGCTGCGGATTTTCAAGACGGATTTTATGGTTCGTTCCCCACTCATTATAGTTTTTACAGCATGTTAAACCTCGTACACTCTTAAATATTCAGTATTCATTGCAATATTCAACTTAAGGTGGGAAGCGATTTTCATCCTCAGATTAATGAAAATGGGTTAATTCTATCAAAATGGAAGTATAATATTATATCGTAATTGTGATGGATTTAGAAAAAATATATTCAAATAATTTTTCCAATGCATGCTATTTCCAGCAAACGCGACATGTGTGTAACGCTAAATCAACATTGATTCAGCATGCCGTTTATTCGGGTTAAAAGTTTCACCTCTTGTCATATATATACATGTATATTCGTTTTCAAGCATGTTTTAATCCAAATACCTGTCCTTAGTTACAGTTTGTTAAAATGGCTTCTGGTTAATCAAAAAAAAATCTGTTGGATGTCTATCTTTCAACAATGATCTGAGCTGAAATGAAGGGTTAAATTGTGCCGTCAAATCTGGAGGTCAGAAAAAATCAAGCAATTTTTCTGTTCAGATCGGGTAATCATGACAGAGGTTTAGCAGACGGAGCCTCATTCAATCACCCCAGTCAGACGGAGCCTAATTCAATCAACCAAGCAGGAGGTGGAAAAGGTACTGGAACAGACAGAGTAGATGTTGTACATAATACAGAATGAAGAGGGGGGGGGGGGGTAACCTACATTGACTCAACTCTTTCTGCTCCCTGCAGAAACATCTCCATTTGCAGCATTTTTGATAATCTACTTTCTCATACATGTATACTAGAAGACACACAATCTCTGTATTTATCATTATCTCTATGAACTGTATAATTTGACGGCCATCTGGAATTTCAAGTGACATAAGTATCATAATGTGTAACAAATTCAGAACTAAATGTCAATATGTCGAATTATGCAAAACTGTAATTTTACACATATTCAAAGCTGGTAAAACATTACGTTTTAGTCAGAGTTGCACAATATGCTATCGCTATGAATACACATCAGAGCAGCTTTAGAACAGGAATATATACAACATAAGTAAGAGATGGTTTTGCCATGCATTTTCCCCTTGTCCCTTTCATTCCATTACTCATCAACCAAGGTCGGCATCAATTAAACCAAACACATCTAGGAAAGCAGGAAGACAGCAAGCAGGCAGGCAGGAAGGCAGGCATGAAGGCGGGTAGGAAGGCATGCAGGCATGCAGGCAGGCAGGCAGGCAGGCAGGCAGGCAGGCAGGCAGGCAGGCAGGCAGGCAGGCAGGCAGGAAGGCAGGAAGGCAGGAAGGCAGGCAGACAGGCCGACAAATTATAAACTTACAATGACGAATTTATACAAAATTAATCAAATTAAACTAAATGTCAGTGCGATCAAACGTAAAACGTGTGATTAAATTAACCAGGATATTAGACTTATCAGACCCCATGATGAATGAGATTTAATATATCAAGATGATTGTGATGAATGAGGATTTATTAACATGAAATACAACCATCTATCTGGGCTTGTATTCCCAATGCATTTGAAATCTGTATGCTAAATGTAGTTCGAATAAATAGATTTGAAGTGAAATCACTGGCTGAACAAACACAGCATGAGAGTTGAATGTAAAAAATGTTTTACTTTCGCCTCGTATCTGTTTTGGTTTTATTTGCTTTGGGTCCTCATTAGCAGTGGGATTTTATTCACTAGAGAAGAATATAAATTATATACAGTTTACCAGAATGTGAATAAAGTCTTGAACATCTCAACCATTTAGGGTTTCAATCCGAATATATCTAGACTTTCAAATAAATTATTTACGAGAAAAGTAATATAATGACGCCTTGAGCTGTCATGGGATAAATTACACCAGTTGTTTTATAAATGCATTGGCTCATTCTCATACGGCGCGGATGTAGCCATGGTACCAGCTCCAAGTCATTCGGCGCGGATGTAACCATGGTAACAGTTCCAAGGAATCATCAATCACGTGACACCTGGTCAGACGGGTGTAATCAGCCGTGGAGAGATTGTTATCGATGGAAAACACCAGTGTGGAAAACTCAAGGTTTCAGATACAGAGTGACGCCTGGGAGCCAACGGATTGTTTTTTTAGAGCATTTTGTTCAAGGAAAAAGAAAAACCTTCCATTCAAACGTATGTATATTGGCCAATTATAAGCATATAAACATAATTTATGACGGATTTAATTGGTTTGTCTCCAGTGTGTGAATGTATCGTTTTATATCTGTAAATTTGAATGCAAATCATTATATATTACTGTGAGTGGTATCTTTATTTAGCCCTATACCTCATAGCAAAGTAGATATAAAATGATGCCGCACCAGTTTGTTGGTGCTTTGGTGGTTTTGCCATGTTACCAAAGATTACATACAACAATATCTGGAAATACACTTAGGTATTTTGTAAACAGCTCATGTGAATGTTAATGTAAATATGATCACATTTTACAGTAGGTTGACAAACAAAAATATGAGGTGAATTTTGTGCATATTCAAGATGAACTGGGTCATCAAAACATTTTAAGTGTGGTGAAATGTATCAGATGACACTGGTCGACCGAGCAGGCTAACCCTCAGTCACCTAAGCGCTCTTATAATGTTTCTTTGGTTAACATAGAATACATATTTTGTTTATTTAAATTGTTTTTGACAGTGGATATATCCTATTTGAAGAATCTGCTACATGTAAAAGTTCACCTATTGATTATTTAATTGTAGGCTTAGACAGAAGTTATCCAGCAGGTTGGATTTTGATGTTTCGCCATTAATTATTGAGGTGTCTGTTGATCTGATAAACCTTTTTAGCGTGTGGACCGAATTAAGATATTATTCTCTGACGTCTATTGACGTCAGAAAATGACGACTAAAATCGATCCTCGCACGTCAAGAGTAAAACATTAACAATGGCCGTAAACCAAAAAATAGGTATTGAAATGAAGCAGAAAGAGCTAACTAAGACATTTATTACGATTTCAAATTGAAAAACCCTTTGGTCTCTTGGTTTATATAAACATATTTCAGTACTTTAATGGTGAACTATTCGACGCCCATCATTCCTGATTTACTGCCTAATAAAGCACACTACGTAGTGATAAATCACTGTCCATCACCAATAAGCGCAAGGCATTGATCCAATGTTGGCTTAGCATTGGTTTGCTGAATCACCTAATGCTTGGACTAAGTTAGCCAGCGGTTTGGATTTAGATGTTTCGCCATTAAATATGTACTTGTCTGATTAACAATTAAGCGCACATCATTTCTGATTTACTGTCTATCCGAATGAAGGACACTACATGGTCTTCCATCACAGTCTGTGACCTCAGTTACTAGAACAGTACCCGCAGGGAATCCCCTCTCGAGAACAAATACCGTCTCAAGGTCACACGTAGGAAGGTCACAGGTTGGTCTGGACAGTACTCCCGGCTAACATGACGTTAAATCTAAGTTAGGTTAACATAGAACATAGGGCCAGCGTTGCAGACGTTATTCCAAAATTTAGCCATCATTGGTTGCCGACCAGTTGGTCGTGATAAATATTGTTTTTTGAGTTTTAGGTTTACATAGCTAGTGACTCGTTGTCTCGTATTATATTGCGTTAAGTAACAGATATGAGAGCAGCACTTATAGGTGTAGGTTAAACCATGCAATTATATCACTGCCATTTAGCCATCATTTTCAGTTGATCATCTGAATTTGCTAAAATATTTGTTGATTTAATAAAAAAAAGCGCTGGACTTGTCTGTTTAATAGTCCAGGAGCCAATTTTCAAAAGAGGCTTGTTTAAGGTTTTAGTTTACCCCCCTCCACACATTCAGTTTTTTATTTCATGAGGTACGTTGGTATATGTGTGACATTACTAGACCTGATGTACTGTAAAATTGTGGCATCACTAAGTATATAAAACACCTTTTAGGTACTAGGGGTGATATGTCAATATTTTTACAATGTTCATAATTTTAAAACTAATATATATTTTTAAACCACTGTTAAGGTATACAGTGTATATATTATAAGAAGTATTTCCTGTATAATATGTTTGTACTAATTCCAAAGAAAGTGTTTTTTTCTAAGATGGCCGCCAAAAAAACGAAATAACACTAAATCGTCGTCACCGCTTATCCGAGTGTCCTCAAATTTGATTTTGGTGAGACCTGAGACTGTGTGTGCGCAATATCGGGTAAAATTTTGTTTGAAAATTCATTAAAAACAACATGCGCCACAGTTGTCATTGAAAAACTCTCTCACCCCAAAGCACTTGTATTGTTGTGGCACTGAACCCGATTGGAGTAGATGTTCGGAATAGTTTGTTTTTAGGGGTATGTAGTCTAGTAAATAATTATTGTATAATATTTTGGTAAATATTCCAAGGAAAGTGTTGTTTCCAAGATGGCCGCCAAAAAACTTAATAACACAATATATACGTCACTGTTTATCTAATTGTCTTCAAAATTGATTGGATGAGACCTGAGACAGTGTGCAATATTTGGTTTAATTTTGAACAAAATCCATTGAAAAATAATGCGTCAAGGTTGTCATTAAAAAACAAATATTCGAGTCTAAATCAGTTTTCTAAGTGTGGCACTGGACCGAGAGGGCTTAGGTGTTTGGATTAGTTTGTTAATTTTATGAGGTATGTTGGAATCTAATAAAGTATATACTATATATGTGGTATTTCTAGACCATAAACAGTTTAATATTGGGGCGTCACTAATTCTATACACCCTTTAAGTAGTAGTGTAATATGGTGCTACTTTTTTTTATTTTTGGAAGCAAACTACTGATCCTGATCTATTTTTGAGGTATGATCTATATAATCTAATCAATAATTCATGTATATTATTATGTGTAATTATATCAAGATGGCCGCCAAGTCATAATGAACAATGAAATATCATTTGAACTCAATTGTGACAGCATAATATTATTTATTCAAATTTCCGAGGGATCTTCATCTTCGTCATCATCGCCACCAATGGCGTCGTTCGGGGAATCTTTATGTGGGTTTTGACATTTATTGTCATATGCCATACATGTGCAGGCCTCTGTACAGGATAGTCCGTTCATGTTACATGAGCAAAAACGTTTTTGTAAACAAGCTGACTTCTGACTTCTTTCATGTCATCCACGACAACCTGACATGATTCACTCAAATTCTCAGATACAGCCTACACAGCCAACTTGCAGTCACGGATGTGTTCTGTGATACACGTCTGATCGGGTAAATGTATAGGGGCCTACCATTTCTGGTAGTTGAAATCCACATACACAATTCTTGATATTGTATCGTGGATAGAGCTTCCATGACAAGTTTGTGACATCTTACTCCACGGTTGTATGTTTCACCTTTAAGCAAATGTGACGCTGTGCTACATACATAAATATCTGACTAAATTATGAGATCTAAAAGTCCCGAGTCTCTAAACATCTTGCCAATTACCGCAAGATAGTTATGGGCAATGTGGAATCCACCCATCCGGACTACTATATCATCAAACTTCTCTGGATGACGCCATTGTATTTCCTTTGCTTTCATGTAAATCGCTAAATCAAATGTTACAACACTGTACTCCTGACCAAGACTTGACATAATTTGTTGTGCTTGCTTCATGACTGTGAATACCGTATTGTAATCAGTTGATGTAACATTGATCATTGGACAATATCCTACTTCAGTGGTAGATGGTGCTCCCCAAGATACCATAGTATTGAATGCACTCCAGCTAGTCAGCAGTCATAGATTCAAAGTTCAATCTCATAAGTTTGTGGGTAACAAACGTGTTAAAACCCAAGCCAAATCCCGTTTGTTCGCATCTTCATCTAGAGAAGTGTTGGTATGATGCCAATCCTGTTTTATGTGGTTGAGGTATTGTATAACAGAAGGTTGTTTACCGTATATATAACAATTAAGCATTGCTTGGCACGACACAGGTGTTTCTAATGTACGCTGTTTTTTTTGGAATGGTCGCCACACAAGATTCGCTTTTGCTTTGGGCCAAATTGTCCTTTTTGATACAAAACCACTGTTGTTGAATGGGTTGTGTGTTTGTCATCTAATGTTTCTTCATTGATGTCATTATTATCCACAGCAGCTTGTACAAATGCACCCGGAGAAATATTCGTTCTTCACAACATAGGGATTTACATCTTTGCAAACAACTTAATGCAAAAACTTGTAGAGACTGTCAGGCATCAACTCCCTTGATCGACCCAGATTGATGTCTTCATGGCTGACTGGGTGAATATGATACCTGTACAGTGTTTAGTATCAGATTTTATCATCTGAGCTGCATGATATAAGATACCCTTTGCATGTTAGTATTATTAAAAAAACAATGCAAAGTTAAATTAGCCTCACTTGCTGTATAAAATCACGACAGTTTGCTAAATGGACGTATTCGTATATGGTAAAGTTTAGAAAAATGTATTTTGTAATGGTAATTGCACATAACAGCCTTAAATTATAATTAATATATGTTATGTATTTACCCTGAGAACACAGAGTGTTATATAATTCCCACCTACAAATCCAGACGACACAAATGAAGATGAATCGATTTCATGCCTCGTTAATATCTATATCATCCAAGTACATCGCATTTTCTACGTTGTTGTAAACATATTTATTTAACGAGGATTTACAAATAGCTACAAAGCTAATGTCAGTGTCTCCTCAGTGCAGGTGCAAGTGCAAATAATAATAATAATATAATGTGGTGTGAAACATGTATAAATTAAACATCGGCATTTTCTACGTTACAGATATATATGTACTTATATTGATCTATTAGCCTCAATTATTTCAGTTTTTCTTCATAGTTCTAAAACGCTGAGAAAGGATAATAAGTTGTCACTTCAAAACATATGTCATACCATGCCACACAGAACATTAATTGGTGTATATTTATTTATTATAATATTCGACGAAAAAAATCAATAAAACGTTGTTTGGCGGCCATTTTGTTTTTAAAATTGGAAAATAACCAGTTGCATTTCACTTTACCATATCCGATAACTTCTGTACATCAAATGATATATATTTTTTTTATATTACTGTCTGGACAGGTAGATTTTAACGTGGATGTTCTACATAAATTAATAGCATCTTTAGTACTCTCTATGGTATCTCTGTTTCTATTTTTGTGTCAATTGGATAAACGATGCAGGATTTATAGTGTTTACAATATTTTTGACGGCCATCTTGGAAAAGTGCATTATTTTTGCACAGTGCCCAAAATATTATGTAGGAAATATTACTCAGTCTATATATACTATATACTGAACAAAATTATTTAAAATAATATATCGCAATGTAAGTATTTTCATGATCGATAGCATTGATCAAAATGCCCATGGGACTTAAAATGTGCTTTAACTTTTTAGTGATACCACAATTTGGAACTACATCAGGTCAGAAATTGTTCTAGACATGTCTCCAAACATGTTACAATTCACAAAACAAATGTGTGGAGGGGGGTACTTGGCTCCTGGATTATAATGTCGGTGTTTTATTAATGGTGCACTTGCCAATGATATGTTTGTTGATTGGCACAATCGGTCCACATTACAAAGAAAGTGTCAGTGTTGAAAAGCTGTCCTGACATTTGAGACGTTATCAAGTCCAGTGGATCCTGTACCACAGAAGGCGGACATGTAGCCAGAACAAAATGACGGAGCTAGATGTAAACGTCTAGCTCTAACCTGTCAACAGGGGCATCAGTGGCGTTGACAATTGTGGGATTTCTCTATGGATTTGAATTTACGGTCGATTACATTCCGATACATCGCCCATCTTTTCTATCTATCTTCTGTTGCTATGGGGATCCACAGTCGATTGAAAGCAGTACGACATGGTCCACGATGAATAAGGCTCTTGATTTGGAGGCTGACCAAATGTTGTCTTAACCCTTACGCTGCTGATTTGTTTGTATATAGTTTTCATTCACCCAAAGCTGGAATCGCTGACGCAAATTCCAGCTTCAAATGACAAAACATATGTCTACATGTATTTATGAAAAATTGTCATCTGAATTTTTTTTTTTTTTTATTAACTGAACATCTATCACAAACCATTTCATGGATTGCAGTGGCATTTAGTTTGGTCTGAAACTGAATATATTCAGTTCCAGTAGCATAAGTGTTAAAACGTCAACTACTCAGGCATTTCCTGATTTCGTATTTTGCTCATCAGATTTGATAAAATCAGATTATCTTCAAAATGGTATCACTTGCTCAAGCTATTAGTGCCAAACTGTTGTCGCAGAAAGAGCCATTGAAATTTGCATCATCTACACACTTTTTCAAGTGCATGAAAATCACCCAAATTTGTTTAATTTTAGGCCAGAAATCTCCATTTTTTATATGCAAGCATGCAAATCATCCCCAAAACAGTGATTTAACCTGATAATAAAATGAATTTAAAGGATTATAGTCCTTATAAGCGGTGAAAGGGTTAACTCGTGACATCAATAGCTTACAGCTAGACTCAGTGTAAAATGTGTTTTGCACTTGCAAAACCGTTATTTAAAGTGACGCACGTCAGAAATATATCACACTGATACGCAGTGACAGTCATTTCACAAAATAAAGTATGCTCTTCAAGCTGTGAATCGCGGCAGCGAGACACAATTTTAAGTGCATTCTAATTTAAATTCAGTATATCAGAGCTGTAAGGGTTAAACATATACTGTAGCAAGTGAAACCTGGAAAATATTCATAACAGAGTTATTGCCATTTTGTGGAGATTTTGTTGAGTACTGTCATATTAATCGTTACAGACCGTGTGACTGATCCATGAAGCCACTGGGGGCTGATTGGCTGGTTGTATCACCAGTTTTACTGGATGCTATTTATGCTGAGCGAGTGTCTGTCTGTCAGGCTGACATCAGGATCGCCATCTGTATCTGATATGGCTATTCAGACGTCTTCATATACGTGACAGGAATGAAAAATCGAAAGCGGAGTACAATCATGATTTACAGATCTGAAAGGAGTAATATATGACAGGAAGAAAACCAAATAAATGAAAAAAACAGGCCGCCTATATCATATACATATGTTTTTATAACATATAATGTTCCACATGCTGCCAACAAAGATTGATTGCCTATTTCTTGAAATCCCCCCCCCCCCTGATAATAATATAACACCCTTGGAGGATCATATTTTCATTATTAAAGTTTCAATTACTGGAATAGGACAAGTGAACTAGGAATAAAAACATAGATAGAATGATAGTGTCGTAAAAATCAGATAATCAAATCAGTCTGAGCAAGTTTTTCAATCTTGAAATTGATCTTTTCGCTTCAGGTTGTTTGGGACATCATATTGCTCGACCGCTAAATCAAATGCTACAACACTGTACTCCTGACCAAGACTTGACATAATTTGTTGTACTTCATGACTGTGAATACCGTATTGTAATCAGTTGATGTAACATTGATCATTGGACAATATCCTACTTCATTGGTAGATGGTGCTCCCCAAGATACCATAGTATTGAATGCACTCCAGCTAGTCAGCAGTCATAGATTCAAAGTTCAATCTCATAAGTTTGTGGGTAACAAACGTGTTAAAACCCAAGCCAAATCCCGTTTGTTCGCATCTTCATCTAGAGAAGTGTTGGTATGATGCCAATCCTGTTTTATCGGGTTGAGGTATTGCATAACAGAAGGTTTTTTACCGTATATATGACAATCAAGCATTGCTTGGCACGACACAGGTGTTTCTAATGTACGCTGTTTTTTTGGAATGGTCACCACACAAGATTCGCTTTTGCTTTGGGCCAAATTGTCCTTTTTGATACAAAACCACTGTTGTTGAATGGGTTGTGTGTTTGCCATCTAATGTTTCTTCATTGATGTCATTATTATCCACAGCAGCTTGTACAAATGCACCCGGAGAAATATTCGTTCTTCACAACAAAGGGATTTACATCTTTGCAAACAATTAATGCAAAAACTTGTACAGACTGTCAGGCATCATCTCCCTTGATCGACCCAGATTGATGTCTTCATGGCTGACTGGGTGAATATGATACCTGTACAGTGTTTAGTATCAGATTTTATCATCTGAGCTGCATGATATAAGATACCCTTTGCAGTATTATTAAAAAACAATGCAAAGTTAATTCAGCCTCACTTGCTGTATAAATTCACGACAGTTTGCTAAATGGACGTATTCGTATATGGTAAAGTTTAGAAAAATGTATTTTGTAATGGTAATTGCACATAAAATGCTTAAATTATAATTAATTTATGTTATGTATTTACCCTGGGAACACAGAGTGTTATATAATTCCTACCTATAAATGCAGAGGACACAAATGAAGATGAATCGATTTCATGCCTCGTTAATAACTATATCATCCAAGTACATTGCATTTTCTACGTTACAGATATATATGTACTTATATTGATCTATTAGCCTCAATTATTTCAGTTTTTCTTCATAATTCTAAAACGCTGAGAAAGGATAATAAGTTGTCACTTCAAAACATATGTCATACCATGCCACACAAAACATTAATTGGTGTATATTTCTTTAATCTAATATTCGACAAAAAAATCAATAAAACGATGTTTGGTGGTCATTTTGTTTTTAAAATTGGAAAATAACCAGTTGCATTTCACTTTACCATATCCGATAACTTATGTACACCAAATGCTGGGCCATTGTGGGCTAATTTGATTTGTTTTGTGAAATCACGGTATATACATTTTTTTGATATTACTGTCATGGATGTTCTACATAAATTAATAGCATCTCTAGTACTCTCTATGGTATCTCTGTTTCTATTTTTGTGTCAATTGGATAAACGATGCAGGATTTATAGTGTTTACAATATTTTTGACGGCCATCTTGAAAAAATGAATCATTTTTGCACATTGCCCAAAATATTATGTAGGAAATATTACTCAGACTATATATACTATATACCTAATATACCTAACAAAATTATTTAAAATAATATATCGCAATGTAAGTATTTTCATGATCGAAAGCATTGATCAATATGCCCATAGGACTTAAAATGTGCTTTACCCAATTAGTAATACCACAATTTGGAACTACATCAGGTCAGAAATTGTTTTAGACATGTCCCCAAACATGTTACAACAAATGTGTGGAGAGGGGTACTTGGCTCCTGGACTATAATGTCGGTGTTTTATTAATGGTGCACTTGCCAATGATATGTTTGTTGATTGGCACAATCGTGCCACACTACAAAGAAAGTGTCAGTGTTGAAAAGCTGTCCTGACATTTGAGACGTTATCAAGTCCAGTGGATCCTGTACCACAGAAGGCGGACATGTAGCCAGAACAAAATGAACAAAATTAGTGCCAAACTGTTGTCGCAGAAAGAGCCATTGAAATTTGCATCATCTACACACTTTTTCAAGTGCATGAAAATCACCCAAATTTGTTTAATTTTAGGCCAGAAATCTCCATTTTTTATATGCAAGCATGCAAATCATCCCCAAAACAGTGATTTAACCTGCTAATAAAATGAATTTAAAGGATTATAGTCCTTATAAGCGGTGAAAGGGTTAACTCGTGACATCAATAGCTTACAGCTAGACTCAGTGTAAAATGTGTTTTGCACTTGCAAAACCGTTATTTAAAGTGACGCACGTCAGAAATATATCACACTGATACGCAGTGACAGTCATTTCACAAAATAAAGTATGCTCTTCAAGCTGTGAATCGCGGCAGCGAGACACAATTTTAAGTGCATTCTAATTTAAATTGAGTATATCAGAGCTGTAAGGGTTAAACATATACTGTAGCAAGTGAAACCTGGAAAATATTCATAACAGAGTTATTGCCATTTTGTGGAGATTTTGTTGAGTACTGTCATATTAATCGTTACAGACCGTGTGACTGATCCATGAAGCCACTGGGGGCTGATTGGCTGGTTGTATCACCAGTTTTACTGGATGCTATTTATGCTGAGCGAGTGTCTGTCTGTCAGGCTGACATCAGGATCGCCATCTGTATCTGATATGGCTATTCAGACGTCTTCATATACGTGACAGGAATGAAAAATCGAAAGCGGAGTACAATCATGATTTACAGATCTGAAAGGAGTAATATATGACAGGAAGAAAACCAAATAAATGAAAAAAACAGGCCGCCTATATCATATACATATGTTTTTATAACATATAATGTTCCACATGCTGCCAACAAAGATTGATTGCCTATTTCTTGAAATCCCCCCCCCCCTGATAATAATATAACACCCTTGGAGGATCATATTTTCATTATTAAAGTTTCAATTACTGGAATAGGACAAGTGAACTAGGAATAAAAACATAGATAGAATGATAGTGTCGTAAAAATCAGATAATCAAATCAGTCTGAGCAAGTTTTTCAATCTTGAAATTGATCTTTTCGCTTCAGGTTGTTTGGGACATCATATTGCTCGACCAGAAACAAATAACACATAATATGAGCAATTCCATCCCCCCCCCCCCCCCACAGGATTAAGAGTACGAATTGTTATGGTTGCTGCAGGGAAGAAAGAATCCCTTCCCGTGGCTGGTCTGATCGAGAAGAGAGAGAGAGAGAGAGAGTGAGGGGGGGGGGGGAGACAAATGAAGGCCGAGCACACCTGTCTGTGTGTCAGAGGTCAAGGCCACAGAAACGACAAATTGGGGACTCTTTCCACATGTTCCGAGAAGACTAGAAATAGGGACAATGTCACTACAGACTCTCCTGAGGTAGTGCTCATCGATGTCCTTTATAAGAGCAGTCACGAAGCTAATATGAAGCCTGGTAATGTATCGTTTTCAAAACTGTGCCAAAATTATTCTATATTTTTTGTTGAGTTTTGTATGAAGTGATATTGCACCCAGCAAGCCCACGTACGAATGTAGGCCTATATACATTAAAATAATTATTTTATGGGTAACGTGGCTAACTTTAAAAACACACTATTTCCTCACTACAGTCTGTCCGACGGTGGAGGATGGTACAAACCGAAAGTTAGCTTTTCTGTATCCAATCAGTCAATTCTCAAGCGATTTTCATGAAATTTTGTAAACCCTTTTTTCTAGTCATTTCGCATCGATGGAGGAAATTTCTTTAAAAAATATTGGATAGTTAAAAAATTAGACCATTTGACATGTAATAAATGTCCATTTATGACGCTCCTCTATAACATACATATAAACCCAATAACTTCGTTTTGATTTATTCTCAGAATTGCGTTACATGTCAATTGGTATGACTTCTGAAATACTAAATGGAATTACGTGAAATTGTCAGGGTTGTTGCCAAATGACTAGATAATCATGGTAGCAAAATTTCGTGACAATCGTTTGAGAATTGACTGACTGCTAAAAGCTAACTTTCATTTTAGACCATCTTCTACCGTCGGACAGACTTTAGGGCTTGTTGACGACGGTTTAAGACAGGACACCCACTTAAGAGTATAAAGAGACGCGCTGACACGAGAGTATCCACCAGTTCCAGTAACAATCTTAAATTGCTTCACTTCGTAGCACCCGGTGAGGTAGGTGTATTGTAAAGCGAAACAACAATATAAGTTCATCAAGAGACAAAGTATCCAGGAGACTATTCAACTGAGATCAACCTTTGAGCGGTCAGCCAACAGAGGTGAAGGACAAGAACTGACCGCTTTTTTTAGATAAGCTCTCTATAACTTGAGCATTCAGACCACCATCAATTTAACAATTAATATCTAATCTACTCAATGCCGTGATGTCTTTAATGGGACAATGGCATAATAAGAATCTCACTCCATAAGACCACACACACACCATCAAACACGCCATATTGAAACAATGTTGTTTTAATGTTGAACCAGCATCTCAGACGGTGGGCCGACATTAAACCAACATTGTTTCCATGTGTCGTTATTGCTCGGACGTCTCTTCTCAGAACCCATGTTCTCTGTGGGAAGTGGGGTTCAGTAGCAATTTCAACCATCCACCTGGATGGCTGCAAGCAATTGATCCAGAATTGTCTTAGAGTTTGATCGTTTCTGGATGCTTGACTTCTGGATGATTGATTTATAAAGAGTATCATCAGGATATCCGCTTATAACAAGCATCCACAGGACATGTATACAGGTGGATAGAGTTGGCGAGAGACATAGAAATGAAAGTCGCTCCCACCTGTATGTCTGTCAGAGCTCAAGGTCACAGGAAATGACAAACCAGGGAATATTAATGTGCTACAGGAAGATCAGGACACTGCTACAGCTGAGAATCCCAGCAAACGAAAGACACTCGTTCAATACTACATTAATGTTGGGCAATCGTTTTCGACGCTGGCCCAACATTAAAATAATATTGGGTCAGCGTATCGACCTTGAACCATGTAAACGCATTGCAGCACATCACATATGAGCCTGAACTTTGGTCTAAAAAACACAGAAACGGGGCTCTCGTATGTGGATCGCGCCAGCGAGACACAACTTGAAGTATAAAATAACAAGTTAAGTTTATAACTGATAAAATATATTTTCCTCAGTTCGTCAATATACTTTGACTAAAATGAAGGCAATGTATGAGATTTTAAACATTCATCAGTTCATTATATACTGTTTCAATGTTAATTTTATTGTTAATTTCGCCAATATACCATGTACGAAACTAGCACCGATATTTACTATCTAGCTCAGATGGGGGTGGGTGAAGGCCCAGCAAACATGGAACGTTGACCCAACATTGGTTTCCTGTTGGCCCACCATCTACGCCGTTGGCCCAACAGTAAATCAACGTTGGGCCAACGACTCATGTGTGCTGCGGGGGATGGGGGGATAGGTCATGGGGGGTAAAAAAACTAACATGCCATTTGAAATGTTATCAACTCCGGCTTATCCACAGCGGAAAATTGTCATCAGGCCAAGATGACACAGCTGGATCTAAATGTCTAGATCTAAACTGCCCCAATCATGGCTATTCTGTGAAACGCAGTGACGTCACTCGGTGAAAACAAGGTTATATAAGACTCCCTCCCCCATATTTCATTGTATAAGCCAGCTCGGTGAAAACAAAGGAGGTCAAGGTCATTGAGTTTCACAGAATAGGCATTAGTGACTATGACATTATTGTCAAATCACTGGCCCAATATAAAGTTTGCCCAACGCTATGAAAATTATATTATTTTGTTTTATTTTATTAGGTTTTCTACAAGTATACATGAAATACGCTGCTTACATAAAGTGTTAGAAAATATTTTCTTAATAAATTATTTAAAACAATTACTTTTTCAAATTAATTGTGTATTTGTATTACGATACATTCACCATCTGAGATATACACGTAATAATTATTCACCTTTTTTGCACAAAATAAAATAAGTAGGTTACCATTTGTAGCCTATTGTCTGTTTGAGTCTGATTTCACAAAAATGGATAACCATTTACTGGTATGATCGATTCAACCTCACTGTGCAAATACTAATTGATAACTTTTCCACAGTGGCACAAATGCGTTTCACCGAACCTGATCCAGACTGTATGAGCTGTTGGTGATCTTTAGAATCGAGAACAGAGGTAAATGTGACTTCTGTGTCAAGACAACAAAAGAAGGACAGACGAAAAGATGAAAGCTGAGCACACCTGTCTGATCAGTTATTGGACCAGCTGGACGCCATGTCCCATGGACAGTCAGTGAAGGTATGTGACCTAAGGCCGACTTACCATAAGTGATCTCTGACAATGCACACTCGGCAATATGGTGGTGAAACATTCTACAGGAAACAATACGACGTCCAACCCTCTCGTTGGCGTGTACTGGTCTGGATGTTTATTCACGAAATAATTAGTTTGAGTAAACAATTTAGATATTCACAATTTCTACGTTATCATGCATTTGTTCTGAAATGTTAGAAAATGTATATACTTTAATTTTATTTTTTTCTAATTAATTAATAAAAAATATATATATTTTTTATCTATAAAATACGCTAAATATAAGATCAGATATGGTTATATTGGGTTTCGTACTTATTTGTATGCGTCTATATGGGAATATAAACAGATGCGCAGGTTTGACGAAGCAAATACCTTTAAAATCTACGTGCATATGATTTTTTTTCTGACGTATCAGGCCAGCATAGTTGAGAGTAAGATAAAAGGAGGCGGGTCGTTATTATTCACCGATCTATAATATTTATCTCGTCACAGTCCCCATTCTTTAGAACATTGACCATGTTGCGCATGCAGGTGGGCCTACAACTGAATTGTAACTACACTGCGCTAAATCGTAACTATCCGATATACTCAACCCTTGTGATGCTGAATTATTTGCTTGTATTTTTAATTCATTCGAAGCTGGAATTGCTAACGCAATTTCCAGCTTCAAATGACGAAAAGTATTTACATTTATGAAACATATAAATCTCCCATATTGAATTATTGGATTAACTAAGTATGTATCTTCCAAAAACTATTTTATCAATTCAGTGATGTGTATATTGATCTAAAACATACATATATACGGGCCTAGCAGGACAAGGGTTAATTCTCCTAGGTACCTAGAGGGTTGATGGCTGAGAGTGGCGCACCCACCCGCAGCGATCAAAGAGGTGGACATGGAGTATGAAACACTGACCACAGAATGACACAGGACAAGGGCCATCTGAGGGCATGGTGTTCCCAATCGCCAGGTCACATTACAGCAGCCCTCCAAAGCCCGGCTAAAGTGTAGTTATCGACACCCATCCAGCGAAAAGACGGTATATCACGTCACCTGGTTTTAAATTGTCATTATTGTCATTCAGTCTTGGTGTCGAGTACTACACTTGGGCCCAAAGCCCTAATACACAGACAGGACTATAGAGAGCCCATCTGAGGACACTATGTGCGATGGCCACAATCACCAGGTAACATTATAATGGCCGCCAAAGCCCTAATACACGAGACATAACGATACATGACCCTAAACAAGAGTATCTGAGGACACGATGTGACATAGCCACAATCACCAGGTTACATTACAATGGCCCTCCAGAGCCCTAATACACGAGACAAATTGATACATGAGCTCTAAATACATGACCCTAAACAGGGGTCATCTGAGGTCACGATGTGACATAGCCACAATCACCAGATTACATTACAATGGCCTTAAAAGCCCATAAAGCCCTAATACACAAGACAGAATGATACAGGAACCTTGTACAGGGTTCATCTGAGGACACGGTGTGAGATGGCCACAATCAAGTCACATTACAATGGCTTCCAAAGCCCTAATACACGAGACAGAATGATACAAGGGCCCTAAACAGGGGTCATCAGAGGACATGATGTGGCATGCCTACAATAACCAGGTCACATTACAATATTCTCCAAAGCCCTAATACACGAGACAGAATGATACAGGCGCCCTCTACAGGAGGCATCTGAGGATACGATGTAAGATTGCCGCAATCACCAGGTCACAATGGCCCTCCAAAGCCCTAACACACAAAATCTTAATCCAATGCTGGGTCAGTGTCGTTGCCGCAGCATTATTAGAATATTGGTTCAATTCTTTGTGTTCGCTGGGTTAGATGTAGGGCTACGAACTGACTCTATATATTATCACTACTGCAAACACCGCACATTAGCACATGTTGAATTAAATTTGGGAAATCATCGCAGATGATGCCCCAACATTAAATAAAAGATTGGCTGAATACTGTCACAATCCTTGGCTAATTTTTACGACTTTGGCCAATCATCATCAGCACAACTGAGCTGGCCCTTTTGCTACTTTTAAGGGGTTCGATTGGCAGCTCCTGGATTTGCATTGAGACCACCAGGTCATTCAATCTAATCCTGTGTATCGTGCTCCATCTTTCTTATCCACCTTCCTTATCAAGTCACCCGCTTCATCGCGCAATATTAAAGAAAAATAGAACTGTCCCACTGCTGCCTAACATTGTGGAATTTGCAACTGTGTAAGGCCTGTAAGCAGGTGCCATTCAACCTATGTTGGCAATGTTGGTCCAATGATGTAGACACATTATGGAACAACATGTGGTGTCCATTGCAAGCAGAGGGCAGGGCCCCTGGTGCAGTGGTTAAAGCTGCCTGCTTGGAATTTCTGAGATCGCGGGTTTGAACCCCCACTCTCGCCTTCAAGTTTTAAAGTTTCTTCCCCGCTCATTCGTAATGATTCAATATTATGGGAACCTCTGTGACCGAGAGGTAGCGTGTTCGGCCTCAAACCGTCAGGACACGAATTTCGAGTCCTGTGTCTGGGCAGCGTCATCGCTCCAATGTTTCGTTTTCTGCAACTCTACCAAACAACCCTACCAAACAATTATCCCCTACATCACTCTATATACTATACTTTATCCCCTGTTCCGAAATCACTCAACGTTAATCCAACATGGATTTAATGTATCGTATTAGTCCGGTATGCTTTTCAACCAGTATATTTCACTGGCTGAATATTGTTAGAATTCAGGACTAACTTCACGGCACTATCATCTTCAATACACTTTTTCTCGATCTTCTGCTACATTTAAGGTATTTAATCTGCATTGAGGCCGGCAAGTTATGCGTTCAAATCCTATGTAGTGTTCTGAATAGTCGTAGCATCTTCCTTATTAAGTCATTCTGGTTCAATGTGCGAGGTCAGTGCAATCGACATTTAAGGGACAATTCTGTGAAACTCAATAGCCTTGAACTGCATTGTTTTCATCTAGCAATCTTATACAATGAAGTAGGACTTATATAACATAGTTTTCATCGAGTAGCCACTGCGTTTCACAGAATATGTGTCTACACGTGTCGTATATTCCATACTATTATACCTAACAATACTCCGACCAAAATGAAGCCCGGAAGACATGGGAAGCTCTGACACATACATGTAGATCACCATATATGTCGAAATAAAAAGTTTCTCTGTTTCAAGCCTAACTGGTGAATCCGCAGTTCAAAAATTGAAAACTTTTGCAGTTCTAGTATATGGACATGATCAGGCTACATCATATGATCATATTAAGAAGCTGAAATAAAATCACCGATGTTTTGATGATTTTAGCCTAATTGAGTCCCTTCAATGTTGGGCTCAAAGACTGATGGGGAACTCTGTCACGGCTTTATATTTATATTCATATACAGTAAACATGTTACATCGAAGCTGTGATATTCCAACAACGTCATGTATTGTCAGATTTTCAATCAATGACCGTCATTTCGTTGAGACATGAATAGTACCACATGAATATAAGGACTTTTGATAACCTTTATGTGATATTGGATATACGTTGGTTGTACTCTCAACAACTAATTTTATTCAAATATTCCACGTTGTACATAATTACAACACCTGTGATAACACAATAAGCACGACACTTCCAACCAATGCTGATTTAATGTTGGTCCACCTTCTGCGAAGTCTCGCGTCTGCTGACAAAAGGTTTATATTTACCAAATTATAATTATTTCTTGAGCATATCACATACATGTATTATGTGCTATATCCAATAGGTTTTGTATGATAATTGTGTAAAATAATTCTTAGTTTTCAGATGTGATATATGCCTGTAAAACTATCAGCGCATCACGAATAATCCTATGATCATTAGGACGAGAAATGCGACAGTTGATTGGAAGTGAGGTTATCTATATTTGGAGAGACATTCATATTTTAAAAATGAAGCCAATTTGTATATGATTTACGGCTGTTTTATTTATGGCGCTCATCGTTGTCGAACATAATATAATTGGTTCTTAATGAGAACAGAAATACGTTCGCAAGAAAAATCTCACAGACGATAAAATATTTAAACAGGTAATAATATATCCACAAACGATATTTTAATAAATATTAAATACAGTTTATCATTATTAAGAAATAATTAAAAGTCTAGTAGCTTGTATACATGTGGTTGTTATTTGTATTTCCTTCCAGACATTGCGGTAACGACGTTGATAATGCTGGATGCCAGTTAAAAAAAATATTACGATTAATGAGAAACACGAAAGGCTTATTTGACTGGGTTTTATATCTCACTGTCTCATATTTCTTGTAGGCATCTTCTGTTCGTTAGCAAATTTCTAGATCACCACCTACTTTTGGACCTGAATACCATTTCTCTCCGCAATTATAAATTTCCTGTACTTATTATTGTGGTGATTTTCATTTTGCTTGCAACAATTGAAACCTTTTTAATTTGTATGTGCTTTTATTTTTAATCAAGCATTGTAATTGCTCATGAAATTACCATAATATTGAATAGTTGCAAAAAGTGATAAAAATGTATGGCTTCATTCGATAGCAGTCCGACATACTGTACTGTCTATATATGTTTGGTTTTCAGCTTATCGTATGCATATATTTACAAAAAACCCCAGAGCGTTGTATGTCATATGAGTGGTGCATGCCACACTCTGGATGGTAGATAATGAAATAGTCACCCATAATTATGTTTAATCGTTTTTATTGCAAATGAGGCTATAAAGTGTACAAACTGCTATATAGAGAACAGGTTGACTGGAAGTGACAAAATATCTAAGGGTATTTATAATAGAATTATAGAGTAGTAAAATAACAGTTAAAAGGGGTAAACACAAAACATCTGGCACATTAATGCTACCAATATTTAAAAAGCCCCATGTGTGTATACTGCGTGCGGAAGCGAATTGGGGTTAATATTCAACGGAAATACATTTCATTAATATCGTTTTGTGTAATTTGCCATAAACAACGTCTTTCATAACAGTTCTTTTTATTTTCTCTTCTTAGCATGGTTAAATTTAGACATATAATTCCATATAAAAAGATTTTAGCATTGCTTTACGAGAGCAAAAACGTACTCTATCTATCTATATAATCTATTGTAATTGTAAATTTGTTAAAGGGTGGCCCTCCTGTCAGCGGTCATTTGCTGACCTTAATGAGGGTCAATATTAATAATAAAAAATTGTATGAACAAATATATTTTTTTGGTCAAATAAAACATTTCTGATTCTGATTTTGAGTCTTTTTTCTGTGACAATAAACAGTCAATACATGTTCTCACATGCGGAATAATAATAAAAAAGTAAATGATAATTTTCCAATTAATTTAGTAATGTAAAATAATACGCCAGTATGAAATGTAAATCGTTCGCCACACAGACTGCATAAACCGCTTTCAGGATACAAAAAAACATAATTATGGTGGAATGAAATGTTAGCATACATCTGTCGCAATGTGGGGCCACAGTGTGTGACAATGGGCCAGTATTAAGCTTGTGTTGTTCCAATTCATCATGTTTACATGCATCCCCTGAGTTATTGATCTTCCAGCTGCCAGTGACGTAAATAGACCTCACATCGGAGAAGAGTCCTTCAAAATCCCTGGCTCCGGAACGAAAATGTTCCTTGGGGAAATACCAGTTAAAACGTATAACCACCTCCACATCCTATTATTTTGTCAAAGGTATTAAAAACTACAAGTGTGCCTTGAATTATGCATTGGCCTAATTTGAATTTTATAGACACGTTCAACCAAATTATAATATCTTAAAGTGTGGAAATATACATGGTGTAGTTTTGTTTTTGATGTCAGGACATTGTAAGGATATGACACCAATGATGGCTATGACATTACATTACAATGTCAGTATATAACATCATTGCACGATATGTCACATCATTGTCAGAATTTTACACTGTTATGACACTGTATTCTCAAGACATTCCCCTACAATATCATAATTTGACACTATAATTTAAAAGTAGGACACTATAGATAATAACGATAATAAATACTAAGGACACTATAATGACAGATTATTAAACTATATATCGGGATTTTATTATTTTGTAATGTTAATTATGACAATATGATGTAAATTAGTTAATATAGGACTGTGCTATTAGTATGTGACAGTATTATAATATAGTGATAAGATATGAAACTCATGTCGCGATATAAAACTACAAAGTCAAGATATGACCCCAATATACGCACCAATAACACTATGTCTTACGTTCCAAAACACTGTATATACAAAAAAATTAATGAAATGAATCGGGCTTTAGGCCACCTTTGTGCACATATAGGCTAAACTGGGCCAGGAGAACCTCCTGAGGATGGTGAGATGATTGAGAAGACACTGTCCTCCAGACACAGGATTCGAAATTCGAGCCCTGGCGGTCTGAGGCCGAGCACGCTACCTCTCGGTCACGGAGGCTCCCCACAATACTAACTTTCACACGTGGATGGGGAAGAAACAATTTTGTTTCTTTCAAACCGCCGAGACCGGGAACCGAACCCCGGACTCTTGCGTGAAAGGCAGCGGTGCTAACCACTACCCTAGGCCCCCCGCCCACTGTATATACAAATAATACAATGTCAGGATATGTAACATTTTTTCGAATATATACCACTCACTCAGTTAGTCACTCACTCACTCAATTGTCCCTTAGCCCCCCTCTCCATAATATTTCTCAGTGTTGATTATCGTCATGTCCCATTGTGCCGCCGTCATATAATATGCCTTGTAAGTCATGGCTTAATGCATCCTGGTTGATTGACCTCCTTTAATCTAACGGCACATAAACCCTTTGGTTACTATAATATTCGTTAATGATGTCAATCTTCCACTGATGTCTAAGCATTGATGGTTTAATGTTGATCCACCGTATACGTTGGTTAAACATTTAACCATCGCTTCATATCATGCAAATACAACTGTAAAATGTGCTGGATTTCAAAATGGGCATCTTCTCCCACTTAAACATGAGTGCATAATTTAAAGTCAGTGGAATTAAACGATTAAAAAGCAAAAGTCAGGATGATATTTTATATGAATATGCATAGAGTCGTGTGTGGTGTCGACGTCGAAATATGCTGCTAACATACTAATATACGCTGGTACCTTTTTTAAAAAACAAATCGCAGTAATTTTCAATCACTCGAAGTTGCAAGTCGCGGTAGCAAGACACAATAATCCAATCATATGTATCGGAAATAATTTTCAGAATTTACTACAGTGCTAAAGCAATCGAGCACAAAATGAAACGAATAGGGTTTTAGGCCACATTTGTGCCCATATAGGCTGAACTGGGCCAGGAGAACCTCCTGAGGATGATGAGATGAATGACACTGCCCTCCAGACACAGGATTCGAAATTTTGGCCCTGGCGGTCTGAGGGCGAGCACGCTATCTCTCGGTCACGGATGCTCCCCACAATATTGAATCTTTACGAGTGAGCACAAGATGAAAGCCTGCCATGTAAAAAAAAGACCACAGTAATTGGCAAAGTGCCAAGATATGCAGATGTGCAAGATGTGCAGCAAAGCAATGAAAACCTTACAAAAACCAACTAACATGAAATGTTCCATCTTCAACGACGTTGGCCCAGCATTAAATCAACATTTATTTAACATGTGTTATTTTCTGGGTTTCATGCCATTCTAATGACTCCACACATTAAAGGGACTGGCCCAGGCTAAGATCATAAAAAAATCGGTGATTTTATTTCGGGTTCTTAATATGACCATATGATGTAAACATGTACATAGACTAGAACTGCAAATTTTTATAATTTTTGTGCTGCGCATTCATCAGTTAGACTAGATATAGAGACGAAATTCCAGCATTTCTTATTTTTGACATGGTTGTCAATAATTACAAATCAGGAATTTCGTCTCTATATCTAGCCTAACTGGTGAATGCGCAGCACAAAAATTATAAAAATTTGCAGTTCTAGTCTATGTACATGTTTACATCATATGGTCATATTAAGAGCCCGAAATAAAATCACCGATTTTTTGATGATTTTAGCCTGGGCCAGTCCCTTTAATCAACCATCGCCGATAAACGCTCAGTCGCTTAGAAGACCCGACATGTGCCTATTAGAATTAAAAAAATGTTAAAAGGAAATGTAACTATCCATCAGAGACCAGACCACTGAAGCTATATCCGATGTATCATTCTTGGAGTTTTATCTGATTTAGTGAGTTGAGGTGTGTCCTTAATTATATCAACAAATCAACAAATCAATCAACCAATAAAACAAAAACAATTAAACAATCAATCTAACAAATAATCCATATGAATATCAATCAATCAAATAATCATTAATTCATTTAATCAATCAATCAAGTAAGCAATCAATCAATAAATCAGGACAACAATTAACAAACAATAACAAAGAAAGAGCAATATTTTTTATTTAAAAATACATAACATTGCTGGCAAGACACCGGCATTAATACATTATGTGGCAAGAAGCCCGGATGAGACCAATAGAGATACACTGTATACGAGGCAGTTATAATACAAATCACTGTGACACTGTGAGATATACACTGAATACTGGAAAAAGTCTCCAACAAAACCTGAACTTGTGAGCGCAGCTCACGCTATGAGCGTGTACAACCTGTACAGTCGTGTACAACAGTCCTTGGAACCAGATACGTGCGCGGAAAAATGTCATTACCAGCTTTTAATATTTTCCTTTCTGGGTACAAATATATGCATAACTATCAAATATACTTATCGTCATGAAGTTTTTTTTCATTGTTTAACTTTATACGTTACCTGGTCACCTGAACAATCCTCAGGATCAGATGCAGAGTGTAAATTTCCACTACCATAATCATATCTAAACTGTTTTGTAATAAATGCATTTTATTTAAATGTGTCATATGATGAATAAATGCGTTGAGAGAGCTCAAAAAGCTGCAAAAGACGGAATGTCTAAAATATTGCAGCAGAATGTAAGGAAATATAGTATTATGCTTTAAATAATTATAGAGAGATAAAATAGACTAATAGGATTGTGTACGAAAATCACAGTAATATCCTGATAGGCAAGGATGTCCTAAATACTTCAAACATGTGTAGGCCTACTGACATAAAATGCGATTTGAGAATGCTGATGTTAGACTCTGCGTGATGTTAGACTCGTCCGGCATGGGTAGAGTTCTTCTGGCTGATGTTAGACTCGTCCACCATGGGTAGAGTTTATTTGGCTGATGTCAAACTCGTCCGGCATGGGTAGAGTTTATCTGGCTGATGTTAGACTCGTCCGACATGGGTAGAGTTCATCTGGCTGATGTTAGACTCGTCCAGCATGAGTAGAGTTCATCTGGCTGATGTTAGACTCGTCCGGCATGGGTAGAGTTCATCTGGCTGATGTTAGACTCGTCCGGCATGGGTAGAGTTCTTCTGGCTGATGTTAGACTCGTCCACCATGGGTAGAGTTTATTTGGCTGATGTCAAACTCGTCCGGCATGGGTAGAGTTTATCTGGCTGATGTTAGACTCGTCCGACATGGGTAGAGTTCATCTGGCTGATGTTAGACTCGTCCGGCATGGGTAGAGTTCATCTGGCTGATGTTAGACTCGTCCGGCATGGGTAGAGTTCTTCTGGCTGATGTTAGACTCGTCCGGCATGGGTAGAGTTCATCTGGCTGATGTTAGACTCGTCCGGCATGGGTAGAGTTCATCTGGCTGATGTTAGACTCGTCCGGCATGGGTAGAGTTTATTTGGCTGATGTCAAACTCGTCCGGCATGGGTAGAGTTTATCTGGCTGATGTCAGACTCGTCCGACATGGGTAGAGTTCATCTGGCTGATGTTAGACTCGTCCGGCATGGGTAGAGTTCATCTGGCTGATGTTAGACTCGTCCGGCATGGGTAGAGTTCTTCTGGCTGATGTTAGACTCGTCCACCATGGGTAGAGTTTATTTGGCTGATGTCAAACTCGTCCGGCATGGGTAGAGTTTATCTGGCTGATGTTAGACTCGTCCGCCATGGGTAGAGTTCATCTGGCTGATGTTAGACTCGTCCAGCATGAGTAGAGTTCATCTGGCTGATGTTAGACTCGTCCGGCATGGGTAGAGTTCATCTGGCTGATGTTAGACTCGTCCGGCATGGGTAGAGTTTATTTGGCTGATGTTAAACTCGTCCGGCATGGGTAGAGTTTATCTGACTGATGTTAGGCTCGTCCGGCATGGGTAGAGTTCATCTGGCTGATGTTAGACTCGTCCGGCATGGGTAGAGTTTATCTGGCTGATGTTAGACTCGTCCGGCATGGGTAGAGTTTATTTCTTGATGACTTTGTAGAGTGAGCCATGAAGTCTGTAGGGAGAACCATAAGAGGAGTCCTCGCTGCCGAGAAAAACAGTTGGGGGTCGATGATGCGGCTACGTTTATATACACCCTTTGGGGGTGAACAGCCGAATGTCACAGGGGTCAGGGGATATGCTAGAAGGTCACAAATCTCGTCATCTGACGAGTCTGCGCACTCCTCCTCCGTCCACAAAGGGGTTGATAACTTCCGCTTCTCAGTCAACAAACTTGTGCTAGCGGAAGTTATCACTGAAAGCTCCTCCTCGGAGCTGTGCTGATCACAAACGTAACTCCTCTTGACTGAATCCTTTGCTGTGACCGACCTGACCGAATTCACAGTGTTACAGCTCAGGCGATGTAGATCTAGACTGAGAGATTGAGTGGGACTCTCTGCGCAGACAATGTCATGCTCCCGCGCACGCTCTACCAGACGACTTACGGCCTTTGGCATGTTGTATTCGGCAGGTGGCGTGGTGCTGGTTATACTGTATTCACTAGGTGTCGTGTTGAGGGTATATTCCTTTACAAGGCTTGGGTCACTGTTTGAGACATAAGGTGATAAGACCTTTGATCCCGTTGATTTCGGCTCTGTTATTCCTCCTGCTGCCGTCATATTCTGATTTACTGCTATCTTGTCATCACATTGTCCTAAAAACACAATCAACATCTAAAATATTAGAACCTTTTTACTTCCAGAAATACATGTAGTTACATATATAATTACTTTATGCCGAAATATTTGCTTAACGTATATATAATTATTTAAACTCATTATATAATATCATCATAAATATCATCATTCAAAAATAGACTGCGATAATTATGCTAATGTGTGGTACATAGAGAAAGGTAATGGGAATATATGTCAATTCACAACAACGGACAGATACAATTATTGTTCAATCTTTTCAATAAGTATACTTTCATCAGCAACAAAAAATATAATTAAGTAAATTCACATAATGTACAACATTGGATTGATTGTCTAGCTAACATGTACATGTATAACCATGCAAATAAACTGTATGAGACAAGCCCCTGTCCGTTTTGTTGAGCTCGTCTTGATAAAAAACGTGGAATAAGGCTGCACCTTATTTAGGTAATCAATATGAACAAAGACAACATTACTATATAAGTTACTTGTATGTTAATTACCAAGATATGGTGATAGTTTGACTTACGTTTGTTTGTATTTCTAGGGTTTGTGTTTTCCCTCTCACACAGTCTACCACCCTTCTGAAAAATGCAGAAATATGTTTGATACAACTAGCAAATTCATACTTAATTTTACACTAATCACACAGGTGGCACACCAAATTAAATGAATAACGCTAATCTCGCTTCAGTCTTAAAATCTGACCTTGATTTTATAAGCATGTGATTGGTCAAGAGGGACATCTTGACCAATCACATGTCTAAGATCTCGGTCAACATTATGACTTTTGCTATGGAACGCAGCGCTTTTACACACTAAAAAAGTTGATTAACCCTTCAACCGCCAAATTATTCAATCTGAATTTTCACCCACTTGAAGTTGTGTCTCGCTGACGCGATCCACTACTTCAAGTGAGTGAAAATTATTCAGATTTGACAAAATGGAGGTCAACTGTTTTCAAATATTGCTGATTGATGTCACATTTTATCTTTAACATGTTTAAAAGGTGGTACTTAATGTGCTAATAACAAATGAAAACCCGAATATATGCGGCACCGGTGGTTAAAGGGTTAAAGATTAAACCTAAAAAAATTAAAGCAATTTCAGATGAAATATAGCGTTTTAAGCATAATAGAATGAATAATCTGGAGGTATTATTTTCAGTATTGAAAATTTACTTTGAGATATTGGTTGATAAAATTAATAATAATATTTTCTTAATACATATTGACAATTTTGTCCCTCGTGATTAAAGGGTCGTATCTGACACTTTGTAAAGTGACCGATACTTTAACCCTTTCACCACTGAAGCCCGTTTGTATGTGCTGAATGCTACGGCATTCAGCACATAAAAACGGGCTTCAGTGGTGAAAGGGTTAAGCACCACATCGTATGCTTTGAGTAAAATGCATGGAATAAAATATAAACAAGTACTGTAAGTTCCATGTCAGATTTTACTTTGCTTTTTTGAAATTATACTTTTTCTTAGTACTTGAAGTACTTACTATTTACTACTATTGCTACTTCGCACATTTCATTTATTTAAAGCTGGTATTGTTGATGTAATTGTTAGCTTTAAATGAAATCAAAATACATAAACTTTTTAAGTGAAGTGAAGAGTGAAGAATTGTGAAAATTTAAAATTAGTGTGACAAGTGAGATCTGAGCATTTTATACATTTCAGTTATTATTAGTTATTATATTATTAGTTATGTGAAACAGTTTATACGCGAAAAATAACGTCCCCCGCACTAAAAGTGTCAAAGTGGTGTGCATATAGGCTAAACTAGCCAGAGGAAGAGGAGACAGCAGAGTATGTCGTAGTTATTCTCCCAATTCTGGGTCCAGCTCGGATTATGATGACCAAAGGTCAAGGCCGTTACCTCCCCCCCCCTCTGGTGGTCGGCTATATTTCTCCCTGATGATGTTCATTGATCACTTAGTGCCAGGAAAAAGCATGTTAACCCTTTAACCGCCGGTGCCGCATATATTCGGGGTTTTTTTATTAGCACATTAAGTACCACATTTTAAATATGTTAAAGATAAAAAGTGACATCAATCAGCAAAATTTGAAAAGAGTTGACCTCCATTTTGTGAAATCTGAATAATTTTCACTCACTGGAAGCTGTAGATCGCGTCAGCGAGATACAACTTTAAGTGGGTGAAAATTCAGATTGAATAATTTGGCGGTTAAAGGGTTATATGGAATAAAATAAGGTTACAGAGGAAGGAGCAATAAAATCCAGGCCGGTGGAAAGGAGGGGGGAGGGGGCGGGGGGGGGGGGGGTAGTGAGGAATTGACACACCATAAGCTCAAGAGATGTACTACTATAATTAACCCTTAGCACACTGATGTCGACTACAGTTGACTATACTATTGTTTTCTCATGTTGTAATTGTCTTGTATAACCAGGTTTTAAAAATTAAATATGTCCCAATTCTGTGATAATCATATGCATTTCAACCTACATTTTGCAAATTAAACTAATTTTTATTCACTTGAAGTTGTGGATCGCGGTAGTGAGACACAACTTCAAGTGCCTGAAAATTTAAATTCCTTGGCTCAGTGCTCCAAGGGTTATTGTTCATGTTACACGTGTGAGGAGCGTGCAGCGCGGAGCCCTGTGCGAAATTAACGTCGATACACTGGTCTCAACCTCAACTCGACGAGGCCGCCATTAACGTGATCGCCTAGTCACATTGAGAAGAGAGAAACAATACTGTTTCTCTGAAAACCCAACACGGGAACAGCGGGGTTCGAACCCGGACGCATGCATGACTGGCGAGACAGTCAGGCGCTCTAGCCATTGCGCCACGTCTCCTTCTCTAGCATGTTACACGTTTTAATCGATTGACTATTAGAACAATCACTTTAATTTCCAGATTATTGCACCTTTTATATTAGAGTTTACTTGAATGGACATTGGCCATGGGATTATGAGAGTGACATAGGCCGCTGTAGAATCATTGCATGTAATCAACCTTGATACAAAGCTTTTAAAACAGAACTCATGACACCGCAGATAGAAGACAAGACGCTGGCCTAGCCCCAACCCCAGCAAACACGATACATGAACCCAATGTTGGGCCAGCGTCGTAGACGGTGGATCAACATTGGGTTAATGTATCGTGTTTGCTGGGACATTAAATCAGCATTGGATCAACTTTTTTGTGTTTGCTGGGTTGTGATACAGCAGAGCTGAGCAAATGGCAGGGCTGCGAGGGATCTGGTATGGTAGTTATAGCTACCCGCCTATTACGCCGGGATCTGCGTGTTTCGCTTCCGCCCTGGTATTCTGGTCTCAAAGATACAATGAAAAATGCTTCTTCACGGCTGACTCGTAGATTCAGTATTGTGGGGACCCTTTGTGACAGAGAAGTAGCGTGCTCGACCTCAGACCGCCAGAGCTCGAATTTTTAATCCTGTGTCTGGAGGTCAGCGACATCTGATTCATCTCACCATCCTCAGGAGGTTCTCTTGGCTCTGTCTAGCTTGTATATATACACAAAGTGGCCTAAGCCAACATTCTTTTATTATGAATGTGGTCGGCACATTCGTCAGCAGATTTTTCACCAGACAAACGAATACTAAGGAAAACAAGACAAGTCACAATCTACTCTGGATGAATAATGAACTTCCCAGCTTCTTCCACGAAATTGTGTTTCTCCGGACCTCACCCTGCGACTATTGCCACCACTAACCTTTAGTTTTTGTCATTCTTATAGGAATTTTTGTTATTCTTATAAGAATTAACCCTTCGAGCACCAAGGCGTTTTCCTCCGTTTATTTTGCTGCAAAAGTTCCCAAATTAAATGCAGAAAATAGCCTGGTTTGATGACTCTAATGTTCGCCATTAAAAAACTGAAAATAGATAAATCTGCATCAGACAAAAAACTAATGACCCCAATCAAATAGATATCAATTTTTTCCACTTGTTACAAAATTATATATACACCACCGATAGCGCAAAAAATTTGGCAACGTAATTTTCCAGGGTATGTTTTTGATTGGAAATTCGTTTGGAAAGCAATTCATGAACTTTTAAAGAACCTCACATTGTAACACAACAGTGGAAATTACTTAATAATATATATCTTACAAATTTCTTTCCTTGTTTGGCCGTAAAGCCTCTGTGGAATTTTCTTAAATCACGCTTGCATGTAAAGCTGGTTGTTACAGATGTTAATGTTTGGCTTCCAAAACGGTAACCGTAATTATGATGTTTTAAACAGGTTAATTTTAATAGCAACATTATGTATAAGTACATTTTATTATGGAGAATATAATGATATTTTAATATTACTTAAACAGCAATGTAGTTATAGAATTATAAAATTGTAATTTTTCGGATGTGGCTACAAAAAATTAGGTGGGAAAAATTTATATAACATGAATGAATTATACATGTATGTTTAATGTTTGATTGTGTGGATAAATTAAAAAAAAAGAAGCTGATTTGATGACTTATCCAACACTATTGTACACTGTTAATGCTGGTGAGCACGATTGCTCAAACAATTTAATTTACGGTGTCTATACAGCCATAAACTCTAACATGCCAAAAATTTAAATTCAAGCTGCGGTAGTTTATTTCCATTGGGGCAACTCACCGTATACAGCTTAGACAAATTATGTTACAATAACCACCACGTGACTTTTCATGCAGGATATATATTATAATATATGGTCTCTTTGGATAAGAAAGGTGTATCTGCCACTTTTCAAAGTGGCATATACACCCTTTCATATCCAAGGAGAACGTCCTTAATGTAATGCATTATGCCACATTTATGCCACATTCTGTGGATTGACTTTCTGACTATCTACATTTTATGTATTGACTTTCCAATAATCAACATTTTATGACGATATTTCTGGTTAATTACATTTTATATAATTATTATGGATTGAGGTGTTATTATTTACATGTGATTGTTTGTCTTGTTATTATTTACACTTTTTTGGATTTTTGGATTGACTGTCTGACTCTTAGCCATTTTAGTACCGGGACTGTCTTTATACGTATGAATCTCATGTCCCTGGACGTCAGATTCTTACGTATAAAGACGATCTCTGCACTGAAAGAATTTAAAATATTTATAATGGGCCCATAACATAGGTATTCAAAAGAAGCGGGAAGAGCTAACTAACACATTTATGATGATTTCAAATTAAAAAAAAAATCACCATGGTTTATGCATAATAATGCAGCGTTATAAGGGTTAAGAATCACAAGAAGACACACTTCCATTTAGGAGTCACAGAAGATCTACACATCTTTAAAAGTTGACTTCTGACAAATCAAATGAGGGAATATTGTATTTCAGAAGATAATAAAGTGTTAATTACGTTTATCGCCGCGGTTGGCCTTGTCTGATTGTTCTTCAAACAAGAAAAGATTGGGGATAAATGAGCATCAGATTTCTCAGATTGGCTTATGTTTTGATTCGCATTGTAAGTACGCTCTGCCCACTAGAAGTTGTGTCTCGCTAGCGCGACCCACCACGTTAAAGGAATAATAAATATAATTGTATAACTTCCCACTTTAACCCTTTAGGCGCTGCGTTGTTTTTGCATAAACCATGGAGACCAAAGGGTCCTCTCAATTTGAAATCATCACAAATGTCTTAGTTAGGACTTTCCGATTCATTTAACTACCTATTATATCGGTCTACGGCCATAGTAAATATTTTTACTCCTACAGCGCGGGGATCGACTTTAGTCGTAAGAATCTGACGTCTGCAGACGTCAGATTCTGACGACTAAAGTCGATCCCCGCGCTGTAAGGGGAAAAATCATGTTGGATTAGGATTTCAGGATCACCTACCTGCATAGCCAGATTAGATTGTGAGGGTTTGCTGTGATTGAACTTGAAGGCGCCGTGCACCTCATGTTATCATGTCAGGAGGCAGGGATACATGATACAACATCGTGTGTGTGATCCGTGTTAGTGCTATCCTTCACCCGGGGATCCTAGATCCTTGGGGCGGACAGGTCCGTGGCCACTGCTTCACTAAAGTTTCTGCAGTGCCAGACCCCGGGGCACGGTACGCTCGGCTTTACTCGGCCTCTCTCGTTGCTTGACCGGCTAGCTCGCCTCTCAGGCTGGGAATGACTGACCATGTGTGCTCCACTCCCATGCCACCTGCCTGCAAGGAATGGACCCGTCCGTCTAGAGGGGGGGGGGGCGCATTGAACGAGCCATTATTAATATGATGTCTATGTTTCCAAAACTGCAGCACTGGATTTATCATTTCTAACTGGATTGTGCATGGACAATTTGATATTAGGCTTCATAGATGAAAAATGGTGAATGGATAGATGTGACAGAATAACTCAAAAGCTCGGAATATCCCTATTTGAATGGAATGGATGGAATTTTTTTCACTGTTTTCTAAAATACATTATTCCAAAGAGGATGACTAAAATAATGGTTAAACCAGTCGTTTTGGGTCGTTTTGCTTCACTGCCAACAATGACTCAACTTATCTTATGTTAGATCACTAGAAAGCGTCTATTTATTTATTGAGACAGCATGCACCTTCAGATTTGCATCCAATTGAAGACGGTGTGGGCAGTGTGTGATCTCACCTATTTTGCCGTTGAAAAGCAAACAACAGAAAGTGTTTACTTGATAAGTTATCAGTTACTACTGTTTGGCTTTATAATTATGGCGTTGTGGGTGAATAGCACACACAAAAAGAAAGCTATCAGCGCGAAAGAGTCAATCACGTCTTCATTTTTATTTCTAGTTTTTTTTATTGCGAGATATAAAACCTGGCAGGCGGATGATTGAGACGGGAAATTGTATTACATTCCTACAGAGCGCTATTCATCGAGTTGACAATTAACCGAGCTTGTCAGGCAGGAGACGCCCTGATTTAGAGACAAGTACAAAGACTGGCTGCTCAGATAAGAAAACTCATTCACTCACTCATGCAAAAAAAAACGGATAATTTGTTTGCAAATTTGACAGTGGACAAAATCAGAATTTGTGACACTATAATGAAACGCACTCTTGGAATATTTTATTCTATCATAAAATTTCTTTCTTCAAAAATAGTATAATTACACATAATTGTATAAATGAACACTAAAATATGTGCTAAATATAAGGAATGACATGGGCGTGAAGATATTTGTATCTACGCTTTAGGTTGTCATTGATTGTTTGCACTTTTGTGTACGAGTATTAGGCTACCAGATAAAGCAAATGTTGCCAGTAACTGCTATAATTATGTTCCCGGGAAGAGATGTTCCTGGTTGAACTTTGGTCAATATCGAGTTGGTATTCCTATAATCTTATGTAACGATACCTTACCAGAACACCAGCAAACATAAAACGATAATTTAACCATTTCAGCGTGGGGATAGACTTTAGACGTCAAAATGTCACGTCCACAGACGTCAAAATCTGACCTCCATAGACGTCAGATTCTCTCATTTATCGTCCATCCCCGCATTGAAAGAGTAAAATATTTCTAATGGTCGTAGACCCATAACCATGATAACATAGGTATTCAAATGAACCAGAAAGAGCTAACTAAGACATCTATGATGATTTAAAATTAAAAAGAAAAGCATTTGTTTTCCTAGATATATATTGAACTATGGCAGCGCTTTAGTGGTTAACGCTGGGCCACATTCTACAGCCCAATTTTAAACCACCGTCGTTTCAACGTATGGTGTTTTCCAGGAGACAATCCCGGAGAACACAAGGCGCTGAGCCAATGCTGGTTTAATGTTGGTCCACCGTCTACGACGCTGGCCCAACAATAAACCAGCATTGATTGATTATATCGTGTTGAAGGGAGACCACGTGGACACAAGGAGATGACTAATGATGAATTCTGTGGTAATTCTTTCTGTGGAATTATTTACTTGACCTCCCCTGACCATGTTTATGCTATGCTTTCGCTTTTGTCCACGAGTATTACATCACAGACCTGGTTTTGCGAATTGTTTTGAGAATCAATGGTGTCCCTGGTTGAACGTTGATATATATAGAGTATAGAGTATCTTTATAGTAGCTCGTATAATCTTATACCAGACTATCATTAAGTGTGGGATGAAATCTGAGGAGAAAACAAATTATTTTCTGTTTTGAACAGTGGCCATTTTTGTGATCACCACACTTATAAATCTGTTTCGTTTATTTTGATGAGCAGAAATATCGGCTCTTTTGACAAACAATGCACAATTTCTCTTCGTCTCATACGACCGCTAGTCATTACTATAAACACGTGTCATTAGCGTTAATACGTATGTGAATAACACGTCCTTAACACGAAGTCTGTAGAATGAAAGCCTGAGGCTGAGGACTTATTGATCACACGGCCGCTGGACCTGAAATAGTCCAGTTCCTAGTATCTGACCAATTTACCTGACCATTATATAATAGCTACAGTACTGATTTAGCAAAATGGGACAAGCTTTTTCAGTGGGGCTAGCCCCGGCTAACGCAGGCTAGCCCTGGGCTAGCCCCATGTTTTCTCCCCACCCCATTTGGGGCTCGCATGTATGCGCCCAAAGTTATAAAATCCTTTAGCCGGGCCGCAATGTGCGTTTTGGTATAAGTTCATATAACTGGAGCCGCGCTCATATCGCCGGGGCTCAAGCCAATCTAGAGCCTCGGCGAATTGAGTCAACGCCTGTATGTGTTAGTCAGGCGCGCTTCTCGTCTGGTCCAGTTTCAAGCTCGACCGGTGCGCCGGGCGAGCCTGACTTTCCAGGTGCCTGCTTTTTCATCTTTAGTTAGGTCTATTCCAGTGACCGTAGCTTCATAAAACCACCCATTTTCTGAATTTATACACTGAACGGCTTTTCCGATACTAAAGATAATGTCTAAATGCTAAAGGCTAAATGCTAAATGGCTGAGCAGAAATAAATGAGGACTGCAACAGGTCTAGATGTATACGCGTACGGACACTCAATTATTGCACGTTTAGATCAACTCAGAGCTGTTTAGATGATGCTGAATGTGGTCAAGCTGAGCGCGCCCTGTCTTGCCCAGAGCGAGCCTGGCCAGCCCGGCGAGATGACACATAGTTCACAGCATCCATGTTAGCCGCCACACAGTATACTGGGTGCAAGCCCAAGTAGGATTTGGGCGGGTATATTTTCCTGGCCCGAACCGTGTGGGGGCTCGAGCCCATTTCATGCGCTGGGCGCAACCAATTCTGCGCCTGTCTCGCCGGGCTTGCGCCCGGGCTAATGACGGGCTGGCCTGCGTTAACGCAGGCCAGCCACTGATGAAAAATCTGTCCCATTTTGTGAAATCAGTACTGTATGTCTGCCTGGCCCCAGATGGCTGACCTATATTGTTACAGCCAGCCCACCGAGTAAACTTAGAACAGGAAGGGTCACCCTCCAGTGAAGCCATGAAGACAGTCCTGGCGCCGTGGCTGGCTTCAGTGAAGCAATGAAAACCTTCTTGGCGCCATATCTGACCCCAGGGAAGCCACGAAGACAGTCCTGGCGCCGTGGCTGGCTGTTTCCAGTGAAGCCATTAAGACATTCCTGCGCCGTGTCTGGCTCCAGTGAAGCCATGGAGACAGTCCTGGTGCCGTGCATGGATGGCTTCAGTGAAGCAATGAAGACATTCTTGGCGCCGTATCTGGCTGTCTCCGGTGATCGTGTATAAGCCATGAATAAAGGAATGTGATGTTAACATGTCTGAACAATGACTTAGCATTATGTCAATGTGTATTTATTTACAATCAGCAAATCACGATATTCAGAGATCACAATCTGTCTTATGATTAGTTGACATTCTCACACCAACGTCTCTGTAGTGTGACATATATCGCATTTTTTTGCTTTGTAAAAAAATGTCATATAAAATAATAAATCCATTTAAATTGAGGCATTTTTTGAAATTTGTTTATTTCATAAAAAAAGTCACACAATTACAATTAAAAATTTGTTTTATTTAATCTGAGCTGAGAAATGCGGTAGCAATATTGGCAGCGCACAGAAAGTGGATTTATATTTTAACTTTTTAAGTGCATTTGTCACATTAACACACCACTTGGCTGAACATGGAATAATTCACTAAAAACACCGTCCTGAGCCTTCATTTGATGGGCTACATTTGTGTACCTAATAAAAACGAGTGTTTTTCGCTCGTAATCAGATAGTGGTTACTTTAGCAATTCATATTTCAAGGTGTATGAGAATTATAGAAAATAACTGAATGGTAGCATGTTTGATATACAATGTTTATAGCGAGCGGAGCGAGTGAGCGAGGCGAATGAGCGAAGCGAGCTCAATGGTAATGCGTGTATATAATGTTATATTTATTCAATAAATCATCAAATCTCAGTCTTATATGACTGATTCACTGGAGTTGTTGCCCAATCCGCCATCTTTGTTATTCCGCCATCTTGGATATCCGAGCAAAATAATTTGGCAGGTCAGCAACAAATTGAATAAATCTTTCATTTGAACACTTAAAATCGTTGTGAAATATAGAATAGGGGCAGAATATTTGTTAAATACGACTAATATATCAAGGATAAGGACAAAAGATATAATATGAGATTACAGCATGATAACATGGAGAAATATTGTGCAGGAATAGTTACACAGATATTCACCAGGCGGTGTAATATAAAGTCTCTTGTCACAAAATACTTATTCTGTCACTGTGTGAGTGCTGGGACTATTAATGCTATTGAAATGACTCAACTTATCTTATGTTAGATCACTAGAAAGCGTCTATTTATTTATTGAGACAGCATGCACCTTCAGATTTGCATCCAATTGAAGACGGTGTGGGCAGTGTGTGATCTCACCTATTTTGCCGTTGAAAAGCAAACAACAGAAAGTGTTTACTTGATAAGTTATCAGTTACTACTGTTTGGCTTTATAATTATGGCGTTGTGGGTGAATAGCACACACAAAAAGAAAGCTATCAGCGCGAAAGAGTCAATCACGTCTTCATTTTTATTTCTAGTTTTTTTTATTGCGAGATATAAAACCTGGCAGGCGGATGATTGAGACGGGAAATTGTATTACATTCCTACAGAGCGCTATTCATCGAGTTGACAATTAACCGAGCTTGTCAGGCAGGAGACGCCCTGATTTAGAGACAAGTACAAAGACTGGCTGCTCAGATAAGAAAACTCATTCACTCACTCATGCAAAAAAAAACGGATAATTTGTTTGCAAATTTGACAGTGGACAAAATCAGAATTTGTGACACTATAATGAAACGCACTCTTGGAATATTTTATTCTATCATAAAATTTCTTTCTTCAAAAATAGTATAATTACACATAATTGTATAAATGAACACTAAAATATGTGCTAAATATAAGGAATGACATGGGCGTGAAGATATTTGTATCTACGCTTTAGGTTGTCATTGATTGTTTGCACTTTTGTGTACGAGTATTAGGCTACCAGATAAAGCAAATGTTGCCAGTAACTGCTATAATTATGTTCCCGGGAAGAGATGTTCCTGGTTGAACTTTGGTCAATATCGAGTTGGTATTCCTATAATCTTATGTAACGATACCTTACCAGAACACCAGCAAACATAAAACGATAATTTAACCATTTCAGCGTGGGGATAGACTTTAGACGTCAAAATGTCACGTCCACAGACGTCAAAATCTGACCTCCATAGACGTCAGATTCTCTCATTTATCGTCCATCCCCGCATTGAAAGAGTAAAATATTTCTAATGGTCGTAGACCCATAACCATGATAACATAGGTATTCAAATGAACCAGAAAGAGCTAACTAAGACATCTATGATGATTTAAAATTAAAAAGAAAAGCATTTGTTTTCCTAGATATATATTGAACTATGGCAGCGCTTTAGTGGTTAACGCTGGGCCACATTCTACAGCCCAATTTTAAACCACCGTCGTTTCAACGTATGGTGTTTTCCAGGAGACAATCCCGGAGAACACAAGGCGCTGAGCCAATGCTGGTTTAATGTTGGTCCACCGTCTACGACGCTGGCCCAACAATAAACCAGCATTGATTGATTATATCGTGTTGAAGGGAGACCACGTGGACACAAGGAGATGACTAATGATGAATTCTGTGGTAATTCTTTCTGTGGAATTATTTACTTGACCTCCCCTGACCATGTTTATGCTATGCTTTCGCTTTTGTCCACGAGTATTACATCACAGACCTGGTTTTGCGAATTGTTTTGAGAATCAATGGTGTCCCTGGTTGAACGTTGATATATATAGAGTATAGAGTATCTTTATAGTAGCTCGTATAATCTTATACCAGACTATCATTAAGTGTGGGATGAAATCTGAGGAGAAAACAAATTATTTTCTGTTTTGAACAGTGGCCATTTTTGTGATCACCACACTTATAAATCTGTTTCGTTTATTTTGATGAGCAGAAATATCGGCTCTTTTGACAAACAATGCACAATTTCTCTTCGTCTCATACGACCGCTAGTCATTACTATAAACACGTGTCATTAGCGTTAATACGTATGTGAATAACACGTCCTTAACACGAAGTCTGTAGAATGAAAGCCTGAGGCTGAGGACTTATTGATCACACGGCCGCTGGACCTGAAATAGTCCAGTTCCTAGTATCTGACCAATTTACCTGACCATTATATAATAGCTATGTCTGCCTGGCCCCAGATGGCTGACCTATATTGTTACAGCCAGCCCACCGAGTAAACTTAGAACAGGAAGGGTCACCCTCCAGTGAAGCCATGAAGACAGTCCTGGCGCCGTGGCTGGCTTCAGTGAAGCAATGAAAACCTTCTTGGCGCCATATCTGACCCCAGGGAAGCCACGAAGACAGTCCTGGCGCCGTGGCTGGCTGTTTCCAGTGAAGCCATTAAGACATTCCTGCGCCGTGTCTGGCTCCAGTGAAGCCATGGAGACAGTCCTGGTGCCGTGCATGGATGGCTTCAGTGAAGCAATGAAGACATTCTTGGCGCCGTATCTGGCTGTCTCCGGTGATCGTGTATAAGCCATGAATAAAGGAATGTGATGTTAACATGTCTGAACAATGACTTAGCATTATGTCAATGTGTATTTATTTACAATCAGCAAATCACGATATTCAGAGATCACAATCTGTCTTATGATTAGTTGACATTCTCACACCAACGTCTCTGTAGTGTGACATATATCGCATTTTTTGCTTTGTAAAAAAATGTCATATAAAATAATAAATCCATTTAAATTGAGGCATTTTTTGAAATTTGTTTATTTCATAAAAAAAGTCACACAATTACAATTAAAAATTTGTTTTATTTAATCTGAGCTGAGAAATGCGGTAGCAATATTGGCAGCGCACAGAAAGTGGATTTATATTTTAACTTTTTAAGTGCATTTGTCACATTAACACACCACTTGGCTGAACATGGAATAATTCACTAAAAACACCGTCCTGAGCCTTCATTTGATGGGCTACATTTGTGTACCTAATAAAAACGAGTGTTTTTCGCTCGTAATCAGATAGTGGTTACTTTAGCAATTCATATTTCAAGGTGTATGAGAATTATAGAAAATAACTGAATGGTAGCATGTTTGATATACAATGTTTATAGCGAGCGGAGCGAGTGAGCGAGGCGAATGAGCGAAGCGAGCTCAATGGTAATGCGTGTATATAATGTTATATTTATTCAATAAATCATCAAATCTCAGTCTTATATGACTGATTCACTGGAGTTGTTGCCCAATCCGCCATCTTTGTTATTCCGCCATCTTGGATATCCGAGCAAAATAATTTGGCAGGTCAGCAACAAATTGAATAAATCTTTCATTTGAACACTTAAAATCGTTGTGAAATATAGAATAGGGGCAGAATATTTGTTAAATACGACTAATATATCAAGGATAAGGACAAAAGATATAATATGAGATTACAGCATGATAACATGGAGAAATATTGTGCAGGAATAGTTACACAGATATTCACCAGGCGGTGTAATATAAAGTCTCTTGTCACAAAATACTTATTCTGTCACTGTGTGAGTGCTGGGACTATTAATGCTATTGACATGACAAAAGCCAACCTCCACAACGCAAATAGTCTAGTGCTGACCTGTCACAATGCGTTTATGACACTTTCAATTTAATTAAAAAAAACAAAGGATGCATTGGGCTTTGACATAACTGACAACTTCTTTAATTTTGGCAGCTAGAATATGCAAGGCCAAAAAAACATAGTCACCCTTAACCTATGTTGACAATCGTCTCGGCCTTGTATGATTTGAACATGGCTTCCTTCACTCAACTGTGTTCCATAATGTAATGATTCGTATACTAATCCAACATTCTTCGGACATTTAAAAATTAAGAAAATAAATTCTGGTAGTCTAATTCTAGACCAAGATTTATCCAATAGTTAGTCTACTTTTATGATTTGTCTGATGATGGAGTATGTTGTTTGCTTGCTTGATTTAGCTAGCTGACATGCGGGCTGTCCGGGCCTTCCGACAATATATTGGTCACTCAAAATTATAATGACCCTGCCAATGCCATTCGCACAGTTTGAAAAGGTCATATAGAAGCTTAATAGAGAAAAACATATTTTGCCCAAAACTTTTCCTATCTACAAGGCTATGAGAGCTTTCTTGACCGGACTATTGTTGTACAACCACAGACAGCAGGGCTACGTGGATTAATCCTCTAGACTAGGGGGAAAGTCCACAATTTCTCTTGTTTGTCTTTTTTATTTAGCTACCCCTGAAACCAGGCAGCCTGGGCCTTCAGACAATTATTATGGGAGCTAATTTCTCGTTGATTATACCCAGTCAACTCTGAAGCGATTTTCACAAAATTTTGTAACTATTATTATTATTGTAGCGATTATTAGCATAATGCCAACAACCCCGAAAATTTCGCGAAATTCTAGTGAGTATAGGCCCAGCAGTATTTCAAAGTTAGATCATTTCACATGTAAAGCAATTCTGAGAATAAACCTGTCGTATTCTTAAGCTTCCTCCGTGCTGAGACTTCCCTTCTGCGCATATACGGCCCTGAGGTCAATGGTTATAATTAGCCGTTATAAAATCTACATTGTGATGTATTAACAGCAGGAAAGAGACCTATCAAATATATAATGTTAATATAGGTCGATGTCAGTAACTAATTGCTATAAATTAAATTAAATTCATGTAAATACTTACATAACCATTTTCCTATAGTAGCCTACTGACAGGTATGCTGAGTATTCCCCATATGCCATGCTGAGCATTTTCCTTGTCTGTAGTATGGCTCTAGGCTGTATTTCACATTACAGCCTATTGAGAGTACCCAATTATCAGATATCAGATATATAACTAATTAACTTTTTCAATTAATAATTAATTACCTTTGATTAATAATAAATTCATTAGGGAACTGTTCCGTCTGTTGCATGGCTGAGCACTAGTAGCGATTATCAAATTCCGAGGTTGTGTTAAAAGTCATGGTGACTCATAATGACTTTCGGCATGTTTTGGCAGAGACGCAAGTCAGGAGTCTTGAAAACTTGGTGATTGATACACAGTTATATTTAGAGAATGACATGCTGCAGCATTGACAATATAGACGAAGAAAAACAACCCTCTATCAAGAGTTTGACAGCATAAGACAGTAACTGGTCATGACACAGTAACCAGTTACTGCCCTTGGCCAAGTTAGAGGCACTATTAATTCAGAGAGGTTAAATAAAGATATCTCGCCTAAACTCAGGCATAACATTATTATTGAAAACATACGTTGACATGATGCCGAGCCAAGATGTTGGGCCGGTATCGATCCAACTAATCACACAGGACACAGTGTCGGTCCAATCGTTATACCATCTGCATTAGCTTACAACATACGCTGCTTACAACATACGTTGGCACGATGCTGGCCCATCATCTTCAGATGCTGGGCCGGCATCGAGCAAACTAATCATGCACGATACAGTATTTTGTACAATCATTATGCTATCTGCAATTGGCCTGCTTCTCTCAGCCTATTGACTATCCTGCAATAGGAACAAGGCGTTAGCCCAACACTGGGTCAACGTTTACTAACTTGTCTTTCATATATATATATATATATTATACATATAAAAACCACCTGAATGAGAGCCCGAAGTGACCTCAAACGGACACTCAGATATGCGTCTGGACTCAGGCGAGCTGTCACACGGCCGCCATCGTGGTTACGGCAAACCTGTCAGAACATGATGACAATCGCGCGTTTGTTTTGACAAAGGGAAGCTGCAGTCTCCACATATATGGCTATAATCTTCGGGGGGATTGCCAGCGGCGTACCCTGGTGCCCTGGTTCCCCCGCCTTCCCTATCGACTTCAAAATATAGGATGTTTAATATGTGATAACTTTAATAAATCTATCTACATAAAATTATTAGTGTTTATCCCTACATTGGAAATGTTTGTCAATAAAATTATGTCAATAATTCCCTCCAAACTAGAACTGTGTGAAATATGAGGAAACCACAGGAAATTTATCAGATGTAAATAATTTTTGTTGTTTCAGAAATGTCGTGACTGAGAATGCTATTCTAAAACAAGTTGTTGACAATAATCATTCAGCTGAATTTTTACACATTCTTACTCACTAAATCTTTGCATGTATATGCCTACCTCTACATCAGGTTGTGTTTGGGCGAATAAAACAGTTGGTTGAGGACGGTTATTGCTATCTAACTACATTAGACTGTGTTTGGGCGAATAAAAGGGTTGGTTCAGGGCAGTTATTGCTATCATTCAGAGGATACAATGCAAAAAATATTTTTGTGACCTCCCATGTTCTAAAACTTGAAATCCCCTGCCACACATGCTCTCCCAAACCTGTCCTCAGAATATTTAGGATAGATATTCATATTATAGCTCCCCTACTATTTACTTAAGACAAGGTCTGTCATTATGTAACAAGAGGGTCCCATTAACACATGAATTATATCAAGTAGGCCTCATGGATTTTGTAAACTCAAAGCACAAGACATAGATCACACCCTAATTTCTTCGGTCACCTTAAGAATGCTTCATGCTGATCAGAAGACTAGATACATGTAAATTATTTGAAACAAGCACATTCCTGCATGGAAGATATGCTTCTATTAAAAAATGTTTGAAGTAAAAACAAAATAAAGGTTTTTATAGGTTTTATAGGCAATTTTTAAAACAATATAGGTTACATTTTAAAATATAGGTTTTGATTGTTTTAATAGGCTCATATGTTTCACTATTCTACTACAAGTAGTCTGCTGCACTAATTTGTACATAGACCTTAATCACAACCCAGTTTTACTTATATATTTCTTCCCATGGAGTATCTGCTCTGTTCCCAGTGAACAGGATGCGCTGCCCCAGTGCCGATTAATGTTGGTCCAGCGTCGCAGACGGTGGGCCAACATTAACCCGACATTGGGTCAACGTTATCCAGAGGATATAGTGAACGAAAGTTGTGGATAATAATATAATTGCAGGTTCAAACCCAAACTCAGGATTTCTTGTTTACTTATTGCGCCGTTCATGTGATATATCTTTTCTGAGACCATGTGACTCACAACTTAACAAGGCTGGAAAGCAATGTCTGTATGACATTGGCTCAGCTGGGGTTGAGAAAGTCATTGCTCATTTGATCATAATTGATATAAATGTTACAGTAAACACGATAAACACCAGTCGACGTTTATCCAAAATTGGCGACGCTGGCCTAACAGTAAACCTAAACCATCAGCGTGCTTACTGCGACTAACAGTGGAAAATTAGCGTAGGGACTGCGACCCTGACCTAAGTGTGTTTACTGCGATGGGAGGTTATAAACAAAAAGTACCCCAACATTTAAAAACGTTGCCACCCGTCTTGTATTATATGCCCTATGGCGATGCACAGGGCCTTTAATCAACCATTCTGCTGCATGAAGTTTGTCATATTAATTACCTGTAGGTCACAGTTTGTAAGAGGTCAGGTCAATATGTCACCGTTAACATGTTATATCAAGGGCTGAACCCACTCTCATCTTTACAAAAGCAGAGCCTTTTTGCCACACGTGTTGTATTCTACCCCTATTTTATTGTACGGCTGTTTCTTACGGTCAATGGATGAGGTGTAGATCACACGCAGTAGGGTAAGTAACAGTGACACATTGATAATTAATGTAAAAATGTAACAATAGGCCACGAGCAAAGGCTGCGAAAAGTGGATGATTATTCTGACATTTTTTTACAACTGTAACAAAACATTGATGCTAGTTTTATAATCACCAATTATAAATCAACCGCTAATTATTGACAAACCTAATAAATATCAATTATTTCTTTGTTTTAAGTGACCTATTTGACAGCATCAACTGGGTGCTTCACTCAGTCTTCCCTCCCTGTTGTTCTGCAAGTTAATTGGGCGGGGGCCCTGGGGTAGTGGTCAGCACCGATGCCTTTTACGCTAGAGTTCGGGCTTCGCTTCCCGGTTTAGGCGGTTTGAAAGAAACAAAAATGTCTCTTCCCCATCCACTCGTAAAACTCAGTATTGTGGGGAGCCTCTGTGACCGAGAGATAGCGCGCTCAGACCGCCAGGGCTCGAATTTCGAGTTCTGTGTCTGGAGGGCAGTGTCATCAAACTCATCTCACCGTCCTCAGGACGTTCTCCTGGCCCAATTAAGCCTGTATGTGCACAAAGGTGGCCTAAAGCCCGATTCATTTTTTTTTTCAAGGTAATTCGTCCCCTATTAGGCCCATCCAATATATAAAAACAGTTTGTACTAGATGCTCAACTAATCATATCACTATATTTGGAAATGGCTATTTTTCTAAATAGACCCATTTCTCGTCATTTGAAGCTGGAAATTGCGTTAGAAATTCCAGCTTCAAATGACGAAAAATACTAGCTAAATACTAGCTAAATACTAGCCAAATACTAGCTAAATACTAGCTAAATACTAGCCAAATACTAGCTAAATACTAGCTAAATACTAGCCAAATACTAGCCAAATACTAGCTAAATACTACCCAAATAGTAGCTAAATACTAGCTAAATACTAGCTAAATACTTGCCAAGTAGTAGCCAAATAGTAGCTAAATACTAGCTAATACTAGCTAAATACTAGCTAACATGTCCGGAGGACAACGTCAGGAGGAACAATGGTTGAGATGGACGTATTCTAATCTGCTAAATAAAGCAGTGACACATTAATTTGTTTGATTATCATCTGGCGGCGCCATAAGAACTTGTTACGACTTCATACAAAGGGAAAAACAAAGTAAAATCTGCTTTTCTCGTGGAGTAGTGGAGACTTCCGCAGATTAAGCCACGAGACCTCGGCATTGTCCGGGAGATCGACCGCTTTGAAAGTCCACCTGGAATTCTATGACCATCGTCACCAAGGGAGGCAGCATCCAAGGTCTTAGCGGGAAATCAGCCGTAAATTAACTCTTTATGCTCCATAGTATGCTTTATAGCTGCCACAAGTTTTAACGCACACCAAGTTTACATCAGCTGTAATTTAGATGAACGTATTAAACAAGATTTATCAAAACACATTTCGATAAATTTAAAGCAATTTCTGTCAAAAAAATGTTTCAAATATTTGAAATTGTGTATTATATACGACATGGTAAGGAGGACCTCTTACTTGAATAATTTTACTTAGACGTGAGACCGGTAACCTTTAATTTCGATGTGACGTTTAAAGTTTGTAATCAATGTATCTGCTTCTAAAATGTTGTACAGTTTTTCGGAAAACCTCAAATCTGGATTGAAATGATTTCAAAGTAAATAAATATACGTTTATCAGATTACCTAATGTCAATCGGAAATGCTCAATGTAAAGCAGGCGTTCATAAAATTCAATATATTCAGGTCATCACGTTTCTAACATGTGGATAGCCTGGCAAGCTTGACCTGTTACTGAGCTGCAGAAGATAATATGACGACAAGCCGATGTCAACGGGAGTGGATATATTAAAATTATTCGTTCTCAGTTGCCAAAAAACACAAGGCGTCCATCAGAGCAACAACGTATGAACGTCTCGTGTTTGCCGGGTTATCCATTGCTGGTCATAATAGCCATACAGAGCATACATTTTTTTATGGATAACTTTACGATCTATTTCAATATGTTAGACTGTTGTTGAATGGTTCATGTCGGGTATGGATAGTAACGACAGTGATCAGAGTAACCATAAAGCTCTCTTCTAGCTCTATGGGGTGACATAGATAATAAATTCTGTGAAACTCAATAGGATAGCTTTGACCTGCAATGTTTTCACCTAATACAATGAAGTATAGGGGAGAGGGACTTTTATAAAGTATTTTTCACCGATCGGTAATTAAAAAAGTTTAGGTAGTTTAGGACTTCAATCGCCTGACTGGTGAGGACAGCTAGTGGAGTTTGCACTAAGGAGGTGGTGGAGGTTACCAGGGGCTTCCCCATTTGGGGACACTTTGAAAAACATTATCAATCATCCGCATCAGGTGTCCTACCTCAATCCCTGAACACATAGCTAGAACTCAACCGTGAAACACTGACCAAAGCTCCATTTAATTTGGCATAGCTATTATCTATATGTTCATTTATTGCCTGTGTTTCACTCCCCGACATATTCTGTGATCTCCTTTGCATATTTCGGAGTGGCTGCATTTGAACTAGGCAGATTATGTGACTGTAAATTCTGATATATGTTGATTTTTCTAAGTTGGATCAAGCTTGGTTTATAATATCCTACCGAACTACGAACGTAACAGCAGGGCTCGTATACTCGTACACGTTACGATATATCGTAGGCTTCGGATTGGTCGAGATGGTCATCTCGACCAATCCGAAGCCTACGAAGCCAGGCCCATAAATCCAGACCTACCATGCTGATGATGTGCGTGTCACCATTACCAAGTGACCAGATCGAGCAATTACCAAGTGACCAGATCGAACAATTCTGACAGACGAGATGTCAGATGATGAGATGTCTGATGGCGCCGAGACCATTTAGAACCTACTCTATCTAAAATGACGCTTGCTTGTTTCGGGCTCATTAGATCTTGTCTGACGTGGGTATTTCGGCCTGGGTGTGTTTTGACTGTGTTATTGTCGGTTAATAACCCCATCATAGGGATCTGAGTCCCACCAATCCATCAGTTACCTACTGTGGCCTACAATTAGCCTTGACTAATACAGTAGCCATGTCGTTTTCTCCCCCTCGGCCCGGCTATCTCCGCTCTCCCCGTGGTCTACTTAGTCTAATCTTCCACCTCTCCCACTCCCTGTGACTAATCATACGAGAACAATCCCGATAATATCTGCCCATTTAAATATCCGGATCGCTAGAGCCACGTTACCCATAACGGGTCAATCTAAAAACACAATTTCATAAAGAAAACAATAGTTTCAACTCTCTCATTGTTACATAAAATCACGCATACGATGGATGCTTATTTCATAATTTAAAAAAACATTATTTATTAAAAAAACATGGTTTGAACTGTATCACATTCAACCTTATGAAGTTAGAAACACTCCAGGCTCTGTACAAAGTAATTATCCAATCTTTTAAAAATAAAGATAAACTTTAAGGTAGGTGGGTCGTCATGATTATCTGAGTGGACATTGTGGACGTACAAGTAATATGGTTCAGTGCCGTATATCACATCAGCGTGAGTAGGCCTACCATATCATATCAGAGGGAGTACCGTATCACATTAGCGTGAGTAGCCTCTAATGTATCTTCTGATGAAAGTTATTATAATAATTTGACTCGTTATTATTGTGAAGCTATGTCGTCCTCATTGCAACGAAATGACGGGTGGTAATTGGCTGATCCTATCATGTCATTGTTCAGTTCGGCCATCGGATTCTAAATCTATATGTCGTGGCAACTGTACATAATAAACACAATTTAGGTATGGTAATATGTTTTTATAATTAATTAGATGATGAAAATCAGAGACGGTGGCAATAATTATTGATTCTCTGTGTTTGGCTTCGTCCAATACTACACTCTGGTGCATGAAGACAGTGACTGATTTATGATATCTGGTACTTTCTACCAAACCAATATCTAGGTTGACAATGCTAATGTCAACCACTTCGAAAACGGTGGACTTAAATACCAGTCACCGTAGAATATGTAAAATATTGTTTTTGAAGTTAATAAGTTCCATCAGAAAAATGATTGTTGTCGTAATAATGAGATTTTAAATAAGAAAATTGTCCAATGACCAGTAATTATTCATTTGGATCGTCGTGCTGTAAATAACATACCACGGCTGGCTCGATGCTGAGCCAACATCTGAGACAACATTGAGCCAACAGATGAACGTCAACTTTATTATCACGCAGGATCTTCCATTAACTATTATCACTGATTATTACCTTTGTTGTATTTTGACAATTAAGGCATCTGTTTTTTCCAATTTGACCCTTTCTATTGTAATCATTTTGATAAACATTTTTATATTTTCTTTCATTCTATACAATGATTTACACAAAAAGACACAAGACGTTGAATCAACGTTGTTTTAACGCTGGTCCAACGTCGTAGACGGTGGAACAACGTTAAATCAACATTTATGCAACCTCTTGTGCCTATTGGGTTGGTATCAGCCTGTATCTCACTCGAGCTGCAGTTTTTCAAAGTCAGTTATGTCATGTGTTACTTGATCGCATGAGAAAATATTAACTTGTGTATTTTTCGTGCGGTATGAAAAAAAACATACAGCACATATCCAAGGAAGTGTTGATTAATAAGGTGTTCGCCTAAAGGCTCTCACATCTTATTCATAGAATGAGTGCTTCATTTTCCCATATCACACTGAAGTAAATAACGTTTGCATATTTTCAGGATGATGACACTATTAAGATATGATGTCTGGGAAACAGAAGACATGTTGATGCCCAAATCAAATTAGGAAAACATAGCCTCATGGCTGGAACTGACTAAGCCATGCAAGTTGCTTCCACTACAAAAATAATAATAGAAACTATCTATACATTGTCGTACTGTCCCCTGTCCTGTAGATCTGGCATTCCAAGGTCACACCATGTCTAGACCTGGACTCATCTCATCCACAGTTGACAAATCACTTTCCTGTCCTCTTACCATATATCACCAAACACTGACGTGCTCGGCCGAGAGGGATCTGGGCTGACGTATTCGGCCGGACGGGATCTAGGCTGGTGTACTCGATGGGACTGGTTCTCGGTACGCGAATCTCCCTAAAAGCTTTTGACAGCATAGCAGATTTAAATGTCAGCCCAATGATGGTTAAAAGCTGGACCAACGTCTGCGACGTTGGTCCAGCTTTTAACCATCATTGTTTTGTTGCCTCATTGGCCGCCATCGCGCCAATGTCTTGTGTATGTTTTTGTTGTCACTGGGGAGTCGTTCATCTGGAGCATGTCAAATGCTGATCCGCTGATAAATCATTGACTCAGCAAAAACAAAATGTCTGAAACAAATCCCGACAACTGCAAGGTTCAGCAAACACTTTGCACTCGCCTACAATCTACATACAAAATACGAGTTAGAGTTCGACATAGACCTGGTAGATATTGATGCCATGGTTACTTGGTATAATGCAAAAAATCTTCAAAACTTCATTATCAGAGAGTATGCTAGACTTAAATACGACATAATTCATCATTGTTCGTGCAATAAAACATGACATTACTTGCATCTCAATGTAATTTGCTATATTTATAAATAAAGTCGCTAGGAAATCTCTAGACCTAAGTCTAATAATATGATGCCGTTTATCTACTTTTTATTAGATAAAATATATTGCATGTAATAAACACTTACTATATGTCGTAGGTTGGAGCTAGTTCTTGGTGTACGAGAGCAGACCCTATACATCGTTCCCTTTGAGTTGCTAAACTCATGAGTTGCTAAACTACCACTTGACAAAGTGGCAGTTTAACATCTTCTAACTCCAGAGGGACGTTATATGTTGTAATAAAAAACTAGCAAAATAATTTTACAGCTATTGCCTGAGCTGGAATACCATTGTTTAAAGAAAATACTACTTCATGCATCATTGATATGTCGGTTTCTTCATGGCTATCTTACTACGAACATCAACCGGTTATTCTTTACCATGACCTGCAGCTGATTTAATACCCGACGCAGCAGGTTGAAACTTTACGTCTTTTTTCAGACCGTGGATTGATCTATAAGTGACATACTGTGGAGCTATTGTGGTGACGCCGATATATTTGCTATCACCTATTTGCATGTGATCTTTGGTCACATGTGATACATAGCGATTTAGTTTTATAATTATGTGATGTACATAAATGTATTCTTATTGTAAATACAAGGATCAGTATTATTTGAGTTTCATACCATTCTTCACATTACTAAAGTAAAAAGCTTCACAGCCATTTTCTTCTCCAAGAAAACCCCTTGCCTCATTTGCATATTGCAGAAAACATACAATCATAAGACATGTGAGAGATGATGACGTATCTGAGCTCTTATACATCATGTTGTTTTAATGTTGGGCCAGCGTCGTAGACGGTGGTTCAGCATTAAAACAGCATTATCTCGGTGCCTTGTGATTGGTCAGAAAGTCTACGGTGCTCCCATCTGTGGAACCCCAAGCGGCCACCATAGGTTAATGTATCTGCTCCTTCTAAATCATTGACAGAAAACGGCTTGAGCGGCCATAATAGATCGGATTTTCTGGGGGTCAAAAGGTCAATTAAAGAGATGCGCCGGGTGAAAACAAGTTGGGGGACGAACGACGCCATGACTGAAATAATCAATCCTTAAGCGCCACCTGGGGTCAGCAGCGAGAGTTAATGAGGAGCCTCGTTGTCACATTTCAGACGGGGTGTGATGCATCAATCCGCGAGCGTGTAGAAAATACAAAAATCCATTTGTGAAATTGGACGCTGATGTAAAGATCCGGTGAATAAGATGTTTTAATATTTCAGAGTAAGGACACTTTCATGTTCTCGTAAACTGGTCGACTGAAGACAACAAGAGAGAACCGTGAGTGAAATAATCAGGAAATGGTTGTGGTATTTAGCCACCTAGGTATTAAAGAACCGTATCTGCCACTTTGTAAACTGGCAGATACGGCTTTTCAATATCAGGTAACTATGAAATTACTGATCGGGAGAGAGATGTAATTACAAATTTGACTATTAAATTCAATTGAATATAAACCATCCGCTAGTAAAAACAAACACTTGATTGAAATTGGATACAATTAAAGGGCATAGGCTTGCTTAAAAAAATAAAATACTGGATGTAAAATGAAGCTAGGTGTAGGTTTACTCAAAACTTTCAAAATGCTAAATGTAAAATGAAGTTAGAGAGGGGGTATTATGTTGAGTAGTCGTATCCTAGCTGCACTTGAACTGCATTCAAAACATTATTGAAAGCTTCAGAAATATTCTGAATGAGATGAAAATTGTAACGACCAGTCACTTTAAAGCCTGTCAGAATGTGCAGACGGCCATTTAGATCGTACTCGAGATCAGGCGAGCGTTTAATAGTAAAAACTTTGGAAAGCAATTACGCGCAATGTAATCTTGTTTTTTTTGGGTTAACACTTTTGTGCGAAATATTTATAGATATAATATAATAGTGTCTATCTCGGTAAACACATAACAATTGTATAACATTTGATTAATGTTGGACCAACGTCGAAGACATTGTACACATGTTATTAAGAGGTTTGTGTGTGCTGGGATGTTGCTATATATACTGTGAAAAAATCACCCTTTATTAGCTTTATTCGCATGGTTGAACATTTGTACGAGCCCAGTTGATGTATAGGATACAGCCCGAGAAACATTCTTTGCTTTGAAACGGGCCGAGGCCGATAATTGCTTTGTACTTGATGAACAATAACTCCCCATTCCCGGCATAGAATGTCGTGGTCGGACAAAGAAAATAATGTAGTGGTGTGTTTTCAATGAGATGAATCCATAACTTTTGCCGTGAGAATCATCAGTATGCAGAGCACAAACCTGCAGCATGATGTGCTATTTATTCTGATTTGTCTCAAATTGGTAACTTTGCCAGACATTAATGCCGGATTGGCTTTATAAGCCACTGGACTCCCGGTCGGATTAATCTGCCACCAAATCCCACACATCCCTAACGGGTCGTGGAGCCTTCGAAGATGAATTCGGTTTCACATCAACAAGAATGATCTAATGAATGGTTCATTTTTGTGCTTATATTTGCAATTTATGTTAGTTATATCTTCGAAAATAGATGTGATTTTCATTCATTAGAAGGCGGGATGCGCGCAAGGAATTACGCAACGATCTTCTAATGACATAAAAGTGACGGAAGTGCACCCTTTAGAGCCCAGAGTGTTAATACTGGTAGGTGGTATCAGATTAACTGGGAACAAATCAGAATTGATGGGTTTTAGTGAGACCCCTGGTCAATAAGTCAAGGTCTGAAACAATTGGCTGGATGACCGAATTCATCCTGAATAAGGCATCTTCCTGTCGGCTTGTTTGTCAGCCATCCATCGGTTTCAATATATCAGTTTACGTTTTTTGTATTTCAATACTTCCTCATGTTTATCGTACTGTTAATAACAAATAGACATACATAGCGAGCTAGAAAATAATATTTCAAAAACATAAATCCGTTAGATGCTTCTATTATGTGTATTAGAACGTCGTGTACTAACTGCTTGTTAATTAAGTTAATTATTTTTTTAGCCTGATTGTGTCGCTTTAAGTGTGTGGCTGTGCTTTGAGAATATAATCATAATCGACACATCGCATTTCACTTATCCAGTGGAGCTTAACTCTTACGGCGCGGGGGGCGACTTTAGTCGTCAGAATCTGACGTCTGTAGACGTCAGATTCTGACGACTAAAGTCGCTCCTCGCGCTGTGAGAGTAGGCATATTTATAGTGGGCATAGACCCATAACATAAGTATTCAAATGAATCAGAAAGAGCTAAGTAAGACAATCATGATGATTTCGAAATGAAGAAACCCTTTGGTCTCCATGGATTTTACAAAAAGAAATCAGCGCTTTAAGACATAATCATCCTATGTTGCTGGATTATACCATTTTCACTTGGAGAAAATGTATTCATAAAGCATATCACGTAATGCACTTATATTATTATATGCGACTGGGGGGTCAAAGGGTTAAGGAAGACAGAACAACACAGACTCTGGTACGTACGGGGTTTATCAGAGTTGAGGTCTGTAGGCTTCTATTTTCTGTGATGGTAGAGTAATAGGGGGGCTTAATCAAATAATCGTTCACTTTGTTGCAAAAGTTCGAAATTTTTGTCACAAGCTGACATGACCTAGCTTTTTTAGAATCTGCCGACAGACAAGCGATTTTTTCCCTCTAGCGGCCATATTGTGCAATTTCAAAATGGCCGCCACTGTAATGCATTGCGCATGAGGTGGGGGATGACGATTATGACATCAATTTCCATCAAAACTTGAAATGTCAAGGTCAAATATCAACATCAAAGTCAAAATCGTTTAAAATTTGCCTATTACTGTTTTTCTCATTGGTCGCTGTTTAAAAAGCTGAATAAATTCGTATATTTCAGAATCCTGAATATTTCAGAATCTGCCGACAGAAAAGCGATTTTTTCCTCTAGCGGCCATATTGGGTAATTTCAAAAGGGCCGCCACTGTGATGGATTACTCATCCTAACTTTTTAACTAATCATTAGAGAACCACATGTAATACCTCTTTTCTGGGGTATTTGAGGTCGAGGATGAAGATTATGACGTCATTTTCGATCAAATGTTAAAATGTCAAGGGCAAATAACAACACCAAGGTCAAAATCGTATAAAATTTGCGCATTACTGTTTTTCTCGTAGGTCGATGTTTAAAAAGCTGAATAAATTCGTAGTTTTTAAATAATTTTATAACTTTGATAATCTTATATGGGCCAAAGATTTTAAGTAGAGTGTGTTATTGGTCAGCTGATGATATACAGTACAAATAAATATGGCTCTCCCTCTCACTCCACTGTCCAAATACGCCACTGTAGAGAGCCTGAAACTTCCAGACCTATGTAGGCCTACATATGTATTGAATTACACAATAATACTCATCTCAATCACCAGTACTTATTGGCACATTCACCTTCTTGGCCCCAGTGTATCGTATGATATACCCCCGTCATTGTACCCCCTCCTGTTAACCGCAGCCGCATGGTTTTGTTTATGCCAAAGATTGAGGATGGTAATGTGGTAAAGCCTTCATATTATAGGACCCCTGGTCTGAGATAAGAGAAACAGTTTGGATAAAGCACGTTTGTGAACTCCTAACTAAAGAAGAGATTGATAACAACATTATGACAGCCTGGTCAGGTTATCATTCTCGGATGAAAGAATAAAGCTCCATCAAACCTCGAGCAGAGATTGACATTCTGCCTCTCTTCCCTGACAAATCTATGCAATTTCTTCAATCCTTGGTGACGTCAAGTACGTAATTTTGATAGGCGGACTTCATATTGAAGATAAAGTTCATTTTATCTGTGGTTCTGGATGGGAAGTGCATGGTCTGAGGCTGGGGTGTTCACCTCTGGCAAAGCTGGATGACCACCATATTATTAAGCGCACTCGGACGGTATGATCATCAAGTTTCATTGATGGCACTTTATCTCCTTCAGCAAGGAGCATACCAGTCCTATAGTCACAGGGTTATACAGACTTATTTAAAGAATGATTTGACAAGCAGTCAAGAGAGGGACTTATGTGTAAGTACTGTTCACTTATTATCGAGGTGGAAATTTTAATTTGTCGTTTTGTACACTCTCTGAGAGATGGTGATTTTAAGCTCAATGCCTGCAATGAATTGTGTCGCTGGTTTTTAGAGTTTAACCACACCATTTTTTCCAGATGGTTACCGAATCATGTAAATGATTTAGTGATGTGGTTTTCTGTACATTCTGATATTTTCGTTGTTCAACGGTCTTTTTATAATTTGTATTTGATGGATCATTCTCATGAACACAGCAATCGGTTGTACAAGCTGGTGGTGGTTGCTTATCAGATCTGTATGACGATACTGATTCTATTGCATTGTACATGCTAGCTGCACCTGATTTTCTGAAATTCTTTAACCCTTTGACTTCCAGGCCGGGGTGCAAGCCAGGATCCAGATATACTGGTGTAGGAGTTCTATTTTTCGTCATTTGAAGCTGGAATTGCTAACGCAATTCCCAGCTTCAAATGACGAAAAATACATAAATGTAGTATATATTTGACGAAAATTTGTGTCATTTTATGGTTACGTTCATTGACGAATGACGACGGAAATTTCCGTCATGTATGGTAGTGAAAAGGTTAATGACTTTGAAAGTGTACAAAACCATCGTATCACATCAGATGTACATCACAAAGAATCTCTATAAGCTCTAGAAAGACACTTTGTCATAGACGTCGCAAGTTTCATGAGAGTACCGGTACTCATAGATCATGCAAGTTCATTATTGGATGCTGTCCATGTAGTAATTTGCACTGGTGATGTAATGGGAGCATGAAATTACAGTCAAAGAGATTGGATGTGATCTGCATGAATAGTGTCTGCATGAAATAATCAGCACAATTCTAAGAATTTAGGAATAATGATGCAACATGCTACAGTTCCGAAATAATGGAAATATGTCAGATTTTTTCACCATTCCCTGCTGAGCATGGTATGCTCATGCTCAGTCCATGTTCTCGATGTGGCTGCTTTAATTCACATCGTACGTTCAGTTCGTGCAGCAACATTTAGTGATTGCATACACATGCATCTAGTGCCCTTATATCTGAAGAGCCAAATCACCCCCTCTGCGAATGATGAGATGAATAAGATCACACTGCCTTACAGACACAGGATTCAAAATTTGAGCCCTGGCAGTCTGAGGCCGAGCACGCTACCTCTCAGTCATGGAGGCTCCAGTGCTCCACACAATACTTACGAGTGATCTTTAGGAGTGAGCGGGAAAGAAAGATTTGTTGAAACCTGAATGCCAGAGCGGGGGACGAACCCGCGATCTCCCGATTTTTCAAGCAGACCGCTTTATAACCACTGCATCAGCCCCTCCTCCCCCTGCCCAAATTGCCCCAACTGGGAGTACACCAATTCAAAAAGAGATTATCCAAAATGTCTGGCAAAAAAAAACGAAAATAAGAGGGATTATTTTTCTTGCTGTGGCCAGGTGTTGTCTGAAGCTATGGGAACATGTGCCATGTTAGATTTTCAGATACATTAAATGACCAAATTTAATTGCACTCTAGACAAACCTAGGTCTCTCGAGTCAGAGTCTGTCAACATGAAGCCACTGGAATGTTTCTGTGTGTTATATGTATAGTAAGAGTTGTATTGTTGCATCTATTAAAAAAGCAAGACAGCAGCTTTTCACATAGAGCTCACGCTCTCTTGAGAACATACCTTACACATGCAGCTCTGTTTGAGCACGTCCTACATGCTTCCTATATATGGAAGCAGGCAATCATGTCATCAGGTGGTACCAGACGTTTCCAATTGGAGATAGGAATGTGATGGAAACAGGTGGTTGTCATTCAGGACGAAACTTATCTGATGCTAGTAAGTCGGGTTTACGGTGCACCTCCATAATTATGCAAGTGTGAGGGAGGTTGTGTGAATAAAGAAACTGCTGACCAGTAACTAAACAGAAAACTGTTACACATGATTGCACTGAAAACATCTCCACTTTTATTTGGACTAGTCATGAAATATTATTAGTTTTTCATTTGTTTTTATTATTTCGTATTAATTCGATGACATACGATTTATACAGTTCATTTTTCATAAGGTACTATATATTATCTATTCTTTTTGTTATTGCATTGCCTCCGTCAATTGTCCATGGAAAAAAAGTGATTTTAGTAGTTTTTTATCATGTCAAGCTTTGTACTTTGTGATACTTTATCTGGTTATTTGGAAAGGTCTAATAATAGTTACAATAATATGTGTATATGTGTATATTCTTGCTGCACTGGTTTGCAATTCATGTGCAGAGTTGACAAAATTAATTTTAAGTGTGCAAAAGTGTTGAGAGAAATAGTTGTGGAGTCAATTAAAAATCATCCATTCTTACTGTTTAAGTATTACGTATTAATGTAATGATGCGACATGTTTCTTAAAGTTTTGGAATTTCTTTTACTGCGTTAGCGTGTTTATCACCCTTAAAGACCATTTTGTAAAATTATTTTTATGGCAAAATAGACTAATAATTTATAGTCAGAACTAAAGCAATGAAAGACCTATGTCAGAAAAAAAATTAAAATCGTGATGTCATGGAGCGCTTCAAAATTTGCGGAAAATATAAATTATTTTAAATTTTTACACCTATATCGTCATATGCCCTCGATTTGGTCATTTAAGATTGAAAATGATATCATAATTGTGATCCTTGGTCTCAAATACCTCAGAATAGAGGTATTATAAGTTATTCTGTGATTTTTAGTTAAAAAGTTATCTTCCGCAAGGTTTTTAGGGGCGGCCATTTTGAATCGTCCAATATAGCCGCTAGGGGGCACATTTCACTTGTCTGTCGGCAGATTCTGAAATGTGTAGGTCATGTCAGCCTGTGACAAAAAATGTAGTGAACGATTCAACCATTTTTTAAGGTTAAGCTCCCCTACTAGAGATCAGGTCACACCTTGTACATTCCCTGAGGGCTGGTAACCTAGCAGCCCGGGGAACCGGCCCAGTGCTGGTACAAGTGAGGGCCAAAGCTGTCAACGTTAGCCCTCAATTAACCCAGCACTGGATGAGCATCAGGCGTCCTTAGGGAGCGGTCATTGTCGTGGCCAGGCATCTTTAGGGAGCGGGCATTGTTGTGGTCACTTTTGGCTTGACCTCTTCGCGGGGGGTCATCTGGTGAAGTTCACAGGGAAAGCGGTCATTTGTCACACAATTTTGTGTGACAATCTATCCGCCTCTCACCGATATCACAAGTGTGACAATCTGCCCGCCTATCCTCTGATAATGACAGGGTTTTGGGAGTGGTCGCGTGAACGAGATGCGGGAGACTTCTGGTTTCAACTCCCCACAGGGAACCTGTACGGATCTGAGTTAACGCCAGACACTTAAAGCAGCTGGGTCGTTTAACTTCACCGAACCAAAATATTTACTTTGCGGTGGACCTCACTGCTGTTGACGTTGGCTCTGCTGAGCATGCGGGTGGATGCACAGTATTTAGTCAACAAATCCTGACGACACACCTTCTTTAAGGGATACGTTTGAATCCAGTATTGGATAGGTGCAATCACTTTTATGAACCTTAATTGTTCCGTTTCCAGTCCTGTGCTTAAGAAAATAAATGATATCGTTCCAAAAACACTTTTTACAAGGTTCGAACACTGTTGCAGGCGGTACTGTCATTATTTTTCAATTTCCTCAGCATATAGTGTCATATAACAATATAAATGACATATATGTATCTCGGCAAATGAGAACTCTATGAATGGTTAAGATTAAAACCGCTTAGTTTAATTTACTGTTTTATTTTATAATTGCAATCCTCTTATCTCACAGTTTGCTCTTCTTATAATGACAGTTAAGGCTTTATTTTTAGATATAATAATTGGATTTTTGTGACAGCAGTCCACACTACAAGGTGAATTAAGATGAAAGAACTATATGTAGATGTTGAAGGGGCTAATCATAATATGGTTCACAGCAATGACAGGCCAGGTTGGTTTTCTCTATTTTTATATTATGGCATATGGCAATGAGAATGTCACTCTCTCTATGTGTTCACATCAGGTGATTGATAAGCCATCACTTCCCGATCCGCTTTTTAGATTGAAACACCACCACGTGCCGCTCCGCGTAGACCGTTGGGGACTAACAAAAGTATCACGTGACCTGGCTATTAGGACAACGAGATGTGGACGAGACCTGTCTTTATCGATCATAGTTGAAAATCGACGGTCTTTTGAAGTCTCGTTTTGCTCCCACGTGATTCCTCGTGTTCGTCCAACCAATGATCATCAGCGAACCAAGCCCAGCGACGCTTTAAACTACATGGTTTTATTTTTTCTGTATCACCCCTGTGTGCTCTCCCATCAAACTTGACGCGACACACAACGTCAAGTGAGATCATATTTCTCAAAATGGATGACAACTATTATCATTATAAAGGTCATTTAAACTACTAAAATGTAAAACAAACATTGGAAAAATGATTGAAGCCTAAATGGCTTATCATAACGGAAACATACTGCTTGCTTATAATTTATGGATCACACAAACATTCGTAATTAAATAAGTGTTTAAACGAAAAGATTTACAAATATTTGGTCTCAATTTAATCAAAAGTGAGCAATGTTCACTCACTTGAAGCTGTGAGTCGCGGGTCGCGTTTTCTTCAAAAGAGTGAATTTATTTTCATTTCTAGCGAATTAAAGGTTAACATGACATGCGTACTGAGGACGAGGTGGTGCTTTTATTTGTCACACACACAGCTTGTTATTGTGGATCACACATTAACATGCGTACTCGAGACGACGTAACCCATTTAATAATCACGGCGACATAGGTTATATTCTGTGAAACTCAATAGCCTTGACCTCCATTGTTGCCGCCGAGCTAGCTAATACAATAGAGTATGGGGGAGGGGTCTTATATAACTTTGTTTTCGCCGAGTTCCCAATCAAATGACGTCACTGCGTTTCACAGAATATGTGTACCGCACATAACCATGGGTAATGACAACAAATCAGAGATGCTTGGTCAACATGCGTACATAGAACGACTTTAATCATGACGGTCACACACAGTTTGTTCCTATTTATCGCAATAAACCAGGTTGATAACAACGAACCGATGATGTTTAGTGAACATGCGCACTCAGAACGATTCAGCCCCTTTAATAATGACGGCGACACACAGCTTTTTTCCTGTGTATTGCACATAACAAGGTCGATGACAGCAAACCAGTGATGTTTAGTCAACATCACCTCCTCTAATATCCGGTCATCAAAAGTGTGGAAAATGAATTTCCGGCAGTGAATTCACAGTGACCAAAATCATAAATGTGGCCATGAATATTATACTCAATGACCTCGATCATGATTAATTATATTTACGATGACATTCCGCTGCTAAAATAAGTATGTTGGGATCACAATAGCGTCACACATGACTAGAAATAATGATCTCTGCCTGCAAGAGAAACTAACACAAGGCTGATCTGTACACTGCCCGCCGCTAGATCTACTTAGTTGATCTACCTAGTTGATGATGGACTAACATTAGCCCAGCGTTAGGGCGTTAACATAATGCCGATCCCATGCTGACCCACAGTCTGTGATTACAGACTACCATTAGCCCAGCGATATGGCGTTAACATAATGCCGGTCCCATGCTGGCCCACAGTCTGTGATTCCGGACTAACATTAGCCCAGCGTTAGGGCGTTAACATAATGCCGGTCATATGCTGGCCCACAGTCTGTGATTCCGGACTAACTTCAGCCCAGCGTTAGAGCGTTAACATAATGCCGGTCTAATGCTGGCCCACAGTCTGTGATTCCAGACTAACATTAGCCCAGCGTTAGGGCGTTAACATAATGCCGGTCATATGCTGGCCCACAGTCTGTGATTCTGGACTAACATTAGCCCAGCGTTAGGGCGTTAACATAATGCCGGTCTAATGCTGGCCCACAGTCTGTGATTCCGGACTAACATTAGCCCAGCGTTAGGGCGTTAACATAATGCCGATCCCATGCTGGTCCACAGTCTGTGATTCCGGACTAACTTTAGCCCAGCGTTAGGGCGTTAACATAATGCCGGTCCCATGCTGGCCCACAGTCTGTGATTCCGGACTAACATTAGCCCAGCGTTAGGGCGTTAACATAATGCCGATCCCATGCTGGTCCACAGTCTGTGATTCCAGACTAACATTAGCCCAGCGTTAGGGCGTTAACATAATGCCGGTCCCATGCTGGCCCACAGTCTGTGATTCCGGACTAACATTAGCCCAGCGTTAGGGCGTTAGCATAATGCCGGTCCCATGCTGGCCCACAGTCTGTGATTCCGGACTAACTTTAGCCCAGCGTTAGGGCGTTAACATAATGCCGGTCCCATGCTGGCCCACAGTCTGTGATTCCGGACTAACATTAGCCCAGCGTTTGGGCGTTAACATAATGCCGGTCCCATGCTGGCCCACAGTCTGTGATTCCGGACTAACATTAGCCCAGCGTTAGGGCGTTAACATAATGCCGGTCATATGCTGGCCCACAGTCTGTGATTCCAGACTAACATTAGCCCAGCGTTAGGGCGTTAACATAATGCCGGTCCCATGCTGGCCCACAGTCTGTGATTCCGGACTAACATTAGCCCAGCGTTAGGGCGTTAACATAATGCCGGTCCCATGCTGGCCCACAGTCTGTGATTCCAGACTAACATTAGCCCAGCGTTAGGGCGTTAACATAATGCCGGTCCCATGCTGGCCCACAGTCTGTGATTCCGGACTAACATTAGCCCAGCGTTAGGGCGTTAACATAATGCCGGTCATATGCTGGCCCACAGTCTGTGATTCCAGACTAACATTAGCCCAGCGTTAGGGCGTTAACATAATGCCGGTCCCATGCTGGCCCACAGTCTGTGATTCCAGACTAACATTAGCCCAGCGTTAGGGCGTTAACATAATGCCGGTCCCATGCTGGCCCACAGTCTGTGATTCCGCACTAACATTAGCCCAGCGTTATGGCGTTAACATAATGCCGGTCCCTTGCTGGTCCACAGTCTGTGATTCCGGACTACCATTAGCCCAGCGTTAGGGCGTTAGCATAATGCCGGTCCCATGCTGGCCCACAGTCTGTGATTCCGGACTAACATTAGCCCAGCGTTAGGGCGTTAACAAAATGCCGGTCCCATGCTGGCCCACAGTCTGTGATTCCGGACTAACATTAGCCCAGCGTTAGGGCGTTAACATAATGCCGGTCCCATGCTGTCCCACAGTCTGTGATTCCGGACTAACATTAGCCCAGCGTTAGGGCGTTAACATAATGCCGGTCATATGCTGGCCCACAGTCTGTGATTCCGGACTAACATTAGCCCAGCGTTAGGGCGTTAACATAATGCCGGTCATATGCTGGCCCACAGTCTGTGATTCCAGACTAACATTAGCCCAGCGTTAGGGCGTTAACATAATGCCGGTCCCATGCTGGCCCACAGTCTGTGATTCCGGACTAACATTAGCCCAGCGTTAGGGCGTTAACATAATGCCGGTCATATGCTGGCCCACAGTCTGTGATTCCAGACTAACATTAGCCCAGCGTTAGGGCGTTAACATAATGCCGGTCCCATGCTGGCCCACAGTCTGTGATTCCAGACTAACATTAGCCCAGCGTTAGAGCGTTAACATAATACCGGTCCCATGCTGGCCCACAGTCTGTAATTCCGGACTAACATTAGCCCAGCGTTAGGGCGTTATCATAATGCCGGTCTAATGCTGGTCCAGAGTCTGTGATTCCGGACTAACTTTAGCCCAGCGTTAGGCCGTTAACATAATGCCGGTCCCATGCTGGCCCACAGTCTGTGATTCCGGACTAACTTTAGCCCAGCGTTAGGGCGTTAACATAATGCCGGTCTAATGCTGGCCCACAGTCTGTGATTCCAGACTAACATTAGCCCAGCGTTAGGGCGTTAACATAATGCCGATCCCATGCTGGCCCACAGTCTGTGATTCCGGACTAACATTAGCCCAGCGTTAGGGCGTTAACATAATGCCGGTCCCATGCTGGCCCACAGTCTGTGATTCCGGACTAACATCAGCCCAGCGTTAGGGCGTTAACATAATGCCGATCCCATGCTGGCCCACAGTCTGTGATTCCGGACTAACATTAGCCCAGCGTTAGGGCGTTAACATAATGCCGATCCCATGCTGGCCCACAGTCTGTGATTCCGGACTAACATTATCCCAGAGTTAGGGCGTTAACATAATGCCGGTCCCATGCTGGCCCACAGTCTGTGATTCCGGACTAACATCAGCCCAGCGTTAGGGCGTTAACATAATGCCGGTCTAATGCTGGCCCACAGTCTGTGATTCCAGACTAACATTAGCCCAGCGTTAGGGCGTTAACATAATGCCGATCCCATGCTGGCCCACAGTCAGTGATTCCGGACTAACATTATCCCAGAGTTAGGGCGTTAACATAATGCCGGTCCCATGCTGGCCCACAGTCTGTGATTCCGCACTAACATTAGCCTAGCGTTAGGACGTTAACATAATGCCGGTCTAATGCTGGCCCACAGTTTGTGATTCCGCACTAACATTAGCCCAGCAGAAGGTTTTAGCGTCTCGTTTTGTCGCGATAAAGCTATTTTTACGACATCAATATTAAAGGAGCTGAGTCTTCTCGATTCACTATCTAGTAATATTTACGTTGCAAAAGAATCTTCTTGATCGTGTGGATGAATAAACAGCGGGATCAATTCGTGTTGATAACTGCGATTCGCAAATCGAGACGACCTGCCTGCTTAAGTCAATACACATACGCCTTTCATTAGCCACGGACACTTATTTTCTACTCAATAAGGTTCTCCTGGCCCAATTTAGCTTATATGTGCACAAAAGTGGCCTAAAGCCCGATTCATTTCATTTTTACTCGAGAAGGCGATTTAAGATAAATAAAATTGTTATTATATTTTGTGGCTCAGAGGTTCTTAACCGAAATCTGAGCATCTGCATAACATGTACCCATCGTGTCACGATTCGGGGGATATTTTGTTACCTCCGCTAGGGAAGTTATATTTTTGGTCGTGTTTGTTTGTTTGTCCTTCTGTCGGAATATTTCACAAATAGTGAACCACAGAAGAGCCTCGGACCGAGGAACAATCCATTAATTTCGGCGATGGTTTTCAGTCTATGATAGGTCTAGGTTATTAAAATGTATTTGATATAATAATCACAATCCATTGATTCGTTTATTCTCTCTGATGCTGTCTCCCATGTGGATATATTTATTTATTCAAACATATTCATACAGAGTAAAACATTATTAGCCATTGGCTATTTTGCATATACATGTGCCCTGCTTTATAACATGCATGTACATAATATATAAAAACACATATTTAAACAATTATCATATGTACAGCAGTTATAATAACTAAAAAAGAAGGTACACTAGACATTTTAGATAACCATCCGATGATTTATGGATAAGGACAATATTTAAATTCGATTTTTTTACGCAGATGGGTACAATTTAACACAGAAATACAGACCTAGGGTGTGATAATAAATTTACAGAAATTACATTATTGTAATATGCAGGCTAATCGTTTGGAGAAAAATATTTTTTGAAGCTGGGAATTGTATCAGCAATTCCAGCTTCAAACAAATGAATAAAAACACAATACAACACAGGGCTCAATGTTAACAAGACAGGTGGCTATCACTCTCAGAAACTCGCTTAATAATTAATTATCAAAGTGGCCACTAACACCACTTTATTATCGCTGTGGACATCTTGATACGGAAGTGGTAAATAATCAACCTGTCCTCTCCAATCTAACATGATAATTACTGTTCTAGTGTTGCTTCGTGTGTGGTTCATTAATATCTGTCATCAGATTGATATATAGATAGAGATTAGATATGCCATATTCCAGAAATGATGCTTTATAAATACTTTACTAATCTTTTTCAAGCTGCAATTTATCATTGTCACATAGTGGATGAAGATGATGTGAAGTGAATTGGTGGCAAAAAGGCATCGTTATTAATAAAACAATTCCATGATTTTTTTGTTCTAAACACCCTAATGATGGAAAATTAGGTCATTCTTTATTGATGTAAAATCATGTTTTGGTGCATCGTCAGGGTTTAAAGTGTTAAATGCTATGATAAAACAGAGAGGAAAGAAAGGAATCATTGAAGTTATAGCAAAATACCGACCCTTTAGCAGCCAGAGTGTCGTGTGTGCTTTCATTTGAGAAGCCATTAAGACGCTCTATGTCCCAGGGGTCGAAATGTAGATGTGAAATTTTATATCGTGGTATTTCAATCAGCATCTTATTTCAACGAGATGGTAATAATTAATTATATGTGTACATGCTACCAGAGGCTCTAATCATTGTAAGCTCGGACCGTAGTGGTAATATTTCGTGACATTTATCATTCAACATTCCTTGATCTCTTCTGATTTCAAATCCAATTCAACTGTGACAGCTAGGCTAATTATTGTGAATCAATTCTAATCAATTCTGCCATTTGTGCATTCCCAATTTAGTGCAAGTTTACAACGATTTGCCCATACTAATCACAATAATCACAACAAACTGGACAATGACCTCATACCTGAGTTCAAAGGGCGATCACCATGTGCGCATGCACTCCAAACTAAAGCGCCATCAACAGAGAGGTCACGCAGACAAACACCTGCTAAAAAGAGAGGTCACGCAGACAAAAAAGACCACTGTTTACAAAAGGACAATCAATCTAACACCGTGCGACAGGCGTGAATCCAGCTGTAAAGATTGTCACTACAGGCGTTTTTTGAGATGAATGGGAGGGGGGTGGGCATTAATCGAAACCGTCTGCTCTTAAAAATATAACGTAATGCTTTTCCTATACTTGCGCGAGACAAATTTGAGAAAAAAGATATAAACATTTTAAAAAGACGGATAAACACATAGGTATGTATATTTACACATATGTATAGTACACTATCCCACATTATAAATACTGCGTTTTTATTCGTAAAATATTTTCTTTAAATATAGATATTGCAAGAAAATATTTTCCCACAATAGTCTGTGAATGCTTACGAGTGACAAGAGAAGGAGAGATGTAGAAAACCTCTCCCACGAGAGAAGGGAAGGGTCCACGAACACCAGCGATACAGGTTGTATCGTTACGAGAGCGGCATCAGGTTTCCATGGTTAGCCAACAAACACGAGACGTTGTTTCACTGTTGGGTCACGGTCAGCGACGCTGGCCCAACATTTAGCACATGCTGGAATCTACGAGATCCTTATTATACAGTATAGTTTCAATACTCTTTCGCACCGAAAATAAAGCACGGTAGGCGTTGTGTTTGAACCAAGATGACTTTTGTGTCAGTCATTTTCATTTTCGGTTGGGACATTTCCAAAATGCTCACTGGCCGATATTTCAATCTCGACCAAAGGGAACACTTGGGCAGGCACATTGTACTTTTTCAAAAGTCGGGTTGAACATAAAGCAGTCTCGGATGTCACATGATCTCGGGGTCAGAGTTCAGGCTGGTATTGTGGCAGGTCAATGAACCAATCATGGATTTTTGAGCACTGAATGTGAGCGATAACCGGGTATGATTGATCGATCTCTCCCTGAGATGGATTAGCTATGATAGCTTGTGAGTAGAATAAATCACTGTCTGCAATCAGAATTAGAGATTACACACGTGGCCGGGGTAATACAAATAGAGACCTTGAAAAGGTGAGCTATGACCTCAGGCCTCTGCATGGTTATACTCAGAGTCACCAAGTAAATTTTGTCGTGTCGTGGATTAGTTCAATGTGCCGTCTCATGTAATAAAATTAAATTATTTTCATTTACTTTGAGCTGGGAATTGTTATTCACTACTCAAAGTGAAAGGCTATTTTGAGAAATATCTGGGTTATCATGGTCAAGAAGTCGTTAGGCTCTACTAATCAATAACTTATCATATGCAATGTTCATGGATTAAATTACGGCATGCCGCCATTCTGCGTCAAACAGCAGTAACTTGCTTCTATTAACGTGCTTTATGACAGCTGTACGGCATGTCCCTGGTCAGGGGCGGATATCCACTGGGGATTCTTTATCCCCTTTAGAAACTAAGTTGTCAAAAACTTGCTTAAAGATCACTATTAGACACTCACTATTCTCTCGGATGCAGAAATCGCCTTTATCAGCTAAGAATACAGAAAACGCACTCCTTCACACCTGCATCAAAAACGTCAGACCCTCAATGGAGGCGATGTGGTCAATGTCTAAATGTAGTGATTGCTGAATTTTGGAATTCGTATATAGGCATATTTATCTCCAAACGAGTGAATTTCTGATTCACGTAAAAATCATCACTGAACATAAACGGGGCACCTGACACTTCGGGCTGTGACCAGTGACCTCGTCAGCTACACCGGACATAGAATGAACAGTTGTTCGGTGATGTTCATTGCTCAGTCCAGCCAATTGTGGCATGGCTATTAGCCCTTAAGGCGCAGATCTCTGTCTGAAAACCTTGGGGACCAAAGGGTTTTTTCAATTCAAAATCGTCATAAATGTCTTAGTTAGCTCTTTCTGATTCGCTTGAATATCTATGTTAACAATGATTTTTCTTTTTATAAACCTTGTAGACCAAAGTGGGTTTTTTCAATTTGAAATCACCATAAAAGTCTTATTCAGCTCTTCCTGCTTCATTTGAATACGTATGTTAAGAGTCTACGACTATATTATAAATATTTTATCTGACAAATAAAGTCAATCCTCGAAATGTAAGTGTGAAAGCTCAGATTTTTCTTTGTATAAACCATGTGGACCAAAATGGGTTTTTTTCAATTTGAAATCGTCATAAAAGTCTTAGTTAGCTCTTCCTGCTTCATTTGAATACCTATGTTATGGACCTACAGCCATTGCAAATATTTTAATTCTTACAGTGCGGGGATCGACTTTAGACGTCAGAATCTGACGTCTGCGGACGTCAGATTCTGACGTCTAAAGTCGATCCCCACGCTGTAAGAGTTTAACACGCATTCAGTCATTCAGTGCAACTTATGGATCGCCAAATACGGGCAAAATTAAAATGTGTATTTATCATCTTGTATTAATCACATCTGTGAAATAGAATAAGAGAAGTTGACACAATAGAAAAATTTCGATAGTGCCGCGGGCCATTATCAACCCTTGTGTCTCTAAATAAGAATAGTTAGTTTCTATTTTTCATTCATTTAAACTGGAATTGCTAGCGCTGCTAACACAATTTCCAGCTTCAGAGGACACAAACACTTTCACAAACAGTTATATTCACTTTGAAACCTTTATGAGAAAATGACACTCCTCTCGCGTAAGTCGCTTTCAGTCGTTGCAATGCAATAATATAGATTCAAAAGTATCAACTGACATATGCGATTTGAAGCTTTAATTTTAAAATCTAAAGTGGCTAGTATTTCTCATACATTTAAAGCTGATATTTGCGGTAGGCTAGTGGGCCTAAAAGAGGTTTTATTGTTTGGTTGGATTAATTAATTAAATGTGGACACAGTAGTATGAATAGAGAGAGAGAAATGTAAGTACAATAGATTCACTGTGACTTTTAGTAGTTTGTAAGTGATATGGGTCAATATTTTACCAACTGGTCTTTATACTATATATTTCACTTTCAGAAGGAATTAATTTATAGTCATAATGGCCAATCAAGAATCACGTATGGTCAGCCACTGCCTTAAAAATAAACCGGGAATGTTTACCTTGATAGAAACGTTGTATATACACAGCTATGTATATATACCGTCCCCTTGGCGTTGGAAGGTGCTAAACTGCCACCTTCTAACCCAAGGGGACGAAACACAGATGGTTGTGGAATTTTTAGCCGTATAAGGCCTAAAATGCAATCTGTTAATATGCTTGGGCTAATATATTGGCTGAAATATACATCAGATAATATATTTTCCATACAACAAATCACATACTAATGATTGATAACTTTTTTTCCCCTGGGGGACCAAGGAATGCGTGTAATGAGCAGTGGTCAATATGTGTAAAGCCTGGAATGTCTGCCTTGATAAAAATGCATGAATTGATAAAGAAAAACATAGCTACTTCCTGGTTTGACTGTTGGATTAATTGATGAAATGGATACCGTGTTGTGAATAGAGATAGAAGCAGACACTAGGTTGATTTTGAATAGTTTGTTAGTTACGTGTTTATGAACTGCAGAAATTAATTTGGCAGATTGAAATCTCAATGTCTTTTTTTAACCCTTATAAAGCTGAAATATGGTTGTATAAAGCATGGAGGCCAAAGGTCTTACTCAGCTTTTTCTGCTTCATTTGAATAACTATGTCATTGTGTCTACGGCCATTATAAACATTTTTGGACTTTGGACGATGGACATCAGATTTTGACGTATGGTTTTATATTTCCGTTATACCTATAATAATTTTTAGTGTATGTCGTGAGTTTGTTTCTAAAAAATAAAATAGGCGATACTTTCAATACGTTTTTTATTATCACATAATTAACGAGCTCTGCAACTTATGTAGGGTAAATAGATGGTTAAGGCCGCAGAATGTCTGTCATGATAAAAAATTCATGAATTGATAAAGAAAAACACAGGTACTTCCTGGTTTGACAGTTGGATTAATTGATGAAATGGATACCGTGTTGTGAATAGAGATAGAAGCAGACAATATGTTGACTTTGAATAGTTGTATATGAACTGCAGAAATTAATTTGGCAAAGCTGAAATATGGTTGTATAATGCATGGAGACCAAAGGTCTTAGTTAGTTCTTTCTGTTTCATTTGAATACCTATGTTATTGGGTCTACGGCCATTATAAACATTTTAATTCTTTTAGTGCGGTGATCGACTTTGGACGATGGACATCAGATTTTGACGTATGACTTTATATTTCCGTTATACCTATATTAATTTTTAGAGTATTTCGTGAGTTTGTTTCTAAAAAAAATAGGCAATACTTTCAATACGTTTTTTTATTATCACATAATTAACGAGCTCTGCAATTTCTATAGGGTAAATAGATGTTTAAGGCCGCAGACCACTCACATGCCAGTTTTATGCTAGCTCCATAATCTACGTTGAGCTTTTTGTGCATAGCCTTAGTCAGCTGTTGGCGCATTAGGGCCTACATCGCAAGCTTTAATTAGTAAAACAAGGTAATTTTACGTGTTAATTTTAACAAATTTGAGTAATTTTAATAACTCGGTAGCAATTTAGTCACTCGGTAGCAAAAGACAACTTTGAGTAAATATGGACAATATCTAAGTTAGCATTTTACGGGCTAATTAGTCTAACATCTCTTTGATCTTCCTGTTTATGTGCAGAGCTCACAGTTGGGTCGCGCACGTCACGTGACGCGCATGCGCGATAAGGACACGCCGGTAAATGGTTTGCCACTTGTCAAATTTATTCCCGTCGTTGACCGCTGTCGGCGCTGCGGGGCGGGTGGTGTCGTCCCATTCGGACCGGGTGTAATTCGGCCTAGCGGAGGGTAGATTCTTATTGGGTGAATAAGCGGTTTCAGGTCGCGAGGGATTCAGGCAGATGTGCCTTGTGTGCAAAAAAATGCCAGGGGGGTCTCTCAGTAATTTAGCTGATGGAGCAAAATGTCCACACGAATCAGGCTGATCATAAAACAAGGCCCTGCTTTATTTTGAATAATAATTATCACGATCAACTCTTTAATGGTCAGAGAGATCTAACTTTATGAATTTGAAGTTTGATTTCATTCACATTTAGCAGTAAATTGCTGTCATAATTCCCCAAAACTAAATGCGAATGCCCTGATTTATTCATATAAAAATGCTATATGTCAAATTTAACCTAAAAAAATCTTTAATAAAACATTTTTCCTAGAAACCCTTAAAGCGCTAAATTATTAATTTACATTTTCATTAACTTCAAGTCGTGTCTCTAATAACAGTAATTTGAACGGCTGATAAAAAAATCGTGCTCAGAGGTGTAAGGGTTAACATATATTCAACTCTAAAGCGCTGAATTTTTTAATGAAAACCTTGAGGACCAAAGGGTTTTTTCAATTTGCAATCATCATAAATGTCTTAGTTAGCTCTTTCCGCTTCATTTGAATACCTATGTTATGGGTCTACGGCCATTAGAAATATTTTACTCTTACAGCGCGGGTATCGACTTTAGTCGTCAGAATCTGACGTCTACAGACGTCAGATTCTGACGACTAAAATCGATCCCCGCGCTGTAAGAGATAATACCCCAGTAAACTCGGCGGGTTTGTCCAATATTGGCTTAATGTTGGCACACAGTCTGCGGCACAATTAGTTTGTGTTAAGATCAGCCACAATTAAGTTGCTTTCCACACAAGCTCCTCACAGTCAAGATAATATGTGAGATTAGAACCCAGGCTGCAGGTCCAATGTCATATCGAGCCAAATTATGGAATAAACACGACAACACTCATCGATTGGAAAAAGATCATTGATTAGAAAAATACATGCACAGTTTCCATTACGCTTTACCCCAACAAAATAATGCAAATTTTGTTTTTTAAAAAAGTAATAATAATAATAATAATAATAATAATAATAATAATAATAATAATAATAATAATAATAATAATAATAATAATAATAATAATAATAATAATAATAATAATAATAATAATAATAATAATAATAATAATAATAATAATAATAATAATAATAATAATAATAATATTAATAATAATAATAATAATAATAATAATAATAATAATGATAATAATAATAATAATAATAATAATAATAATAATAATAATAATAATAATAATAATAATAATAATAATAATAATAATAATAATAATAATAATAATAATAATAATAATAATAATAATAGTTATGTTCTATATAGCGCCACCTCTAGATTATTACCAGATTTAGATCGAAATGCCCATATAGCGATTATAGTGACTTTGTAGGATCCTGACTTCGTTCAGTTAAGGTGGCAGTTATCCCCGGCTTCTCGGACGCGGGAGGTTGTGGACGACCGCCTCGTTTCCGTACCTTGGTGACGGGTGCACACAATTGCAAACTGTGCGGCTTTGGTATTTTTCCCGCACTTCAGGCGTTACACTCGGCGACTACGGACGTGCCGTAGTTCGCTCTCGCTAAGTCAGATAGGACGTGCCGTGCGCGGAGGTTGTGCTTTGTTGTTGCCAAATGTCAAACGAATAAACATGACAAGTGGAGAAAGAGTTTTATGATTTGTTTGGAACCGTCGACTCGACGGGGAAGGAAGTTTGAGTTTAAATGGTGAGATCGGGCAGATTCCCTCGTCGGCCATTGTGACCCCACACTAGAGGCTCCGACGGTCACTTACAGGTACTCTCGGCACGAGGGGCTCCCCATCCCACCATACTGGAGCCCCCGACGTAGGCCCATCACACCATACTGGTGACCCCTGACGACTGATCGTCTACACAACAGTGTTTTCACCTAGACGCCAGTTGAAAACCACTGTTTTCAAGGATAGTTTTGATTAATTTTAAGGGATTTTTTTGAAAAAAATCAATAGCATTTTTTTCATCAGGTACGTGAAAGCTGTAGGTCATTATTTATATGCCAGTTTAAATTAGTCAGAAAGAGTTATCAGAGGAGAAGCACGTCTCTTTACGTCGAAAACGGCATAAATTTTTAAATTTTGGACGAAATCCCACGTGTTTGGCGCCTTTTCAGGATGGCGACCATGTCGGTTTCTCTAGAAGAATCCAGAAAATTATTCTCATAGACTTAGTCTATCATTTGTTAAATGTAAGAGTTTGTTTAATGCCTTCATCCTATTAATGCCACTGTAGGCGAGTAGGAAGTGGGTATTTTCGGTAACTCAATTTTTATCGTTGATCACCATAATTGGGTGACTCGATTTTAAAGTCCATAGACGAAATCTCGTCATTTTTCCGATTTTTTTCAGCAAAATCGACAGAAATTATAAATATCGCTTCGACTCGGGTAACCTTTAATAGGTTTAGGGCCAAAATAAATTGTTTCCCCAAATGAATGTTAATAAACGGTCTTATTTGGTCTGTTTAAAATATTCCCAGGACCGTAGGTCAATATTTTGTACTATTATCATATGTTATTTCAGAGAATGCTGAATATTGTACATGCATTTGGTAGGTGTGCGCCATTTTGGACGCTGGTGTCCCTCACTTAGCTAATCGCCCGCCGTGGGCACTCGCGTGTTCCGCCATAACCGGCATGCATCTGGACAGTGAACCTGTGTCGCCACATCACATTAGCATAAATTAGGCTGCCATTTTGATTTGGTGAAGATCATTTCTCACGTGTTCAAAATTTTACACGGACTGGCTGTAATAATTTTTTTTTAATTGTTTATAAATTTTCTTTTTCAAATCGATTGAAGGAGAGGAAATATAAATCAGTCGTTTCGAAAACAAAATTGTACCACTAATTGTGTGAGATTTTTGTTCACTTTGAAACGCCCTTCGGTGTTTGTAATCGTTCTAGCCTATTTAGCGCCTTATTTGGGAACGCAGTAGGTAATGAATATGCTAATGTGAGGCGAGACGGGGATGCTGACCATATACTATGTACACACCGTTCCAAGCATGCCGTCACAGACTGTAAGCCACATGCTGCCTGCCGCACAGGCTGGAAGCACCGACATTACATCATACACACACCCACCACAGACGACATAAACACAACCGCTATGAAGACAGTCGGTTTATACGTCAATCAATGAATCGATGCGAGCGATTGATTTGGACGTTTATGAGAATGACTCGGTGATGAACGTACCATTATAAAAAAAAAAAACGTGGAATGTTCATGGCAGACATCATTTTTCAGCGAAATGATATACTATATCATTAATCAGCATAGACTACTGTCAGTCACGTTTTAAATAATATTCTAAAATCATAAATGTAACTGTTTTTCATCGCAGTCACATTTAGTCTATCAGTTTGAGAACGAAATTTGCTCATGATAGTTTATTTCTGAAGTTTAAATTTTTCATAAATACAGAAATACTCGATTTGACAGTTGCGCTATTGCGAAACATTGCAAATATTTGAATGTGTTTTTCGACTTGCGTGAAAAATATTTTTTTTTCACCCAGGTCGATTTACAAAATACTATTATCCTAGCTTAGCATAGCATGTCATAATTGTATCTGGCATATTATTTTTTTTTATGTACCATTTCGACCTACGGTCTTTACTGTACCATTTTGCATGTGTGTGAATAAGTGAAAACGTTTTATGTCAAATATAGACCTTCAGTTTTCACTTCAATAAATATATACCTTTGTGAATTAGTGCACAGCATTTAGGTGAAACCTCAGCGACGCATTTTCAACTAATCTGCAACCCCTGTTTCTCGCAACATGCGACATAGCATGAACATTTTCTACAGTCTACAATTCTAAGATTCAGCATATTACAGACATTTTTCATCTGATTTACATGTCAACGCACAACCTATCCGCGCACGGCGCGTCAAAATAGTTGGCATGTGTTAATACGAGATGCCATTTTAAACACATTTGAGATAGACATAGAGCCAATAGGCCAGCTATCTCAAATGCTTCACTAGTTAGATAATTTAAAAACACTACTTCATAATGTCGAAGCAGTACGACAGTGAAGGCTTCATGTCAACGCCCCTAGAAGGTGCGGGTGTTAGACCTAAAGATGATTATCGTCAAGACAGTGAGGACAATGAGGTTCGATTCCGAGAGGCAGATGAAGAATATCTATGCCTCAAAGCTGATTTTGCTCGAATTGCCCGAGCTAAACGTATGACTTCTCACTCTAGGAGCGACTCCTCAAGGAGTTCTTCACCGCTTGGTAGACAGTCGCAGAGACGTGCTACGAACTTACCCAAGTTCAGAATCGCCACTTTCTACGCTTTGGATGTTGAACTCTGGTTCAACCAAATTGAGACTCAGTTTGCTCTTCACCAGATCAACGATGATGATGAGAGGTACAGCTTAACCTGCGCTGCACTTTCGGGCGAGGTCGCATCGGATGTGAGGGACGTGCTACTTCAGCCTTTCAGGTCCAATAAATACGAAAGCCTGAAAGCGATCTTGATAGAGAGACGAGGTTTGACCACACCCGAAAGGGTTAACAAAGTGATCTCTGGTGAAAGGATTGGTAATGACATTCCCTCGCGTTTCATGCGGCGTTTACAGAAGGCGGCTGGCTCCGGACCACGAGCCGTGGTGGGGAAAGCAGTAATTCGTCAAGCATTCATCCGGCAGATGCCCTCTTCAATAAGAACTCATTTGGTGACTCAACCCGACAGTGCCACCCTCGAAAGTTTGGCCGTTTTGGCCGACCGGGCACTGGCAGCCGAAGAGGACGTCGAAGAGAGTAAGCCGGGGGTCGCAGAGATTGAGGTAGAAGAAACCACCAAACTAGTCGGTTTGTTGGAGGATTTGTCTAGGCGAATCAAGAAACTAGAAACCGTGACTACATCAGAGAGGAAAAGAAATAAAGGACGTGGACGAGCAAATAATAACTATGCTCCTGCGCCTGCATTTGCTCCTAATGTTCAGGCCTCAGGTTTTGTTAGCAACCAACCTAGTCATCATAGCAATGAACAGAATAATGCTTCACCTTTCGTTCCGCCGCCGAATGCACAGGCCACTGAGTTTGTTTATGAATCAAATAATTGTACTAATGCACAACAAAATGTTCGACCTTTCGCACCGCCTCCGCAAACGCCACAAAATAATGTCGCACAACCGACCGACACAGCCACTGCACAGGTTTGCTATTACCACCACACTTATGGTGAAAAGGCGCGCTTGTGCAGTGAACCCTGTTCATACTATGTCACATTAGGTCAGCGCGAAGTAGCAAATATCGCGTTATCACACTTTAAATTATTATATGTCGCAGATAAAGGACATAAATGCAGATATTTAATTGACACGGGCGCAGCTGTCAGTGTTTTGCCGAAATCTTGCGCTAACGGGATTTCGGACGCTGGCAGTCTCCCCCTGGTGGCAGCTAATAACAGTACTATACATACTTACGGCACCTGTAAACGCGTCGTCGATGTCGGCTTAAAGCGCGAATATCCGTGGGCGTTCATAGTGGCAGATGTGCAGCAAACCATAATCGGGGCTGATTTTTTAATCCACTATAATTTGCTCGTAGACTTGAGAAGCAGATGTCTCCGGGACATGCGTACAGGTCTAGCTATTGCCGCTTCACTGTCATCGATTAAACCTCTGTCATTGAACAGAGTTGACACCGTTCAGAATGAGTACACAAAACTCCTCGGCCAGTTCCCGGAACTGACACGCCCTACGACAAAGGGTGAGACCGTTAAACACGGTATAACACACAAGATAGTGACTAAAGGACACCCGGTGTTTGCACGACCACGACGTTTAGCACCCAATAAGCTGGTTACCGCAAAACGCGAGTTTGATTAGATGATAAAACTAGGGGTCATTGAACCCAGCGACAGTGAGTGGTCCTCAGCGCTTCACATGGTGCCAAAGAAAAACAGCGATTGGAGACCATGCGGGGACTACCATAGTTTGAATGCACAGACCGTACCGGACCGTTATCCGATTCCTCATATACAAGATTTCACGCAGCGTTTAGCCGGATCGAAAAAAATTTCAAAGAGCGACTTGGTCAGGGCTTATTACCAAATTCCGGTGGAACCGTCCGACGTACACAAGACTGCCGTTACTACACCTTTTGGCTTGTTCAATTTCACTAGAACACCGCTTGGTCTAAGAAATTCCGGTGAAACGTTTCAGCGCTTTATAGACCACGTTACACGCGGACTTGATTTCGTTTTTGTTTATTTGGATGACCTACTGGTAACCAGCCCAGATCATAAAACGCATAAGAAACATCTACGAATTCTTTTTGCTTGACTATCTGAATACGGAAATATCATTGGTCCTGAAAAGTGTCAGTTCGGTACAACTGAATTAAGTTTTCTAGGTCACCACGTTTGCGCCGAAGGAATTTCGCCGTTACCCAGCGCCGTTGACGCGATTGTAATTTCGTTAAACCCGAAAAGCAACGAGCATTGCGTAGATATCAGGGAATGGTGAATTACTACCACCGTTTCATACCGCATTGCGCCGCGAAGTTGACACCACTCAATAATCTACTGACAGCTGCCAACGAAGGACATACCAGACTGTCACCGAAGTCAAATTTCGATTTGAAGTGGAATAAAAATGCAGAGTCAGCATTTTCTCAAAACAGATATTGGCAAACGCTACGCTTCTGGTGCACCCAGATTCTACGGCCCAGATTAACATCACGTGCGACGCTAGTGATGTCGCCGTCGGTGGTGTTTTGCAGCAATTTTTAAACGGTATGTGGCAGCCGCTTTCGTTTTTCAGCAAGAAGCTGAACCCAGCAGAGACACGCTACAGCGCGTTTGATCGTGAGCTTTTGGCAGTATACGCTACAATTAAACATTTCAGACACAATTTAGAAGGACGAAATTTCTTCGTTAATACAGATCACAAACCGTTGACATTCGTAATGTTATCCGTGACTGAGCGCGCGTCCCTACGACAAACAAGTCATTTAGCTTTCATCGCTGAATTCACCACCGATATTAGATATGTAAAAGGAGAGACAAATTTCGTCGCTGATGCGCTGTCACGACCATCAGTGTCAGCGATACATGATGGACCAGCGATAGACTATAAAGAGTTAAGTCTCGACCAAGCTAATGACGCGGAATTCACGCGTTTGAGACACTCGACTCGGCCACTATGAAGTTCAAACTAATAAAATCGTTCGATAATCAATTGATCTGGTGTGATGTGTCCACGGGACACAACCGGCCGTACCTTACCGCGAAATTTCGCCGAAAAGTTTTTTCAAACTTGCACGGTTTAGGCCATCCATCGCATAGAGCTACCAAACCTTTGATTAATACCCGATTTGTATGGCACGGCATGAATATAGATATTGCTAGATGGTGTCGTACCTGTAAGGGTTGCCAGACTGCTAAAGTTTCACGTCATAACACCCCAGTTTTCGGAAAGTTCACTGAACCTACCGAGCGATTCGATCATGTCCACGTAGACATAGTCGGACTCTTACCTTATGCTGATGGCTTTAGATATCTACTGACTTGCGTCGACCGTTTTACACGTTGGCCCGAAGCTATACCTATGGTAGATATTAGAGCCGAAACGGTCGCCGATGCCTTCTTCAGCGGGTGGATAGCACGTTATGGTACCCCAGCCACTATCACCACTGATAGGGGCGCTCAATTCGAGTCCAAATTGTGGGATAGTTTGTGTAATCAATTCGGGATTATTCGGAATCGTACCACGAGTTATCACCCTCAGTCGAATGGCATGGTCGAACGTTTCCACCGTCAATTGAAAGCCGCCATTATGGCGCAGGAGTCACCGAACCCGTGGACTATCACGTTACCCGCTGTGCTTTTAGGAGTTCGTTCAGCCGGTAAAGATAGACTAGGCAGGTCAGCTGCCGAGATGATTTACGGGACAACCCTTAGACTCCCAGGAGAGTTTACTAAACAGTACACCGTCGACGCCAACACTGATTTGGAGAGTTATTCAGACAAGCTACGCGTGGCCATGTCGCGTCTCCGTCTATGTCCGCCACGTGACACACAACAACACAGCATTTTCCAATTCAAGGAAATAGCTACATGTACTCATGTATTCTTGCGCCGAATTGCAATTGCGCCGCCTCTGACCGCCCCTTACGACGGACCATATAAGTCCGTCGCGAGGAGTGGCGGAGTAATGAAAATCATAGTTAAAGGCAAGGTTGAGACGGTCTCTTTAGATCGCGTTAAACCCGCACATCTTGAGTGCGAGCCTACGACAGGTACGACAATACAGCGTAAAACGACAAGCAAACCACGGATATCGACGGCTACCAGGACATCTAGTAGGAATCCACAGGGTCCACCTAGAACTGGTAGTGCGGACACTCCGACGTCCAACGGGACGAGAGTTAAAACGAAAAAGTCAACGGCAGTCAGAAGCAGTCAAAAATCGGCCACAGTCCCAAAGCAACTAGATGTTAAAGTCAACTTGTCTAACAGAGACAATACTTATGTAGCGCCGCATTCGCGAGCCCCCGCCGTGTCCCGCGCTAACGGGAACGGCGGTGGTTTACGAACGTATTCCCGCATACCTTTACATCTACGGTGTAAAACCCCGGGTGCTGCTGACGCCATAATCGACTCGACCAAAAGCAACCATGCGAATATCGCTAATCGCGAAAAAATTTCGACCGACCAAACAGCGCGAAAAACTAGAGTCGGACGAATAATCCAGACTCCTGCCCGGTTCGTGCAGATGGTTCACGCCATAGTTGCGCCTAACGACATCTATGGCGGGCCCAACCGCATACATTGTATTAACAATGTTTTTAAATTGTAAATGAATATGCCAGGCCTGGCAGCATTGTGTACAGATATATAAATGTAAAGACATTTTTTTTTTCAGCAAGTTCATTGCTAAAAAAACGAATAGAAATTTATGTTAATTATATGAATGGGTTGATCGCAGCTTGCAGCAAATGAATACATACAGAAAGGACAGTTGGTGTTAAGAGGATGGGATAATTCATGTATAATGCTGCGATTTCAACCACCCACGCTGTAACCACACTCGCTATATTTTTTAAACTATGCTTAGTTATAAAAGGGTACATATTTTTACAACCCCGCTACTTGCACGGAGCAGTCTCCTACACGTCAGTTGGGTCCTACGTTATCACTCACCCGGGGGTAATGTAGGATCCTGACTTCGTTCAGTTAAGGTGGCAGTTATCCCCGGCTTCTCGGACGCGGGAGGTTGTGGACGACCGCCTCGTTTCCGTACCTTGGTGACGGGTGCACACAATTGCAAACTGTGCAGCTTTGGTATTTTTCCGCACTTCAGGCGTTACACTCGGCGACTACGGACGTGCCGTAGTTCGCTCTCGCTAAGTCAGATAGGACGTGCCATGCGCGGAGGTTGTGCTTTGTTGTTGCCAAATGTCAAACGAATAAACATGACAAGTGGAGAAAGAGTTTTATGATTTGTTTGGAACCGTCGACTCGACGGGGAAGGAAGTTTGAGTTTAAATGGTGAGATCGGGCAGATTCCCTCGTCGGCCATTGTGACCCCACACTAGAGGCTCCGACGGTCTCTTACAGGTACTCTCGGCGCGAGGGGCTCCCCATCCCACCATAACTTAACATGTCCTTCAAATAATCTGGGGCATGACCGTGTAGGGAGCGATAAACAGTAGGGTGAAATTTATATTCGATTCTCTGAGAGATAGGAAGCCAGTGAAGTTCTTTAAGTAAGAGTGTGCTGTGAGTCCTTCTGCTGACGTTACAAGCCTGGCCGCTTCACCAATAGTGTTGGATAAAATAACCAGTTATTGACGTGGTCAATAAGCAGATTAAAAAGAAGGCGAAATTTGCGCCTGAATATTAATTAATATGAGTAATTTTCTCCATTTAAAATTGTAGTTCGCGATTGTAAAATCTTATAATACTAATTAATAAATAATCAACCCACTTGACTTAGTATTAACTCCTAGTAGTTTATTAGAATATGCTGATGTTGGATAGTAATTGTAAATTCATTTCAAAATGATTTAATTGAACTGGATAGAAGAGAAGACAAAATCGTGGCAGGTGGCATTTGGGGGGGGGGGTTCCTCACCTGTTTTATTAACCCTATAACCGCCGGTATCGCATATATTCGAGTTTTCATTTTTTATTAGCACAGTGCCACCTTTTCAACATATGACAAAGATAAAATGTGACATCAATCAGTTATATTTAAAAACAGTTAACCTCCATTTTGCCAAATATGAATAATTTTCACTCGCTTGAAGTTGTGGATCGCGTCAGCGAGTCACAACTTCAAGTGGGTGAAAATTCAAATTGAATAATTTGGCAGTTAAAGGGTTAAATAACTGGTAGGCCCATACCTTACAGTACTGGGATATCTTATCAGAGCGACGAAACAATCGCAAATTACTAATATTTTCAGACATTGTACAACACCATACACCAACATATTTACATATCATACTTCGTGCCCAATAGATGCACCATCTTATGGGAGCTGTTGTGATCTTTTTAAGATCGAGTGGTAGATTTTCTCTCTTAATATGAAGTTGACTGCTTTATTTTACTAGTAAACATACGAGAATATCGCCTCTTCGAAAAGAACCTCAATTAATGTAGTGTTCCAATCGAGCAATAAATATGTTCAAGCTGACCGTTGCCTTTCCTAACAATGATGTTTTAATGATAATAATAATGCCACGTTTTATAATAAATGTGTTTTCATGAAAACTGTTTGAATGCGCCTAACCCTTGTCCTGTTTGAGCCCTATACGCTCCACCACCTGCACATTGTCATGTTAGCAATCTAAGTCACAATGTCTCTCACAAAATAAAAGAGTGCCATATCAGCAATCTAAACTAGACATGAATTGTGACTTTTCCAAGTAACAGTAATATTCGGGTTAGGTTTTATGAGTTTTTGTGGCCGCCATTTCGAATTTTGTTTGGTTATTTTTATTATGACAGATTGATCCGAATTTCGCGTATAAGTTTTTTAGCAGCCATTGTGAACTGGAATTTTAGACTTCGGACTTCAAATTTCAGAAGTCCCCACGGAGCTTATGCACTTTTAAATATATACATATTTGTTTGTCAAATGGAATCGCATTCAGCGTGCCCAGAACACAGATTGACTTGTCTCTCTGTTGACTTAATGTTCTATCACTATCCGCGACGCTAGCCCAACATTAAAACAACATTGATTGAACGTTTTGTGTTTGAATAGAATTTCAACTGTTATTTTAAGGTTTCAACTGTCCATACCATACACAATATTGGTTTAATACTGGGCCACTGTCTGCGACGCTGGCCCGGAATTGAAAGATTGGATAAATGTATTTTTATTATCAAATCTGGAGATTAAAGGCTGGAGGAGGTCTGGACATGGGTCTGGACATTCAAGAGTATAGTGATCCAGAAAAGCCTGGATAAATTTGGAAGAACACGATGGATGTCTTAGAAAAGTCATAGCAGAATACCAGACCACTCTGGGAATATATGGTGTCCAAATTTCATAATGATTGAATAAAAATTCAGGGAGAAATAGCGTCTTACAAAAACGTGCCAAGAATAATAAGTTTAAAGTTCCGTTGTAAAATCAATATATTTGGGCATAGCCCAAAAATAACTAGAGGGGAATTGTGACTTTTCAAGTAACAATATGGTTTGGACTACGTTTTGTGCGTTTTATGGCGACCATTTTAAATATTGTTGGGTTATTTTTATAATGAGAGATTGATTGGAATTTTAGATTTCTGGATTCTGACTTCTTTGTTGGTTTAATTCTGCATCACTGTCTGTGACGCTGGCAAAACATTAAAACCACATTGCGTCGACGTTTCGTGTTTGATGTAATTACAGCTGCTTGTTCAATGTTTAAATGTGGAATTTGAAAGGTTCTACTGTTCATATCAAGCATCAATGTTGGTTCAAAGCTGAGCAGCAACTCTCTGTGACGCTTACCCCACATTGATACATTATTGGATATAGGCCTTTGTATTTTAATTGAATAAATGTAGAGGGTGCTCAAAGTGTCGGTCGTGTCGCCTCTGACAAAGGGCCCCTATTTAATAATCAAGATTGATTCATCAGTGTTCATGGGCTTCTCCGGACATGTAAATAATTGGACCAACATTGATCCACATAGTGATCCAGAAAATCCTGACAAAATCCGAAAAACATGACGTGTGACTTAGTAAAGTCGTAGCACACTTCCTCGAAACATAAGGATCATAGTGCCAAGGTTTGAAGTAGATTGGTGATACTTGATGATACTTGCCAACAGTGTACTATAGAAATATAACAAGGTATGAAACGGTTCTCCTATCCGTTCAAGGCTTTATAGAGAGATCTATTGGTGTCAATGTCCACCAGTCTATGTTCTATATTTAGTAACATTGCGTCTTTTTCTTTCCTGTAGCTGATTGGTCAAGATAAGTGCCGTCATGAGACGACGTAATAATAAGGGCTCCATAGGGTAACATAATTTATGATTGCCTATTTCAATGATCCCCATCTAGAAAAAATATAAATTTACAGTGCTATATATAAATGGACAACATTAATGTTCATTAGTGAAACTAGATAATTAACATATTTTGTGACCATAAAAAATCGTCCTGGTGTAAAAAATAATTAAATAAATTGATATCCAGTCAGGTTGTAGTGATGTGTAACCAACTGGGGTAGTGGATGTAAGGTATCATTGTTATGAACCTTCATGTACACTTGCCACGCAAACTAAAGACGTTAAACCAATGTTGATTCGATGTTGGCCTACCGTCTTCGACATCAGCCCAACATTAAGCCAACATTGAGTCAACGTCTCGTGGTTTGTAGGTGTAGCACGTGGATGTAGATGCTTCCCTCTTACTCAGCTGTACAGACCAACCATTCTCCACACATAGATGTCGCTCAGGTCAACCTCGCTCTCTGAGGTCAGAATGCACACCAACACGCGACATTGCTGAAGGAGTGTACGTGGATGAAGCAATTGTATAATTAGGCCTATCATTAGTGAAGGCATTTTACATAAAATAATAGTGTTCACGTTTTAAATAAACTTTTTTATATGAATGACAAACACTATAAAACACTCAATCTGTCAATTGAAGGCCATATTTTGATCATTACGGGCAGTGTCGCACCGGGAAAAATTAAACTTTAAGACAACTAGTAGATTTAACTCTATTTAAATGAAGCGTAATTACGATTAGGCCTACTGGCTAGCATTCTTAGTGGAATGGTTATTGAATCATCAGTATTGAAGTAGGGGTCAGCTTTAGGCATTGTTCTAGGTTCCAAACCTCAATGTAGAATGAATGTATTTTGGCGCCAAAATAGACTATTACGGCAAACATGAGATCAATATTGCAATGTCACTGCACATCGGTATTTGTTATATATTTCCTATAGCGTTACCTTTTTCATAAGTTTTATTTCGAACTCTGCCTCTGAGATATTTATATAGTTAATAGCTGAAGTTGTTTTAACAAGCCCCCCCCCCCCCTCTTGCCCATGTATATTTATCGTCTCAGTGCAGTTATTGTCGAAGGGAAATTACTATAGAAATTAAACGAGACACAGTCCAGTAACATAAAAGACATATCAGTCAACACCGGCGCCACGTAACGGGGGGGGGGTGTACACGGTTAAATCTGTTATTTTGTTAAATGTGGTGTTATAAAAGTGTCCACATGTATACACCCACACCGTTTTCAATGTTATATATATGTCAACGGTTGATCCAGGATTGCTTTAAACAGATCTAAAGCATTATTAATGTGGAATAATGTAAGTTATTTTTATTCTATGTGATTTTCTGTGCATTTTTTCAAAATGTCTAGTAGCTACATAGAATGGTCTATTTAGACCCATTTTTCGCACACAGAAGCTTCAAAACTATGTTTCCAAAGGGGCCCTCTATTATTTAAAGTGGCTGATGTATCGAAAACTTTGCATCTGGTCAGGGGCTAAAAAGGTGTTAAATGTACGTTGGTTACAGCCCAAAAAAGTATTTTGTCGGCCATTTGGTTTCTCTAAAATTTCTGGCCACTTTAAGCATTGTCGGTCATTTTGGATTCATATAAATTTTCTACGATCCTAAAATATTATACGACGTACTTACTACTACTATACTCTCAGAACGTCAGACCAGCGCCAGTCTAACGTTAGACACAAGTAGAGCACACGCTCTAAATTTGTGTGTTTTCGTTGACTGAGTTTTGTCTCAGTCACACATAAACGACTCACAGTCAAACAATTAAAAAATCAATTTCAGCCGGGATTGCAAAAATGTCGCAACCTGGTAGCGAAAGCACAGCATGTTTCCAACGCAAAGTGTGAATGAACAGCGCTTTGATAACGCGTTGGACGCATGCAGTGCGCCTTGACCCCTATAATGCTAATGTCGACGATAATAGTAACTTTTATCAGTTTATTTTGTACATGTGTAGCCATTTTTAAAATGTGTCCCAAATTTATGATAACATTATATGTTTGGACTTAATTTTGACAAATTAAAAAGAAATTCTGCACTTAAAGCCGTGTATCGTGTGAAAAACCACCTCAAATGATTTAAAGTAAAATGTCGTTCTTCAGAGCTCTAAGGGTGAAGCTGCAGAAATAACATAGTCACAGCCTGTTGTTCGAGCGCTGGGCGAACTGGCGGCGTGTTCCAAGCGCCTGCTTCGACCCTGCGTGACCTCAAGGAGCAGTCATATGTGATACAAATGAAACATATTTAGCGTTGATATGACGTTCTTCTAGCGCGCCGTACGTGTTTCTGGTGGTCTTCTGGCGTGTGCATTTATGCGTTTATATGCGTTTAATATTTTAAACATACCCAACTTCCTTTGACGATTAGAGGGTGCCCAAAAATATGCGTGGCGTTAGTGCAGTGCGCTCCACGAACTAGTAACGGGTGTAGACGCACGATCGACGCACGACAGACGCTCTAGTAAAAAATAATCAATTTTCAGTGCGTGGGTCGTGCGCGGACTATGTGTGACTGAGCCTTAGGGCTAGAAAAAAACTCAAAAATGCCGACACTGAGCACGCATGTAGCGCCCAACTAACATGTTCCTAACGCATGTCCAGCGAACATATAACGTATATGGGGCGTTCTAAATGCTTTCTAACTTATTCGTGCCTCGCGGTCGCGATGCGCGATGTATTCGCTAACTTTGTCGCCCTGCTAACGCACAACATGAAACGCTGTGTATTCGCTGATTTATACACCTGATTTATTTATAACACGCTGTATTATCTTTTTAAACTTGCTGGCTCTTCTCAAATCCTGACAAAATTCATGGACGCACAACGACGCACTGCTCTAATGTTTGTCACTTATGGCGTGGGCTGTGCGTCGTGTATGTGTGACTGTGGTATAAGACGCCACAGCTTAAATTAACTGTTTTCTAACTGTTCTGTATTAACAAAATTACACAAAACATGATGCAATGGTCTGATATTGTATCTATTATCAACTACAGCGAAAGTACAATAATGTAGCCCGTAATCAAGTGGATATAGCAAAAATAATTACAGAAGGCATTTAGACCACGAGGTTGTTTTACAAATGCTGTGCTCGTTGTAGATTATTTAGAATATATTATGCATATATACATGGAATACATAATGTAATATAATTATTATGTTCTCAAAAAATTGATTTGCAAATAAATATAGCATAATAGTATCATTATAGAAACATTGTTTTCTATGGTCATCAGTATGAGCTCCTTCTGCTGGTGCAGCCAGGCAATCTTCAGTTGGTGGTCCATCGAATTGAGTCATGCAGATCTACGAGGTCTCAGTGTCAGCTGGTGATGGTGCAGCTAGGAAACCATCAGCTGGTATTCCAGGGGCCCATCAGCGGGCGGGGGTGTATACTTTTCTTTTTGAAATTTGAATTACTGAACCACCCTTGGCAGTACATTCACTCGAACGCCCGTTTTTTAAAGTCTAGAAGCAGGCCTGGTCGATCAAACCCTGTAGATCTACCAAGTGTCAGATGGTGGTGGTGGTGGAGCTGGTGGTGCATCAGCAGCCAGGGGTTCAGCAGCTGGTGGTTCGTCAAACCATACAGATCTACGAGCTCTTATCACGTTGTCAGCTCTCGTTGGTGGTGGTGCTGGTGGTGCTTGTGGCAGAAACTCAGCTCCATGAAACCCTACAGACCTCCTCAGCACTCTGTCAGCTTCAGTTATACGTTTATCAACTACGTCTACCACTATAGTTGCCCCTACTCGACCGGCGCATATAGCTCTCAGATAGTTATGTAGTGTACCACCTGGTAGAACGAGGGGGATTATTATGATGTAACAATGATGTAACAGTGACGTAACAATACATTTAGAATACCATAAACATCATCATAAAATCTGTAATTATGTACATTTTTCTTTACAAAACATATAAATTTCTAATGTATTGAGGCCACATTTTATTTATTTAATTTTTTTTTTAACGGTAAACTTATGCATGCAGCGATGCGAGATATGTAATTGGATGCTAATACAAAAGCCCCTTATTCAAAGTGTTTACTCATTTTTATTTTAATAATTAAAACATGCATAATTTACATTATTCTTTCAATATAATATCAGTCTATGTCAATAAATAGCGGGTCGGCCGTAAAATACAATACTATAAAAACAAAATTTCTTTGTTTTATTGATTTCCCATTATTTGATTATCGTGACCTGGTCGACGGTCTCGAGAAACAATAATGATCAACAAATTCTCGCCTTATTCTTTCATTTCACATTTAAGAGGTACGGTTCCAGTCGTTTGTAAACGGTCGCCGCGGCACACTTCTGGCGAGTGCTTATAAACACCTGTGCGTTTATAAACGGGCTGGCAATATATATATAATAATCAATATATATAAATCCTGATAATAATCAGTTTTGTTGTTTTTGTAAGGTACAATATCCACAGTTGTGTTGTTTTTGTAAGGTACAATATTGTACAACTCACCTAGGAAGTAAGATCAAAGTCCGAAATATGCTTGTTTAGCTCTTGTTTTGTGCACTAAATCGTGTGTACCAAAAAATTGGCACATAGAAAATGTAAATTACGCATACAAGTTGGTCATCATTACGTATACATTTTTCAGCAAAGGCACTTTAAGGAGGTGGGGGTCAGTGTTCAGAAAACCTATTTCTGGCGATTTTTTACCAATTAAAGCATCGTATTTCACAGATTCTGCTTCCCAAGTACATTACTAAGTAGTGATGTGTTGTGCTAATTTATACATTATACCAAAGCTGGTATAATTAAGAAAAACTACCTGATATTATGGAATAAAATGTACAGTTAACCAGTCATATTGGCCGACCGTTTATAAACGCCCGGGTGTTTATAAACTCTCGCCGGAAGTGCGCCTCGAGTGCTTATAAATGCACCGTCGTTTTTAAATGGGCGGCCATTTATAAAAGGCTGAACCCGTACCCGTTTACTTGTATGACACGCTGACACAAATCAGTATATATTAAAATGACTCAGCTTGAGGCACTTATACCTCAGTCACATGAGCACTTTAACGCGGATTGAAGCCGAGATAAATATTATATATCGGGCTTACCACGGGATCGTTTACATGGTAAGCGGGGCAGATTCGGGTTAAATGAGATAACACGGGATATTTTTTCGAAAATTCTCGCCCCTACTCAGGAGGTGGGGCAAATGTTTTATCCCGGGATAAAGCGTGTAACTGATACTATATCCCGAGATATATTGTATGTCTGACCGCAGAATGAGTCAGACACGGGTTATACCTGGTAGTAGCGTTCCAGGAAGATGAAGTAGGCCCTACACGAATAAAATACATTTTGTAGATTACAGTATTGAATAACAGAAAGCAACACAATGTATGTTTGTTGTGATAAAGTGTTGTCTTACATTAGGTTCAATGCGCCGAAACGGCTGCAGGACTGTATGCTCTCCGTGGAGTTGAAATGACACACGAATGAACAGGTCTAGTGACCAGGGGGGTAAGATGTAAAGTCGGATGATAGGTCTTCAGACTTGATATCAGACTATAAACCTGCACCTTTACCTTTTATTATTATGTCATAAAGTACACTCTGCATGCCCCTTCGAATCCGGGCAACTTAGTATAGCACATTTTATTAGAAAAAAAAGGTTACCAAATGTATTCTATGCATCTGAAACCATTCTATATAAATTTGACATAAGCCGAAGAACCTTCAAGAACCTTTTGTATTGTGAATTAAGACCAGTGGTAGAGTAGGCGGAAGAAGCTATTAGCAGATTGGTGAGGACTTAAATCATGCTAATGTGAACATCTGTGCGTTTGTCTTCCAGGACAATTTACTGCATCCACATGATCCAGTGTATATACCTCAATCTGTATTCGAAAAATAGTGCATAAGGGCACGTTGTATTCTCTCACATGATTGCCCTATGTTCAGAAGGTCCTATATTCAGAAGGTCCTATGTTTAGAGGGTCCTCTGTTCAGAAAATATTTGTTCAGAAGGTCCTATGTTCAGATGGTCTCTTATTCAGAAGATCCCATGTTCAGAAAGTCCTATGTTCAGAAATATTTGTTCAGAAGGTTCTATACTCAGAAGGTCCTATATGTTCAGAAGATCCTATATTCAGAAAATATTTGTTTGGAAGGTTCTATATCCAGAAGGTCCCATGTTCAGAAGGTCCTATATTCAGAAGATCCTTTGTTCAGAAGGTCTTATGCTGGAACACATTTCCATCTTTCAGCTTTAGGTATAAAAACATCTCGTGTTTCTTTTTTATTTCCTTCATAACTTTATTATTCACTTCTATGGATACACGCGAGTGAGTTCCAAAGTTACGACGTTCTCGGGAACTTCAAATTTCGAAATCCTCCAATTTCCCGGGACTTGGAAACCCCGAACCCAAGTTCCGAAGTTCTGTCGTCATGCGTGGCGTTTTGCGCTGTGTCTTTTTTGTAATTGACTGATTGATATTTGAGTTTTTTTACAATGATATCTGATCACACTTCTGCAATTAAATTGCAGACTTAAAAATGCAATTTATTGTGCTGCGTCTTGCGTTACAAATTGCGCTGCGTCATGCGCTGTGATTCGCGCCTCGTCCCTTCTTGCACTGCGTCTTTGCGCCGTATTTTGTGCCGCTTATTTCTCTACTACGTCCTAGGGGTGCTGCGTCTTGTGCTGAGTCTTGCTTTACGTAGCCTACTCCTATGCACCGCTGTTTGCTTTTTTTCCTCGTGCCGCGTCTTGCACGCCTCTTGCGATGTTTCTTGCGCCTCTTCTTGTGCCGTTTTTTGTGCTGTTTCTCTTTTTTTAATACAGGACATTCTGAAAATAGGAGCTTCTGCATATATAGGAACTTCTGAACATGAGACCTTCTGGACATAGAATCTTCTGAACAAGAACCTTCTGAACAAAAAAGACATTCTGAACATAGGAGCTACTGATTATAGGATCTTCTGAACATAGGACCTTCTGAACATAGAACCTTCCGAACAAGCACCTTCTGAACATAGGACCTTACGAACATCGGACCTTCTGAATAAGGATATTTTAAACATTGGACATTCTGAAAAAGAAATAATTTTTTAACATTGGACCTTTTACTGCGCCAGTACTTTTTTATCCCGAGTTTATCCCCAAAACATGTAATGTGTGTGACCAGAACAAGAAATAATCCGTGTCTGTACTGGGATTAACCCGATATAAAATCTGTTTGTGTGACTAGGAAATGTGGACTAACCCGAGTTATATTTTGCGGGATAAATAGACCGAGGCTATCCCGAATTCAATCCGAATTAAAGTGTGCCCGTGTGACGAGGGTATTAGTGTACCCTGGCATTATCACAGGGAGTCAATTTAACCCTTTCAGCGCGAGGACAGTCTTTATACGTTAGATAACATATACAGACGGTCCCCATATATTAGCTGAAATGCCCATCGGGGCAAGCTATGAGCAGATCCCCTTAGTTTTAGCAGACACATATCAGTACAAGTATCTCTAATCTAAACAGATTTTGAATCCCCCCAGATGGACATACTTATACTATAATTTCCAGACCTTGCTTAAGTAAATCAGGGGCAAGCTATGAGCAGATCAATACCAGAGCAAATCTTCTGGAATAATAGGACTACACTGTGTCACTGCTGGTACGGAATCTTGCGGTCAGCAATTAAACAAATGCAACACACCACATTTATCAAGACATGTATGCAATTTTATTTAGTACAACTCCCGGCATTTTAGGTTTAATGTTTTAAGCTGAATTTAAGTACATCAGACAACACAACTATTTAATTTTGTTGCTTGTTTGTTCGTGTGTTCGTTTATTTGTTTGTTTGTTTGCTTGTTTGTTTATGTGTTTGTTTGTTTATTTGTTTGTTTGTTGGTTTGTTTTGACTTCGTCCGTCTGCTTGCTAGCTAGCTAGAATGCTTGCCTGTTTGTTTGTTTATTCGTTTGCTAGTTTTTATGCTGTATGTCTGTACATCTGTTCGTTCTTCGTTCGTTTATTCGTTCGTTCTTTCGTCGTTCGTTTTGTTTGTGTGTTCTTAGAAATACTTCCATGCAAAGCGGTCTGCATAATCTGTACATTATTTTTAGCGTGGGTCTTTTTACTACCAGTACATTATTGTAGTTTTCAAGGGAAATATAAAACACAGTACAACAAGCACATATTACAATAAGGCCCAACGTATTAATAGCCGATCCTAGAGTAAGTAATATGTTATGTGTAAAATTACTTTGACATTCTGTAAAAGAACACAATTTGTCTAAAATGATCATATTTACAATATATCTGTAAACTACACTAAGCCAGCGACACTGATGCCTAAATGGATATAATGTTTTAAGCATTATATACATTGTATGAAAAGATTTAAACACAATGCACTCTTCAAACGAAATGAAAGAAAGTGCATTTAAAAGTATGCACAGTAAACCTATTCGGAATCGACTTGTATCAACACCGATAATATCTGAAATAGCAATGCACAGGAGATATGTAGAAAAGAGTCCATCTGCAAATATTCTGTTTGTTTTAACTACTAATTGAGTTGGAAATGCCGTTTTGATGTTTCTAAACACATTCACATTTATGACAAAAGTAGACAAAACAAATATTACTGTTAATGGAACCAGCAAATAAAAAGAATACTTCAATACGTTATTATTAATGAGACCATAAAAATGTTCTTGTACTTTTGTTGATACACACTTGACATTTTGAGTCAACATACAGCATATTGTTGAGTCTGTAACGTAAACTTTCAGGTTAGTGACAGTTTTAGAATGGAACGTTAATCTTATATAATGGCGAAACTGAATATATCCTAAATTCAAGACCATCAGTCGTGTCATATATTCAATGTTAACAATTAGTGAAATCAATGGGTTGTGATTCAAATATAATTATTACCTTCAAATACTGCAACCTGAAATCATCAACATTAAAATATGTCAGCAGATTATTCTCTAAATATAAGAACACAATTGTAGAGAACATTGAATGTCGGATAAATTGTGTAGAATTAATCCTATTATGACCAAAGTCTGCAAAGAGTAGATTAACATTCGAATAATGTTTTTTTTTTAGGTAAATATTTTTACTGTTAAAAGATATGTTTAAATAAATTAATGAGGGAAGAATCAAGTTATTTAAATATAATTTTGCTCCGCTTGATTTTATGATCAAACCTTTGATATAAGGTATTTTGTTGAGCTGACTATAGCTGAGTGCATCTTGATTGATGCTACAATGTGCCATGTACCCATTACACACACACCCTTCTGCACATATTTGACACATAATCTCGTCGTCACTAGATAATATACAGTCTGGATGGTTATCACAGATTTCTTTTTCACTGACACAGCGATTTTCTCCGCGACACTTCAGAAGTCCAGGACACGAGATATTTGTGCAAAACTGTTTGTCCTCGCCGTGGTAGCAGTCAGACTGTCCGTCACACACTGCTGACATATATATACAGTATACGTTTGTACATTTGAACATTCCTGGACATATTACATATTGACAAAGTAAAGCTATACTTCCATAATCACATAGCGTGTTATGGATGCTGATTTTACACTTTTTATCCATAGTTATATTCTCGCCCGTCCATCTACAAGGTACCATATACTTTACTAAAGATGTTTGATTGAATATGCTTATGTTCTGGTTCGTGGTTATGTTATGTTCAATTAAGTTTAAGTGATAGAGTTGCCTTTTGAGCCAGCGAGGAACTGTTTGTGGATACACTTTTGTGTCATATTGACCACCGAAACTTAAACTGTTCTGCATTGAACGCATATTTATGTTAAGTTTCGGGTTTCTTCCACAAATAGCTTGAGGAAATGTAAGGTTAAAAAAATTGACACCGTCACATATTGCGTGAATCGGCACAGACAGGTGAATATTCAGGTTCACACGTCTCAGTTAACCCTTTGACTTCCAGGCCGGGGTGCATGCCAGGATCCAGATATACTGGTGTAGGAGTTCTATTTTTTCGTCATTTGTTTTCGTCATTTTCGTCATTTAAAGCTGGAATTGCTAACGCAATTTCCAGCTTCAAATGACGAAAAATACATAAATGTAGTATATATTTGACGAAAATTTGTGTCATTTTATGGTTACGTTCATTGACGAATGACGACGGAAATTTCCGTCATGTATGGTAGTGAAAAGGTTAATACGCAAGGCAGAAGAAAGCGATATGTCCATGTCAAATCATTAGAGCCTCTATCACACTCTGCTTCATCACTATCGTCGAAACAATCAGGGACTTGGTCACAAACATACAACTTTAGTATGCAACTTGAATCGGCACATCCAAAATGATTATTTCCGCATGATGGTGTGTATGCGTTGGTTGTTTTTCACAAATTACAGCAGAAATATTGTCAATTTTTGCCAAACAATGTCTATATTTCCCTCCCCAGCCACTTTGAAATTTTGTCCTCAAGTGTTTTTGCACAGACATACTAATTGCTGATGT